>CM077116.1:441962327-442562327 GCA_039619475.1 Icerya purchasi
TGTTTCTCTTGCTAAATACTTAACAAACGAATTAAAAATCGTTCTCAACTTTTTATTCACGTTGACTGGCATTAAAAACATAATGGGATTAAAAATCTGCACAGGAGAACGTTGTTTACTTCTTAATAATTAATACAATTTATCAAACTTTGTGGATAAAAATTGAATGTCATTCCTCTGAAACTTACTATCAGGGATGATGAAAAAACGAAACGAACAATATATTCATATTCTTACACATATGCTTTATTAACCGATTAAGTAATTAATAGGGCGAAACTTCACTATAAAAAAAAAAATGGCAAACACATAAATGAAAGAAAAAAAAAGAAGGGATTTTAGTTGCGATTATTTTTTTCAGCATTATGAAGTATGCTTAATTTTTTTTAGTATTTTTTTATATTGTGCGTCTAATAATTGTTTCACTTTTTTAAAGTTACCTACCAAATGAACTAACGTTTTTATTGTATTAATTTTATTTAAAAAAAATACATATATATATTTAGTATAAACATGATGAAATTCGGTTGTGGTGATATACTGGTTATAGAAACGAAATGGAACAGGCAGAATTCTATAAAACTAGACGTTAACCTTTGTCGGTTGTGACGACATCGACTGTAAATCGGCTATTACGACCAAAATTTTGGCTCGCGAATAAATACCTGACGGTACAAAATTTAACTACGAAAGGTTTTTGCAGATAAATTGAACATGAAAAATAAAATCTGTACAAAATGGAACAGATGTTTATTGTTATTTTTTGTTCTACTTATGTTGCTAATTATCCATGTTCTTGTAGTAAACTTAACGAACCTGATGAAAACCTCCGGTGCAAGTTATTGTGAAAAATTATTTAAAAAAAGTCTGCATTACTCGATTCGTTATAATAAAAAATTGAAAATTACAAATTTTTTGAAAAATAAGGTGAAACTGCTACATAGTATTTTTTTTCTCTTTTTCTTACTCGTTTTGATCGATAAGTAATTTAGACTCGCGCGTAGTTTCTACCTAAATTAACGTACAAGAAACTGGTCTTCATTCTCTATCCCGTCGTGTAAAAATGAAACCGGGGTATCTTGTTTGGTTCGTTTACAGTGTCTACTTGGAATGGAGCGTCGTGTCAATTGGTCGACCAACATTCAGAGGCGAGATGTAGTGCAGTTTTTGTGGGCAAAAAATCATAATCTCACTGAAATTCATCGACAAATATGTGAAGTGTACGGCGGTAAAGCAATTTCGGAACCCATAGTGTCCAAATGGTGCCGGAGTGGGTGTATGTATACCCACGCGCGCATATTAATAGGAGGCATAGGTGTAAATATATGCATGTGTAAATTATTTTATATTTTCATATTAATTTTATGTGCTACGCTATAGAATTAAAATCTCTTAGTTCTGAAAAGTATTACAATCGAACGGTAATGGAAAATCGTAATTTTTTTAAAAATACGCATATGATTAAAAGATTTTTATTGCGAAATGGACGTTCTGTAATATTAACATAAACACGTATATTATACAAGTATTTTTGATGAAACGATTTATATTAAACAATCCGGTTATTGTTGATGTAAAAATTTATGAACTTTCTACAACAAATTTTTACATGATAGTTTATGTTATTATTCGTTTTCCTAAACTGTTACTATACTTTATTTTATTTTATTTTTTTTTTGCTAGATGCCTTCTCAGTTTTGGCACCGATTTCGCATATACAACGATGGTACATTGTTAATAGCGACGACTATATCCATAGTACTCATCTTATGTCGAATTCGCTCGGTTTTCATAATTTCAGTATGGTTATTATTTTCGTCCATTAGTTGGTTCTTAAAAGAGAAGATATTTCCTAAATGGCGAGGTATGTTAAAAATGTTCTGCGTTTACTTGCAAGTTACTTTTTTTAACTTAATAATAATAGTAATCAAGAATTAATAAAGCAGATTTCTCGCGTTAATAAGAAGGACAAAACAAATTAAATTTTAAGTCGTTGTAAACAAGTCTGGCACCCAAAAAAAGTCATTTAAATCCAAAATATTAGAGTTAGATTAACTTTACAGTAGTCAGAGGAGATTAAAATCAAATATTTCGTAGCGGCAACGAATTTTTTTCGTACAAGGCTTGTGGAAACCAAGACCTCCGTTACCAATAGAGCATTTAAATAATAGTCTTCTGAGTATTTCATCATCGCGTACGTCCACTCTTCTTCTGATATTAAATTGTCCTTCAAGACCTTCTACCCCTACGTCAGAGCAACAGCGGAATATTTTAACTCCTAATAAGAGGAAAATGTCACCGATTTCAAGTTCCCCTCCGAAAAAAACTGTTTAACAATTAACTTTCTCCGTTAGTCATTCTGGACCTTACACAATATCGAAAGTAGTAATAACGAGAAAAATCTTGAAAATTTACACCCATTAGCGGTCTCAAAATTATTGTAAGTTAAACTGAAGCGTGACATACCGTTTAAGTCCATCGGGAAAAACAGGATTACTGCTCTCTTTCCTTTCGCAGCATCCGTTAATTCTTTCCTTAATGAAAAGTCTTTTTTCGAAGGGAATAATTTAAAAGCTTTCATCCCCAATTCCATTTTCTACCGGTATCGTATTATTTCTGATGTACATTAATCAGTTACAGAAGAAGATATAATGGAAGGAATTGTTTCTCCCATTTTAGTGGTGTCGGTAAAAAAACTATTTAGATCTAAGAACGATCTCAAGCTCCCCACTGAATCGGTCGAAATCTGTTTTGAAAATTCTTTACTTCCACAGCATATCTAATGGTCGGGCATTAAATCATACTGCATCCAATTAAAAATCATCTCTGGTAACGGAAGCTGAAGACCAGTCACCTCTTGAATTTTTGTCGGCATCTTTTCCAGACTTTCTTCGAAACAAACTTTCTTCGTTTGTGAAATAAAAATTAAGATAATTTTTTGTTTCGCTCTAACTTTAGCCAGTACTTTAACCATCTTCCTGTTATAATATGCGGTTTACCTATAACATTCTACAATAGAATTGCTGTAGTATTCGGGCAAATAAACAATCCTTAGAGAGTCTGCTTGACCTGTACAATACAGATATAGCTCTATTATCTGAAACTTGGCTGTCGAGTACTTACAACTTTTCTATTCGTGGTTTTTACGTAATCCGATCAGATCATGACGATGAATATGGAGGTTCCGCTATTTTACTTGAAGTTTAGTATTCATTTCACCAATCACAGATTGAACTTTTCCTCTCAGAATTCTCTTAACTTAAACCTTGTGCATATATCTATTCCGACTAGGAATAACAATTATTCCTGTAACTTTGTTTCATGAATGACCTTTCTTTATCTTCCTTTTTCAATTCATTTCCACGTCCCTATACTATTGGCGGCGATTGGAATGCCTGTTCTCCTGTACGGGGATATTCCAGATTAAACAGAAATGGTTCGATTTTGCGAAATGTATTATTAATCAATAACGTTGTTATCCTTAATGATCATTCTCCCAATTACTTTCGAAATTTTCTCACTTCTAGCACCATTGATCTTACATTTTCCTCTCCCGATATGGGTTTAAGTTGCGCCTGGAACACTCGACGGTACTGTTGGTAGTGACCATGTCCCGATCAAAATGGCATTTAATAGTTTTTCTCCAATTACTCAATGCAAGTCTTTAGATTTTCCTTTCTGGAATACCTTTAGGACCGACTGGCGCAAATTCGATCAACTCTTGATTCCTCAATTAATCTTCTCAATCGTCAATTAGATCCTATTTTTCAGTACCACAAGCTTCTCGATTTGATTTCCACCGCACTTTCTTCATCCTCTCCACATTCGGTAACCCTCCGGGGTAGCTGAAGCAATCCTATACATCTTCCTTATGGTGGAACTTTGATTATAGCACTGCCTAACAAAATAGTCTTTCTAGTTTCAGAGCATTTCATGCTAATCCTTCTTTATCGAATTTTATTTCTCGCAAACAAGCCAACACTAATGTAAGATTCATCCTCAAATCTTCTAAAAATAAATCCTGGGCAAAAGTCTGTTCTTCATTTTCTAGGTTAACACCTTTATCTCAATTCTGGAAAATGGCTAGGGGCTTTACGAATAGCCGTCCCTGTTTTCCAGATCTTCCATCAAAAGAATTACTTTACTTGCTTGACACAGTAGCTCCTTCTTATGTTCCTTCTCTAGAAGAGTCGGGTATAACACCTCCAATATCGGCTTCTTCTCCGCATTTTTTACCTTCTCCTTGTACTATTGTCGAACTTCTTTGTTTCCTGGCTAATAAACGTAATTCTTCCCCAGATATTGATGGTATTTGTTTCCTAGTCATCAAAAAACTGCCTAAAAAATCCCTTCAAGTACTCTTAGAAATCTATAATTCCTTTTTCCCGTCTGGCTCAGTTCTTGGATCGTGGAATTCCTTAATCATAGTTCCCATCTTAAAAAAAGATTCATCATCATTCCACTGCATTTCTCTGGCTAATTGTTTCAGAAAATTATTTGAATCTATGCTAAACAAACGGCTAATTTAGTGGTTAGAAAATGAAGGCGTTCTTCCTGCTAATATGCTTTTCATCCTGATCGTGGTCCTTCAGATTGTATTAGTTTCTTCCTTTCCGGTATATATAAATCCTACGTTGAGAAAAAGGGCACTCTAGCCGTGTTTGTTGATGTTAACTTACCAACTCTTCATTCCATAATACTTTCCATTAACCTTCCTCATCATTTCACTTCGTTAGTAATTATTTTCCAGAAAAGAATAGTTGTTCTTCATTCTCAATCTTCTTTATCCTCAAGAATAGTCTTTCGTGTTCTCCCACAAGGTACTAGCCTTAGTCCAACTTTATTCAATATTTATTCTCGCAACATCGCCGCTCTCCTTCTTAATGATTCATCCTTGTTCTTCGCCGATGATATCCTGTTATTCACCTCCTCACATGACGTGCCAATTGCTAATTCTGAACTTCGCTACTTTTTACCTATATTAGAAAATCCACTATACTATCTACATCTTTCAATTTCACATTCGAAATTGGCGTGCACGGTCTTTACCTACCGTATGTTTAATCCACCTCTAATCCGTTTGTGTTCCAATAACTGCCCTATTCCTCTAGTTAATGTTTATTGCTACTCGTATATCGGAATTTATCTAAATAGTCGTCCTTCTTTTATAGAACACATCAATTTTTTATATTCTTCTACTCTTAAACTTATAAACATGTTGAAAGCTCTGTTTCCTACCAGTTAGAGAGGTGACCCGTCAGTGTTTATCATGCTCTTTAAATCTATTATACGGTCTAAATTGGATTATTGCTGTTATTTGTATGGTAATGCTTCTAGCCATCAGCTTACAAAGCTTGAACGAATCCAGCACTCCTGCTTTCGCTTGTGTCTTGGTACCTTAAATTCTTTGCCCATCCCAGCTCTTCTTGCCGAATCCAAGGTGCCCCCCTTTCTATACGTAGATCTTTTCTTGGGGACCGCTTCCTTATTAACCGTCTCTCTATTTTCTCCAATTCTATTAATTAAAAATATTACTCCTTACTTCAATAACAAAATTTCTTCGCTTTCCTTTATCGTTGCACGCCTAGAAGAATTTTCTCCCTATGTTATTTCACATAATATACTTCCTTATTTTTCCCTTAACTTTACTGATATTATCCATCCTCCCAAGGTTCTTCGGTTACCTGATATTTGCAAATTCTTGGGTAATCCTTTATTTTTTAATTATGAATTAAAATTTTTGATGAATTCTTTATTCTCTTTACCCCTGCAACATATACTGACAGCTCAAAAGGGCTTAACGGTGTTGGTGCATTCTTTACTATTCCTTCTATCCGTCATTCCTGTTCTTCCAAACTTTCTTCGTTGTGCTCCATATTTTTTGCAAAATTAATTACCGTCTTAAAGGCTATTAAATTCACGTCATTTATAAAAGGATGTAGCAAATTTCTCATAATTTATGATTCTAAAAGTGCCCTTGGATCCATCTCATCAAATACTATTCATCCTAATTAAAACCCCTATTATTTTCAAAATCCGTTCCATGATTTCCATCCTCTCCATCTCTAATTCTTTCCAAATAGATTTCTTATGGATTTCTGGTCACGTAAGAATCGAAGGATATTAAAGTGCTGATATTTTAGCTCGCTCTGCTACTCTCTCTGGAAATGTTTTTAATCAATTTTCTGCCAACGAACTACTTAGTATGGCTAAAAAAAATTCAACTTGCAAATTGGGAAAGCCATTTTCGTTCTTTCTTTTCTAACCCTTACTCATTTTATCTCTCGATACAACCTCGTCTACACATTCGTCCTTGGTTTTCTGATTTTCCACTTCTCAGTCGCTTTATTATTTCCTCAGTATGTCGCTTTCGACTTAACCTTCTTCATGGTACCGTTTCTATTTTGTCCTGTGTGCTCCTCGTCGTCCTCTGAATGCAATTCCGATCATATTTTCTTCGTATATTCTTTCCTTTCTCCATAGCATACTAAATTTTACTCAGAACTTTTGTCTCTTGATCTCCCTGTCCTTATAATGCTGCATTTATACTCTCAATACCGTCTCTTTTAGTTATCAATATTTTGTCTAATTTCTTATTATCAGTTTTACCTCACATTAAAATACGAACTCATCCTTTCTTTGATTTGACACTAATACAACCATTAATAATGAATTATACCGTTTCTTGAATAATTTCTACCCTGTTTAGCTTTGCTACTTTCCAATTTTGTTGTCCAAATATACACTAGGTAAATTCATGTGTTCCTACATATTGAGATTCCTTGCTCCTTTTTTCCTTCTTTTTTTGTTAACGCTTGCCTCGAACACTTTGTCTTGCAAGGATAGCGGATCACCGATTTTGATGAAATTTTGCAGATCAATAGAAGACCATGAGTATATAAACTGTGTAAAATATTAGAATGCAACTTTTTGATTTACGCGAGAAATTAAAATTTTTAGAAGCCGCATTTAACGGATAATATATATAATTGTTTAGACAAAAATATACAGAAAATTCCAGATTATGTTTACCTCGTGCGAGTGGTTCGGAAGACTGATGATTATTCCAAAATGAAATATATTAAACAAAAAAATTATTAAAAAACGATAAAATAATTTAAAAAAAATCAATTTTTAAGTTAATAAAAATTTAAACACGTCATTTATTACATTTATATAGTGTAAAAACACAAATTATAACGATATTGTTTTGTAGTGTAGTGATAAAAGTGACGTCTATTTGTACATACTTGGAAATAAAGTCCAGGTTCGGATCCCCCCGATGTCACGTAAAATTTTAGATCTTATATTTAATTTACTCATTTCTGTTATCTAATTATTTCAATTCTTTATACGTAACTACATAAATATAATAAAGCGTAAGGTAAATATGTTTTATAGCCAACAAATTCATTATATATATTTCATGGTGCGCTTGGGAAAGTACTCCGGTGGTTTCCCCTTGCCTGCCGCAGGATTTTCTGTTAGGGTTTACTCCCTTAACCGAAGGGTCCAGTTTAGAGGCACCGGATACTCGCCTACTCGTTCTAGATTGATATTCATCAATCCGACTGGGACACATAAGTCACGAGCGAGTTGCTGATGGTCTGCTGTTGTTAAAACAGTATAAAGCCTAACGATATTTATTAGTACGAACACTTTCGGCAAGTGCTCCCCTTCCGTTTTCCTATCAGCGATGAGTTGTAAATTCTGATTTAGCTATTTTAATCAATGCTAAGCCCTTTTCAGTGTCTTGTATTAATAAAACAAGAGTGGTGTGGGAACTGCTTAATTACAGATGTGGCCTTGCTGTTCTAGCGTTAATTTTTTTCCTTTAGATTCACATCATGAATATCGTTACCCAAGCGTAGTTGAGACCATAATACTTGGCTATAATTCCGGCCATGTAATTTTCGTGAGGCATTTTGGAATCGTATACATAGCGTCCCTATTTCCTATTTTGCTACTTTTTTTCTCTTTTGTTCGTATTTCTGGTTGTTGGCGTGTCATTAGTACACCAGTAATTGTTCTCATTTCATTCTTCTCCTTCGGTTATTGTGACAATTTCAATATTAGCCACCCTTTCCCCTTCGTGTAATAAGTATTATTTTCTGCTATTTCCTCATATTTAAACTGCTGATGATTTAATATATTAACTTCGATTTCCTTGTTCCTCTTGTTAGCCCATCAACTGTGATGTATGGGCTAGTTCTTGTGAGCGTACCCAAGGGAGAAAAAAAAATTCATATCGAACCGGTCTTATAACTAAAAACAAAAGCGTCGTCCTTTTTAATTTTTTCTTAATATGTACGATATGTCCTATGGCCGCATTAGAGGAGGTAACATGCCGAACCTTACCTAGAAATTGTTTTTTTTTTCTCCTCTTAAGGTTATATGTTATATCCAGAATTTTTAAATTTTGATCATTTATTTTTACGGATACTGACAGAAAAGTAGATTGGAATTAGCTTTTTTTCCGTTAATGTATTCACGTTTTTTTTGGTTCCGCAAAGCGTAATATTTCATATCGAAGTTGTTAGTAAAGTTGAGAAATTCTAATTACTCGGATAACTACTAGCGAGAGAGTTTTACCTTATGATTTTTTAAGAACACAGTATAAATTTACAAATAACAATCAGAATTAGCAATGAACTCGCGCTATTTTTTTTATTTACTTTTTTTTTTTTTTTTCATATATGTTAAACATGATTTAGCTACAAATGTTATTAAAATTAAAAACGTATTATTAGACGGTCGAGTTACTTAACTTGTCCTCTGGCATTCTGTAAATAGTTTAAAACATTGATCAATGATGAAACGAGCCCTTTTTCGCGCAATATTGAACATATTTGACTACAACAGCGAGAACGATCTTACTAGAATATGTCGATAACATAACTTGTTAGCGCTTTGTAATAGTAGGGCGGAACGCGATCACTAGCTGTTAAAATTTTGTAACGATAGACAAAATCCCATAGATATGTTTTCCTTTTTCTGTCTTGCATTCTTCTCCGTATAACGATTGCTGAACAAGTGAATCGACAGCGTATGTCGCGACATATTTACGAAAATTAAAACACAGAATCGGTTCTCGCCTGGTAGCGTGCAATAGTGCCATTTATAATGGAGCTACGCAATATTTATGGAATTACAGCGAAGCCAAAAGTAAATTCAATTACGAAACGTTTAATTATCGTTTCGTATTTGACGCGTTTTTTTTTTTTTTTGTCGTTCTTTAATTACTTTTAGGCGCGTGTTCTTTTGATTCGGCGTGATTTTTGGTAGAGAAATAATTTTAAAATACACTTTTACAGATTCCCGATGGTTGTGGCTGCATGCCGGTTGCTTGTTATTTCCATACATATTAAGCGGATATGTAATCAATGCGGTTATTCAGTTGGTAGTGCCGTTGATGGGTCGAAGTGGTTCCGGTAATCATCCGGAGCTTGTCTTTTCCATCATTATTTCCACCATATTCGTTCTTTTATTTAGTCTTTATGTACGAATTTAAATATCTTATTTTCGTGTTTATTTTTTTTTTTAAATTTTTAATTATATATACCGTAGCATTACACGATATTTTGTGCACCACGTTTGTAAGAATAACTAGAAGTAGGATATACGATGAAAAGTAATGGTCAGATGATTAAAAAAATCTAGAAGGTGCTGCGAAAGTAACAAGCTAAATTCAAAATTAACGGTGCGAATTTTGTTTTCGCTTCACTGGAAAACAGAAATTACAAAAACTTTTATAGAAAACGGATTTTGTAAAACTATCTTGCAAGCAGCATAAAATGTATGTAAAAGGATAAAAAGGATAATCGTTAAATGTTACAAAAAAAAAAGAAATAAAAATATACTTTTTTTTCTTTTAGATTCCTATCGTACTGTTGGTTTGCGATATAAATCGCCTACTGAAATCGTTATTCGCGCTCTCAGTGATATCGCTGCTGGTATTAGTGTTCACTCCGCTCGGATTTCCTTACTCTGGCGATTATTTGGCTCCATCGCCGCAGCGATATATCATCTCGCATACCGAAAGAACGTTTCACGACATTAACGGAAATGTACGCGCTAACAAAAGCGGACTGTGGATCGTCAACATGGATATAAACAGTCCGAAGTCGGTTTTCTCGACAGTTCCGGAAATCAGTCGGGCTGTTCCCATCACCGAGGATTGTGTGAATGAATTGTATTGCGGTCTTCCGTATGCAGTTCCAGTTCTGACGATTATGTGGAAGACGCACTGGTTGAGTGGACCGAGGCCGACCTTACCGTCTTCTCTAGATTTACGTATGACGTATAAAGATAATCGATTAAATAACATCGTTCGACTTTCATTTATCGCTGACGGGCCAGATCACATGAATTTGTTCTTATCTCCTTATCCGGGCGTTGAACTGAAGAGTTGGAGCTTTTTATCGGAACCACCGTTAAAAGGTCCGTTATGGAAATCACAGCCTACCTACTACGTATATTATTCGTGCGGTTCGGAACCGGAACCATGGAACTTCTGGATAGACCTTCAAGTACGTTGCCTTACTACCGTTCAATTTAATATCTACTTTATGTGTCATCTGTGTATTTTTAATTTCTGTTAAATTCGACGACGTCTTATTCACATTTTCTAATATGCTTACTTTAACAGGTTGCTGATAAAAATCACCTTGGACCGCTCCTAGAGTTGGGAATAGCGGGACATTTTGTTCACGGCGCCTACCAAACAACGCCCTATCTGAAGAGAGTTCTTTCACAATTCCCCGAATGGACTACAACAAGCGGTTGGACTGCATCGTATAAGTCTTATACATTCTAGTTGCTTCTAGTATTTGCTACTATTCACTTTTATTGTTCTCATTGTTATTGGCTGACATTGTTTTCAGACGCAGTATTAGAACGTAACAAGTTCGTCCTTCTTGTCATAGACTTTCGTTTTTAGCCTGTTTGTTACCACCTCTTATCGTTATTTTAGATAATTTTATTAACTGTTAATGGTTAGATGGTTATTTCGTTTGTAAACTTCATAATTAAATTTAAATAAAATAAAAAAAATAGAGAGTGAGAATGAAAGAGAGGCATGAATGTTTTTAAGACACCATGCTATACGAAAACAAATTACACTACACTTTTTTATACTCTTCAAAAATATACAAATAGTTCCGTAGCAACGAGCTCAAATTAAAATTTTATATATTTCTAATTTAATGTTTTATTTGTAGTTTTCCTTTAATTTGATTTTTTTTTTCGCATCTTTCGAAGCCTAGTCACTACTAAACTATTCGTGTCTAAATTATTCAGATTTTTCTTAAACACTCAAAATATGTGGATTAAAAAAAACGAATCCAACTATTGGTAATTTCTATTTGTTTAAACTTGCTCAATTTTTTTACAACTAAAAGCGCGAAGACAAAGATAAGCCAAAAGATTTCAGTATATGTTCATTTGGTTTTGTTCATCGTTTTATTGAACTGCTCAAATTTTATTATAATTATTATTCGTGCTTCCACGTTGGCATTCCTCATAAATCTACATTTTAAATTAATTTTTTTAATTTACCTTTTTTTTTTCTTTTTTTTTTTTTTTTTTTTGTATATATATATATATCTCATAGCTATTCCGCATGCATTTAAAATTTTATTTTGTGATCTGTTTTATTATGCTTACATTTTTTTTTTTTTTTTTTTTTTTTATTAGTCAGTATTCCGTCCTGCTAAAAATATTTTTTGTTCAATTTTGAACCGTCCTCTTTTTAGTTGATAACGTTTTATTTCTATTCGGAGTTTCTCATTTAAATGAACGGTTTAGAATTTTTAGAATTAATTAACGATAAAGATGATAAATATAAATAAAATATTTGCCTAATGATTCTTCATATGTTTTATTTTAACTATTTAAATATATCTTTTATTCATACATACATGCGGTAAAAAAAAAAAAAAAAAACAATCGAAGCAATAAGGATAAAAATGTAAAATTGCCGTTATGATTGTGACACGCGTGCGCGCACATGCATGCATGTATGTATATATATATATGTGTGTGTGTGTGTGTGTGTGTGTGTGTGTGTGTGTTGGCTCATACTAATGTTCTTCAACGTATGTGTAAATTTTTAGACTGAAATTTCAGTTTATTTTATTTTTTTAAAGTATGTATAACTTTTTTCAAAAGATTAAGAATATTCAAAAATGTTTAAAACAATGGTAATCATGTGTATCCACTTATAACATCAAAACTACTCAAATTAGAATTTTTTAATAGTTTTTTTTTTGTATTTTTTTTTCAAAAATCCTTCAATTAAACAATATTAAAATTTTTATACGTTGAAAATTGAAGTATTCATTTTATGGTTTTACAATTTTGACATTAATTAAAATAATGTTTATTTGAAAAGAAAATATTTAAAAATTTTTACAACCTTAAAAAAAAAAAGCGATACGTATTTTATAGATCCTTGTTTTTTTTTGTTTTTTTTTTTTGGATATAGAAAGAGTTAAATAATACGTTGCTGCATATATCATGTGGAAACTAGTGAAAACATTCAGAATTTATGTATAATATGTAGAACGCATTTTTTTAAAATAAATAAAGTAAAATATTTAATTTAAAAAAAAATAAAAATACTACAAATTGTTATATACAATAACAAATATATTTCGTGCGCATCTTGTAACAAACACATGATCGGAAGCAAAATCAAGTATATATATATATATATACATCAATAAACATATTATTAAATCATGTATTTTTTGACAATAATAAGGTGAATAGTGATAATTAATTTGTTAGAATAATAATGGGGTAAAAACAGGCACGTACCGTATTAAAAATTATTGATTTGTGTATTTTATTTTAAAATAAAAGTGTTATTCGGATGAGTTTTATTTGTAATTAAAGTAAATTTAAAAAAATAACAAAAAAAAAACCATTGCCATAAAGTTACATAAAGATAGGTCACCAACTATTTTAATCTATCAATAAAGTGAAATGATAGATTTACAAATTTTTCGAGAAATGTATTCGTTAAATGCGAGTATAAATCTGCTGTCGAAAATCCTAAATTTCAATATAATTTCCCTAAAAGGTCAAAAAAAACCCTAGCAAACTATCGTAAGATGTTTGGTGTCTGTTTTGAGTAGAACTTGGTTTCTACTGCCCCGCACTGAAAGTTCAAAAAATGATCATCACATTGTGTTAATAAGTGCACATTTGACGAGCTCAAATAAAAAACAAAAAAATTAAAATTAAACAAATAAAAAAAGTGACTAAAAACATCATTATCGAATTTTAATTAGAAAAAAAAAAAAATGTTTAATTTGCGAAACTGAAAAGAAAAATGCTCTTAAGGTAATTAACCGTAACGTCTGTGATATCTGAATAAAATACAATTTTAGGTTTAACAAAATACGCGGAGCTGACTTCAGCGGGATGAGTTGAAAAAAAACGGCAATAAATTGAAATAACATGTAAATTAATACTGCAATTGAACAAATTTATAAGTGCCTGGAAGACAATTCACGTTTCATGAATCAAAGTGAACAGACATCTTCTGTATAAAATAATTCAGATCGCGTTGATTAAAAAGGGTGCAAAGACAATGTGATAGTTCATAGGCGACAATTTCTGTTTCTAGAACAAAAGAGGGCACGGTATCATAACATCTAGTTGTTACGAGATCAATAGGTGTAGAAAATGAAAAATTATTAAAAGCTGCTGTTTAAATAATTCGATTATATTTCCGGTCTAGCTGACTTTTATACAATCGGGATGCTATTCGGGAGTAGTAGATGAGAAAATAGAATCTATCAGGGCTAAGAAAACGATAAAATATGTATAGTTCAGAATAGATTCGAACGAGCTCTATTGAAAAACGGATTAAAATTAAGAAATTCCATTTATCAGTCATTAATTTAAAAGCACATGATCATCTGACGACTTGTTTAGAAAATAAAACGAATTCTCGGTTAAGTGAACAAAACGGTAGCTGGTTAGTAGAAGATCGGTGGATAGGCCAGATTCGATCTCAGTGGTGATGGAAGTGACTTGCTTCTTACGCAGCTTTCAGAATCGGCATTCATGCACGTTAAACGCGAGTGTAATAAGTAATTAACTTTTCTAGTCAGCTGTTTAATCGTTTTGCGTAATTTTACAACTGTTTATTCCAAAATAGTCATCATTGATCTGGTCCTTCACGATGTCTCTGATATATATCTAAACTAAATTGGATTTTGTAAATTAGTGATAAATAATAATAATAATAATAATAATAATAAATAAATGAATAAAAATAAAAAAAAGACAAAAGTCAAGAACCCGAATACCAGAGTTAGTCAGAAATCTTCGAGGGAATTTCGTTTTTTCCTGTTTTTAAGAATTTCGTATGGTTGCGTCAATTTAGTACGTAAACGAAATTTAGTGCAATGTTTGTGTGTTATATTTGGCGTGTTTATTATCATAATCGGTTTTATGTGCAGCTGTATTTTCATAGTTGTTCTTTTGTAACGTGAATATTAAATTTCTAAAAATGTTATAATAAAATTTAATCATGAATAGACTCGTATGGAGCGAAAGTGCAGCATTTGAGGAAGAAGTGTTCACACGATCGAGGTTGATACTCGAAAGGGTGTTGGCTACTAGCGCGGTTCTGTGACGCCGGCTTAGGATAAAATTTAATTAGAAAAAAAAAATATATCTAAAATTATAATGATACTAATAATACAAAACAAAACATTTTAGAATTCGATCAGAGAATCTAATTTTAATTTATTCATTTAATTATCTATTACGTAGCTAGCTGCCCCTTCCGACTAGATACGTGATAATACTAATAGGCGACAAAGTGGGCTTTTAATCGAATTCGAAATTACCTTCTTAAAAAATACGTTTATCAATAAAATTGTAAATAGCCGGTTGCAAAAGTGATAAATTGTAAATAGACGAAACTGTGCATATTTTGGAATTATTAAATTTGATTTTAATTAAAATCGAGAAAAAAGTGGAACTATCGGATAGTTTAGCAGTATTTTAATGTCACATCTGTTTACTTTTGTATAAATATATATTAATTACAACGTAATTCTTAGGCTACCCCCCTATTCGAAAAAATGTCTCAATTTTATGTAACGTTTGTTATATTTTATAGAATTTTTGTTATTGTTATTTAAAAAATGTCACAATTTTATATAATGAAATATGTAACGAAAAATGTAACGAAAAAATGTCTTAATTTTATATAATGAAAGTTAAATGTTAGAGTAGGACTTTTGTGGTTATGTTATTTTTTTTTATGTTGATGCCAGTAAGAATTACGCTGTAAATTTTGATAATTTTATACAAAGTATAGAAGAGAAAGAGACAGAAATGAAAGCAAGAGGGGTCAAGAGGCACAGCCCCTTGCGAGGCCAAAATGGCCGAGTTATATATATATATATATATATATATATAATCAGTGAAAATTGTTTATAGCGGCATTCCGGTTATAGAAACGAATATTGCTAAAACTGGCAAAATTTCATAAAACTATACGTTAACCTCTAACGGTTATAGCGACAAATCGGTTATTACAACCAAAATTTTATATCGAAAATAAGTAATTATCGCTTATAACGACTTGGCGGAACAAAATTTAGCTTCGAACGGTTTTTATAGATGAATTTAATAACGATCAAATTATTCACCCCTTTCAAAATCGTTATAACCGATTTCTACTCTATGTGTGTGTGGGTGTGTGTGTATGCATATATATATATATATATGTTATTAAAAAAAATTGTGCATTTTTTTTTTCTTTTCTGTATTTTATTTGAAAAACTGAAAATTACTTCAGTATTAATTGGATGTTTAGAAAGAACCAAAAATTAAAAACACTCGGATAATATTTGAAAATCTTTGTTCGCTTCTTTCACGTCACGACTTAACGATGTCAACTGATTGCTGAACATCAAAACGAATTTGTTTCATAAAGAAGTAATTATACAGCATTATCTGCATGTGTCAATTACAACGGTGTTTGATTAATGAAGTCTATTGTAAGACGAGATATGTGTGGTAAAGTTAGAGTTAAAAAAACGACATTATTTTTCCACCGACCTAATAAAAATAAAATTCTACTGGTGAACATTATAAACACTACTCCTTAACCCCATCCACATGCTGAAGGCATTAAACTATTCGAGCCGAGAATGCATATAATTACTTACAATTTGATATTCAATATAGTAACACCCTGGAGAAAAAAGTGTGTTCGATTTTGTCAAATTCTAATGCAAAGGTACATTTCTTTTCCTATAAAAAATAATGTTTTCATATTGCTAATATTTTCGTACGATTGAGATTTGTAGTTTACTATATTTGTTCAATGTTTGCATGATAGTGTGTTTCTAAAGAGGATTTAAAATTTAATAAATGAATTGAAAAAACATTAATAAACTTTCGTGTGCAATTCTAATTCTTATTCATTTTAATAAGTAAAATAATTGTTTTTTTACATACCCAATTTTTTCGTTTTTTCATAAATTGGTCAAACGGTAAGTGCAACGGGAAGATGTTTTTTATGATTTTTTAACACGCAAGCATATATACGGAATAATGAAAGAAAAGAGGGCTTAGCCAGCAAATACTTCTCACGTTCTACCGCTAACAGTGATGCAAATAGTTTATCAGCCGATGTCTATTGGATGTAAAAAGTTATAAACATATAAAAGAAATAGTGCAAAAATGACCAAAAGACGGACAGATGAGGTAGGAAAAGTACATGAAGTATTAAAAATCATACGGAATGTGATAAAATATGTAGAACTTTTATTTTTCAATATATGATGCGCCTATTTAATTGTTAAATTTCTGCCATCCAATTCACGATTATTATTCTTTCTTCTAATACTTTTTTCTATTCTTTCGCGAAGTATTTTTAACATGCACGTGTCTACTCTTTAGGGTGGTTAAAGATTTTTTTGCATCATCAAATCAGCGCGGACATCTTCGCGTAACCAAAAACGTTAGTGAGGAAATTTAAACATCCGATTGTTATATTTCGAAGACGCACGAGCTTTTAAAATTGTACAAAATTAACATTAACCGGTTTCTTTCTTTGCTGGCACTGTTCCACCGCCGCAAGATTACCCAGTCAGGATACATGATCGACAATTTTTCAATATTGAAGACCGTAAATTCCTTAGTAAATTTTTAATACGATTCGATAACAGATTAACAGGATTAATCGAGTATGGGAACAATGATTGAAGAATCACAGTTTAAAATGTAGGAAATGTTATAAAAAAAGAAAAAGAAAATCGAAAATTTCAACTGACAAAGAAGTGTCAAAGAAAACGCTTTTTTATTTTGCCCCCGATATTTAACCAGTTTTCTCGATCGAAGTATGATAATATATTTATATGTCCAACTTAAGTACATTGACACGATTGTTTTTTAAAAATCGGTATAATTCCACCGATACTTTCGATGTTGGTTTCCTAACGACATTATTTGATTAATATGAATCGGCATGTTCGGACGACTTCCTTAAACAATTCTCTTTCCTTATTTTGATTTTCAATATGCAATTCCAAATTTTCAATAGATTTCTCCGCATTCACATATACATATCTGAGCTAATTATGTTCTTTTAATTATTTTTTTGGGGAGTTAACATCCCTAATCGCACCACCGTAGGTTTAATAAAATCTCTTTTTATAAACTTCCCAAGAACAAGGTATAAAAATACGTCATTTTGGATGTTATAGTAATATTACTGTTTCTCTATCTATACTCCCAACCTATTGAACAACTCAGGGTCTGCTTTTAAACTCCTTCCGAGGATATTTTACGTTTACTTTTTGTTGGTTGATATGATCTTCGGAAGTTCCCCCCTCGTGTATGCCGCTATGGAATCCACTTAAACACGTACTCTGCTTTATTATTCTTATTTAGAATCTACCGCAGTTCTTCACGATATTCCGTAAAATATTATCCTATTTACTCGCTCTGCTATTAATTTTGTGGTTTGCTGCTAACGATTAATATTTTTGTATCTCTCGCTTTAATCTTCCACGATACGGCCTTCTGGATTGCTAACATTTCAGCCGTGCATCTCGGGAGAATAAAAACGGGGGGATTTTAACTTAGAGCCGTTCAACCAAATTTATATCAATGCGTCTGTAATTGAAATCGCGGTTGGCCACGTCAAGATAGAGAAGACAAAATAAAGAAGTGGCAACGAAAAAACCGGTTATTTTATTAATCATCTATGTTTAAATAAAATTCGACGTAACGTATTTTTAATTAATTAATAAAAATAACCGTATGAACAACGGGCAACAAATGTCCATTTTCCTTCTAAGTTCACTGACACATAAGTGTTCAACAAAAATTACAGTACGGATTATTTAGATTCAATTATGATCTAAAGAGAAGAGGAGAAACAGAGATAGAGTGAGAAAGAGAGGTGAAAATGAAATCAAATGCAGTACCACAGTAAGGAGTGTGAATATTGAAAAGGAATTACGAAAAAAAAAACCAAGGAATTAGAAGGCAGAACAGAGCACTTGAATAGGAAACGATGCAGGGAGTATTCATTTCTTATTAGTCGCTGGAAAAAGGTGTAAAGACGATAAGAAAAATATGAAAGTGAAAAAAGGACAACTTGATAATGAAAGAAGCAGACTGTGACATTATGTAGTGTTATAAAGAAGGAAAGTTATGAAAGCAAGGATGCAAGGAAAGAACCAGTTGAACAAAATAGATAGAAGTGGAATATTAAGATTAAGGAACGGACAAGGATATGAGCCCGAGCGAAATTTTAAGCGGAACTTCTTGGACAACAGAAGTATGTTATTAGCGATGTGTGTTTGTTAGTGGAGTTATCAGCTGCATCGTGAAATAGGCATCCTTTCATTTGCCTCTATACTTACATGGGGAGATCCGTAGAAAATCAGTTTGACCACCGTGGTGAGTCTGAAGAAGATTATAGATATATGTAAAGGATGACGAGATTAAATGTAGAAGAGACTGATAGTAGAAAATAATTAGAAATTGATTATCCCGAATTGAATATGTAAAAAGAATGGCTCGTAATTCTGTTAAAGGAAAATGGAAAACTTTGATAAAATGTAAAAAAGAAGTACTAAAACACATCCAGAGGAGACCATTTGATCCGTCGGTAAAAAAGAAAGAGTTGATAAAGTATTAATAATGTTAATAAAATTCTTGGTTAGTGAAATATTGTGGTAGAGAGTGAGAATATAATGAAAAAAATTAGGAGGAAGAAAGAAGTTTGGAAAATTAAAAGTAAAGAAGGGAAGTTTAGTGTAAGACAAACATTGTGTGGCAAATCCGGCAAGTCGATTCGAAAGGTGAAACAGAACGGAAACCTTGTTAGAAGAAAATAAATCGCTAATTCTGAAGCGCTGGTAAGCAGGGATAAAAGTTTTATGAAAGAGGTTGAAAAACGTTTTATAACTAAATCGAAGGGGAACAGCGTTAGGTAAATTTCGACGAATTAACTATGACAAAAAAGTGGTGTCTTAGAGGGTGACTTTCCATTTTTCGCCTAAATTTAAGGTTTCGGTTACTCAGGTAATAAAAAAAAAAAAGGTCAGACAAACATACGAATGATTTCGTGTTAGCAACAGCGTGTCATCATTGTCGAATTTTAAACAGACTAAACGCATCACTTCTTTTTTTTGCTATTTGATTCCGCTGTTAATCTTTTCTTTTCGAAAAACAACAAAAACGTTCATATGAAAAATACCGCTAAAAATGTTTAATGTAAATATACGCCGAACGACGACTCCGATTAATATTTGCGAGTTTTTCCATTCGAAGTCCAATGCTGTATAAATCCCACCCGCCTTATTAGTCAGTATATAGGAAGCCTTATTGATATTTAGTGTAACATGAAAAATTAAAGTTTTCGGGGTTGCAAAAAAAAAAAGAAAGAAAAATACTCCAGGATAAAGAGCTGTAAACGGATAAATGCTTTATTACAAATTAAAAACAATGCACATTTATGCTAGTTTTATCCAAGTTCCTCGTTAAAAAACAAACAGAATAATTTTTATCTTTTTCTTAATTTTTTCGTTTTGGACAGAAATTTATTTCGAATATTTTCTTTTTAAATCTTAAAAAGAGACAGGAAATATATTTATTTGTTTTTTCTTTATTGCGTTGGACTTGTCAGCAGCGGCCGATTACCCATCAAAAATTAGGTGTATTTAAAAAGTGAATAAACGAAAAGTGAAGTTAATATTAAGCAAAAATTACACTTATTAATCTAATAGTATACTTTAAATGTTTTATGCCAATGAACTTGTCTTTAATTTTTAATTTTTTTCGACTTAAAAAAAAAAAGAGGTTATGTATTCGTCGCGTATGTTTTGTTTTTTTTTTTTTATGTTTGTTTGCGCATAACTCATATTCATGCGGATCGACCATTTTACTGATTCAGACGCCATTTTTCCGCAAATCCAAAATAAAAAAAAAAACCTATTTTACTATTTCAAATGTCTCAATTCAATAAATTGCCAAAAAAGATTACGATTTAACATTACAAAAAGGAAAAAGATAGAGAATATAAAAAGACGCTATTCAATTAACCAAATATTTTATAATATACTTTTGACGTACAAAATAAAAATTTACAGCAATTAAACGAAAATAACTTTTTTAATGCATGACAATTTCTGTTATTCTCTGTTGCCGAAATCTAATTGAATACCATTTTATTTAAAACGTAATTTGCAATAAATATTTCAATTTACAAATATTAGATATATATTATTTACCTGCTCGATTTGTTTTTATAAATGATACATCCGTTACCACATATATTAGACCGACTCAAAATTTTTGTTTTACTCACAAGCGACAACTTATAATATTCAAGATAGAAGAAAATTTCCATTTTTTTTATCTATCTCCATTTCTGTAAATGGAGGTCTTA
The DNA here is from genome assembly GCA_039619475.1 of Icerya purchasi. Classification (NCBI taxonomy): domain Eukaryota; kingdom Metazoa; phylum Arthropoda; class Insecta; order Hemiptera; family Monophlebidae; genus Icerya; species Icerya purchasi. The sequence continues at coordinate 441,983,266 of CM077116.1, forward strand.
TTAATCTTTCTTTTACAGAGCAGTTAATTAATTTTGCTAATTAAAGAGCAGCTATTCGTAAATATGAATTTAAGTCATTCCCCATTATTCCATCATATCCTCGAGCTTCATGCAGATCGGATTTTTTTAAGTCTCGAATGAGGTACAGATATGGGGATGTACCAAAACATCAAATAGAAATATTATTCAAGTAGCCCAAAATAAATTCCTCCGTATGATAACCAATGTGCTCGATGGTTCCAATGGAACGAATCTCTACATACCGATTTAAGGATCAAATGGGTGGACGAAGAGTCATTAAAGACTTTGCCCATCGTCACGAAGAAAGTCTCCATATGAACCCGGAAGTATTGGACCTTTTGCTTACTACAGAAGATGCAAGACGGCTTAAAAACCGAGCGACCTAGTCGTGTTGTAAATTTTTATCGTTTTATTGTATGTATGTGTATCTAAATAGCAAAGAATAGTTATAGTGGACTATACTCCTTTGCAACATGTTAATTTACTTTTAGTTATAAATGTTACTTATTTAGAAATAGTTCTAACATTGTAATAACCATACAGATCCCCCTTAAAGGGGCTGTTTTACAAAAAAAAAAGTCTCGATCATTTTGTTCATAGCTCTTGGTTTATAGAATGACGTAGAACTTTCCTTTATGTATATAATACATATTAATACGCATACGTGCAATTACAAATATCCGCGCCTCTGCTATTACAGCGAATAAGGTAAATATCCTTATTTTGCCGGAAGTAGAGGTACATTAATAACATGTCCGTTCGCGAAACCGGTGTCGTTTTTGATTAGTTTTGGATACGACATTTATATCATCAACCCTGTCACGTGTTCTTCCGGTTACAAATGAAACCACTAGAGTTGTCTTAGAGCACCAGTAACGTCAAAATTATTAATATATTTAAAAAAAAGAAAGATGCATCAGAGAGTTAAGAAAACGGGAAAAATTAAGAGGAGGCGAGAAAGAACAGAATTTCTGCAAAAGCCATGAATGTAATCGGGAGTTAAAAAATATCACCAAGCGTAATTAGCTTATTTGTGATTACAGAAACGTTGGAAAAGGAGGGATTCACTTGGTCATTTTTTAAAAACTATGGGAGAGATAAAAATAAGATTGGAAGAAAAAAAACAGAAGCTTTTCCATGAATTTTTCTTCGATGATCTAATAGCGTAATTCTGGTTTTAATATTAGCGTGTTCTTATGAACGAAAAAATGGGAAAAAGTGCAAAAATTTCCAATAACGGACATACTTAATCCTAATTCTGCTACAAAGAGAAAGAGGTTTTAGATTATTTGTGAGGAGCTGGTTGAGTAAGTAGAAAAGAACAAATTAAAGTAGATGCAATAAATTCAACAAGGAAGTTATATTGCGAATCTGGGTTTAAATTCGAAACAACTAAATAGAACAACGAGTCAGTAACGGAATCTCATTAGGAGAGTAAAGGTAGCGATAGAAACACTTTTTTTTTGTTCCTTTTTTTGAGATCACCAGCAAAGGGGATTGCGACACAACGACTATTTAAGGAACGACTAGATAGGAATTCTATTGCAGACAGATTATATGGAGGTAACAGGGATAGGCACTATATTCAATGAAGGAAGGAAAAAAATGAAAGTAGTACTATAAAAGTAGTGGGAAGATTGTGAGTTGTAAAAAATCGTGGTAGAAGAGTGAGCGTTTAAGAAAAAGAGGTGGATACTCAAATAAGGCGTGATTATCATCGCAGATGGGGAAGATTCATCCGGATGTAAGGGACGAAAAGATGAAAAGGAAATCGAGAAACGAGATATCGATGAAGGAAGAAAAGAGTGATGGAAACGTAAGCGGCAGATGGAAGTAATAGCGGCACAGTGAAGAGAGGGTAAAAATTGAATCAGACGCAAAATTGAGGAAAGCATTAAACAAGGAGGTAAGGACGGATCGGAAAAATAGGAGAAGCCTAAGTTAGATTAAATAGTGTACGGTGGAAGTTTCATTACAGAAGAATAATATTGGAGGAAGTAACTTTTCGTAGAGGTTGACCATTGTAGATAGCGGAACGAACCCTGAGAGTCAGCTTCCCCGTTTCCGTGTAAACCTATATTACTAGGAAACTAAAGAAGGTCTGTCTTAATAAGTTAAATACGTGCGTGCAAATAATATACGTTTCTTTCGACATTAACCGCAACGGACTGTTCTCAATCGTCGGGTTATTACTATTATTTTCGTCTCTTTCTCATTAGGTATAAATGACCATCATGTTGTATTGTTCGCGTTCATATATTATTTCTCTGATAATAATTCGTGATAACGTCTAGATATCGTATAACAACTTAGTGTAAATTTCTCGCGATCGGCTTGCTTATCGGCAAGCCGGATTCTATTATTTTCTTATCATATCAAAATGTCGGCTTATCGCTCGTCGATTTCTAATGGAAGCTCGCTGACCTCTAAATCTTCTAACAACAACAAATCTACAGCTGCGTCTCAACTGCACCGGCCGGAATCAGGTGATATTGTTCCTACCTCTACTAATACCACTAACGTCGATTACGCACCTTCGACCTCTACTAACAGTACTAACATTAACGTCAGTAATAAAATGCTAAGTGATATTGTTGTAAATACTGCCTGTAACGATGGTAAAAATTTGACTAACTCGAGTGTCGCATGGTCAGACGACACATACAACAACTCGCACACGCAACACACTGCTGATGACGATATGATAGGAAATGATAATTTTCAAAACAATTCTATAAATTGTGTTACACAAAGGATCTCCCCGTTAATGATCGTCAAAAAGCACAAAGACGATATCGATAATATTCATCAACTTGCCCCTGAATGGCAGGTAGTAAATTACAAATCAAAAACTGTTAAAAGAAACAGAATAAATAACCCAACATCGCCAGAAATTGAAAAAAAAACGCTGAAACTAAATGAAAATAGATTCTCTATTTTACAAGATCTCGACGAAAATGTACTTGGAAACGACAACGTACAAAACTCTCAGTCAAATGAATCAACAAACAAAATACAGGAAAACAACTTGCAAATTAAAGAAATAAAACCCCCTCCAATATTCGTACCGAGCGTAAATAACATACAAGTAATTAAACAATTAATCGAAAGCACGTTAGGCTCAGACGTATTTACTTATAAAACAATTAATGCGAAAGGATTAATCAAAATAGTCGCAACAAATGTTAAGAACTATAGAGAAATAATCAAAATATTAAACAAACAAAACGCAATATACCACACTTATCAATTAAAGCAAGATCGTGCTTTTAAGGTTGTGCTGAGAAACATTCATGCCTCAGTAGCTGTAGAAGACATAGTGTCAGCATTATCGGAAAAAGGGCACCAAGTGAGACACATAATAAACGCAAAGCACAGAGTGGGGAAGTATCCACTACCATTATTCTTCATTGACTTAGAGCCTAACGAGAATAATAAATATATTTACAACATTCAGTATTTACTCAACGCCAAGGTAACATTCGAACCACCTCGGAAAAAGAATGTAGTTGTTCAGTGCATCAGATGCCAACTATATGGGCACACAAAAGCATACTGCACACGACCATATAGATGTGTTAAGTGCGGTAAAAATCATATATCCTCTAAATGTAGCAAAGACATTAATACTCAACCAACATGTGCACTATGCAGTGGTAATCATACTGCGAACTACAAGGGATGTACAGTATATCGGGAATTGTTGAGTAAAAGGGAAAAAATTAATCCGACTCTTCAGAACAATAACAAAAATAATTCTAGTCACCTAAGCTCGGCTATACTAAGTAACATTGCTGAATCACAACAAACAAATCAGAATTTGAACAGTAACAGGTTATCATATGCTCATGTTGCAAACAAACAGTCACACGGATATGCAAACACTATGTATGATAGTCGTGGTCACAACAATCACTCTGAAAACAGTGCTAGTATTCCTAATATTAATAATGCTATTAATGCTATTAGTATAGAAACGACTATAACTAAATTCCTAAAATATGTTAAAGAACTAATTATGGAAATGATGTCTCAACAAAACCAAATGATAAGTGGTCTAATCCAAACATTAACGTCACTTCTAATTAACAAGAAATGAAAATCTTAAAAATAGCTACTTGGAATGCCAATGGTCTTCCTAATCATAAATCAGAAGTTGAATTGTACTTAATCAAAAACAAAGTGGATATCCTTTTAGTGTCAGAATCCCACCTGACGAATGCAAATTATTTTCATATAAATGGTTATAGTACATACTGTACCCCACACCCGAGTGGCACCCCTCGAGGCGGATCGGCTATAATAATAAAAAATAATATCAAACATCATGAAACAATCAAATATCAACGGGATTTTCTACAGGCTACTAGTGTTTCTATTCAGAGCTTGGATAAAAACATTACTATCTCAGCAGTTTACTGCCCACCCAAACATAAAATCCTAGAATATCAATTTGATGACTACTTAAAAACCCTAGGTAACTCCTACATTATAGGTGGAGATTACAATTCAAAAAACACATACTGGGCATCTAGAATAACTACAACTAAAGGAAGAGAGTTATTTAAAGCTTTGGAAAAAAATGGATGTCAAGTATTAAGCACCGGCTCGCCCACATACTGGCCAACAGACAACAGGAAATTACCAGACTTGCTCGATTTCTTCATAACCAAAGGACTAGACACAAGATTCATGGAAACACAGCCCGACCACAGTCTATTCTCTGATCACTCAGCGATTATTTTAATACTAAGCACCAGCATCATTAAGAATCATCCCAAACCAAAACTACACAATGAGGAAACAAACTGGGAAGTTTTCAGACGAGTAGTTGGAGAGAGCATAAACCTAAAAGTCCCGTTGAAGACAGGCGAAGATATAGAAAACGCGCTTCAAACTTTAATCTTAATCTTACAGAAATCCGCATAGATAAGTACACCAAACAAGCAAATTAGATCTCCGATAATACACTACCCTAATGAAATAATAAAAGAGGTAGCAAAAAAAAAAAGAACTGAGGAGAATTTGGCAATCTAACAGAGATCCATCAATTAAAACGAAGTTAAATAAGCAAATGAAAAAAGTTAAAATCTTACTATCCAAATTCAAGAACGATAGCTTTAAAAATTACGTGTCGTCACTATCTCCACAGGCTCATGATTACACGTTGTGGAAAGCTACACGAAACTTTAAAAGACCCAAAGAACGATCACATCCGATAAAAAAGTCAAATAACAGTTGGGCACACAGCGATAAAGAGAAGGCTGATGAACTTGGGAAATATTTTGCCGCTGTGTTCAGCCCACTTCCAGGCTCTGATAATCTACCACAGACCTCCTCCAATATGGATATGAGTCGTCCTATAAAGCTAACTTCTCCGCAAGAAATCAAAGCTATTATTAAAAACATGAGCACCAGAAAAGCTCCAGGATATGACCTAATAACAGCAAAAATGCTAAAGGAACTGCCGCGCAAAGGACTAGTTATGCTAACATATATCTTTAATTCAATGATAAAAACTACATACTATCCTATACAACTAAAGTTCGCTCAGATAATCGTGATACAGAAGCCAGGCAAATCCCCCTCTGAAATGAAATCTTACAGACCAATTGCGCTATTGCCTATAATTTCAAAGCTATATGAAAAGCTGATATTAAAAAGAACAACTGAAATTATAATTGAAAAAGAACTAATACCGGAACATCAGTACGGCTTTAGAACAAATCACTCGACTATTCAGCAGATACATAGAGTTGTAAAAAAAATAGAACGCAGCCTGGAGGAAAAGAAAGTCTGTGACTCGACATTTCTAGACATCAGCCAAGCGTTTGATAAGGTGTGGCACGAAGGACTTATTCACAAAGTAAGAGCAAAATTTCCATATCCGTACTATAAATTAATAAATTCTTTTCTCCAAGAAAGACACTTCCAAGTAAGAATTGGAAATGAAGTATCCGACATCCATCCAGCTACTGCTGGAGTCCCACAAGGGAGTGTGCTGGGACCACTCCTTTACTTAATATATACCGCAGATCTCCCAGTGCTCGAAGGAAGCCTAGTAGCGACGTTTGCGGATGATACAGCCATACTTTGTGATAACCTCTGTCCTGATGCTGCTTGCAACAATCTCCAAAGTTCAATCAATGAAATATCCGCATGGTGTAAGCAGTGGCGGATAAAAATCAACGAGGAGAAATCAAAACGTGTACTTTTCACCAACAGAAAGATCCTACCTAAGGACGTTACCATCAATCATAAAATATTGCCACCAAGTGGCAGTGTCAAATACTTAGGCATTCATCTTGACAAAAAATTAACCTGGAAAAAACACATCCAGACTAAACGGAATGAATTACAATTAAAAGTACGGCAGATGTACTGGTTAATTGGACGCCGCTCTAAGTTATCATTAGAAAATAAAATGCTAATATATAAACACATTTTAGCCCCAGTATGGAAATATGGATGTCAAATTTGGGGCTGCAGTGCCAGGACAAATTTAGCAGTAATACAACGGCTTCAAAATAAAATATTAAGGATAATGGCAAATGCTCCTTGGTTTATATCCAATAAAACCCTTCACAGTGATCTAACCGTTTCGTATGTTGCTGACGTTATAAGAGAAGAAGCGACGAAACATGCTATGCGATTACACGATCACCCAAACAGGACAGCAGTCAATCTGCTCGATAATTCAACTGAAGTACGACGGTTGCGGAGAATAAAACCACTAGACTTAGTAGAATAAATAATTAGGTATCCCTTTGCTGGAAGGAATGCCGTTCAAGTGATTTAAAGTCAAAACTTCCTCTGATAGCTTTAGCAGCTAGGTGTGGGAAAAAAAAAAAAAAAAAATTAGGTATAAATAAAAATAGGCGCATTTAAAAGTAATTTAATAATAAGATAATAAATAAAACATCAAATACGAGGATATTTTTTAACTTTTTTTTTTTTTTTTTTGTTTTCTTCTTACGAACTAAGTCTGTTACAATTTGAGATAAAATATACGAGTACATTTTATAATTGATGACATTAAGCGAAGTTTTATGCAAAAAAAATTACACAATGAAACGAATCGATGTCGAACGAAGCGTAAAATAACCGAAGACACACTTTTTTAGCAAAATACGAATAAATTTACAACTAACGGTTAGTTTGATTTCTCTTATTCTTTTAAATCTTCATTTTTTGCTATAGTAATTTGCAAACAAAAAATTGATTGATTACGAGTATCGTTCATAGAAATTTCGTTTAAGAGAATGCGAGTTTAATTATGCGTATTTATAGTTGCAATTTTTTTCATTTTTTACCGATATTTTACACTAATAATTTTATTAATTAATAGTATTTCTTCCGTATGATGATTAGAAGAAAACGCGATGATTCGGATTAGCGAGAGATGGCCGATTGTAGTACAGCTGTATTTTAATCACATTCACACAGCTATGCCACTATCTTGCCTGCTCCGCACTAATCAGTATCTGTTCTTCGTTGCAGCGACTTTTTTGCAACATTCTATAATTCGTGTACGCATTTAATCGATTCGTTCTGTAAAAAGCAAGCTGTAATAAAATTAACGGCACAAAAATATTTACAAAAAATATTTTTACGGAATTCATTATGACACACAATCTTTCTCATCGTAATAAAATTAATATTCTAATTCTATCGAATGACAGGCATTAATCGATGAACAACGTCATTAATTGTTTAGCTAGCATGGCTCACATCTATCTATGTTTGCAATAGATGTTAACGAAGCAAAAAAGGCTCTAGCCTAGCCCCCATGCACCTGGTAAATTTTTACTTGCGCAGGAAGAAAAAAATATTACGTTTCTTTTTCTTTCATCTATCCTTCCTTTTTTACGTTTCTTTAAGCTTTTTAGAAATCCGCCTTCAAGCTGAACATCATCATTCAATTATTTGTAAATAAAAAAAAAAAATAAAACTTCTTTAGAAAATCCGAAAAATATTACATTTTTATATATCCTGTTTGTTTATTATTAACTTAATTAATAGACACAAAACACTTAATAATAAATAATATATATATATAACTCGGCCATTTTGGCTTTGCAAGGGGCCGTGCCCCTTGACTCCTCTTGCTTACATTTCTGTCTCTTTCTCTTCTATACTTTGTATAAAATTATCAAAATTTTCAACGTAATTCTTACTGGCATCAACACACACAAAAAAAAACATAATCACAAAAATCCTATCCTAACATTTAACTTTCATTACATAAAATTAAGATATTGTTTCGTTACATTTTTCGTTACATATTTCGTTACATAAAATTGTGACATTTTTTAAATAACAATAACAAAATTCCTACAAAATATAACAAACGTTATATAAAATTGGGACATTTTGCGTTACATAAAATTGGGACATTTTGCGTTACATAAAATTGGGACATTTTGCGTTACATAAAATTGGGACATTTTTTCTAATGGAGGGTAGCCTAAGAATTACGTTGTAATTAATAAAGTCTGAAAAAATTAAAATATAACAAACGTTACATAAAATTAGGACATTTTTTCTAATGAGGGTTGGCTTAAGAATTCCGTTGTAATTAATATATACGCATAGTATTTATTATTATTATTTATTTATTTGGTGAATAATAACATAAATACATAGTAATTGATACATAGCCATGAGAATCTCAGTTGAATGAACACCTCATGGATTGGAAACAATAAAAAGAAAATGAAAGAGACAAAAATTAACCAATATAGTAACGTAGTAGTCTAGTAGTTCAGGTGCTTAGCTACTAAATCAGGGGTATCATGAGGATTCGGGAGTTGCTTCGTTCCGGATCTAAGTTGCTCTGAGGTAGTATATCTATGAAATTGAATATCGGTTATACCAGAGAAATTTGGGGAAATAAAGTTGATCGAGGGAAAGGAACTGGCCCTAATATTATCTTCAGATCCATTAAGCCCTTAAGTACATTGTGAACTTTAACTTCACAATTTCCCGACCTCCTGCTAAGGGTGTATAGGACTTATTTTACTTTATATATGCATGGATGACCTCGCGTTGTAGAAACCCCTGAAAAATGCTAGTAGTCCTCTACAATTTTTAAAAAAGAATCAGTTTCAATCGACCTACGTCATTCCGCGCAAAATGAAATAACTTGCAGATTTTGTTATATGATTTTTTTGTTGTAGTTTCCATACTGATAAATTGTCTTACAAACTTGATACAGTGTTTGCAGATTTTGCTACAGAGAACTTCTTTACCACGTTACGATTATTAAAAATTGTTTACCGATATGGGTCATGTGCTTAACATCGTTAACTGTCACGGTGTTCGTGTCTTATGATGACTCTGTTTCAAGCACTCCTAATTAAATTCCTCAAAATTTATCTTTCCTTCCTACGAGCTCAATGTCACTTAGTCTTACTTATGCTGTACTATTTACTGTAATGTCGCCTGATCTCCTTTTCTTTTCATTCTAATCCTTTCTGTCAATTAACTGTTCCTCCCACCTATTGGCAGTCTGTAATAATGATACTATGGGTCTTTTAAAAATTTGTTTTATAATAAAATTTCTTCGGTATAAATTATTAAGTACGCAAGACGTTCTCATAAATCGGTGTACTCGTTTTATAAATACTACGTAACCGTTTTCATATTTTATAATTATGGCTAAATCCCTTCCCATTTCTGGATGTAGTACGTTATTGATGTTGGTAACAGTTTTACGAGATATTCCTTTTTTAATTGTTCAAAAAATTCCGCATTTAAAAGCAAACAATAGAACAATATTTAATTAAGGCTGTATTTTCACGCTTAGTAAATAGCATATAATTTAAAATGTAACATCTATTTAATGAAATAATTACTTGTTATAAGTTAGTAAAATGTCTATTTATCACCGTAATATTTTTCAGAAGCTTGAAAATCGTCCCTTTCACCGGTGGAAGGGGGGATATTATGTTATTAAAACAAAGGAGATGCCCATTAACTGAGTCTCAACCTTCTTTAATTATGACCCCGATGATGATATTTTGTACGTTGAAATTAAATAGAGATAATTTCAATATTGTCCGAAACGGTGATATTTCGTATATTTTTAGTTTTCGTTAATCACAAGTTACACGCTAAAATAACGACAGATATAATTATTTTTTTTTAAAGTTTGAAAGGAAAATTAATAGTGATAAATATTCAGCGTGGTTTACTGCAAGCAATTTCTAAATGAAAATGTCGCTGTCTTCCTCGCACGGTTAAGAGAGAAACGACGAATTTGGATTGAAATCACGTATGAAGATTCCAATGTGCATTCGAAGCGCAGGAAACGGTTGTAATATAAGCAACTCTCGACGACAAAGGAAGTCAGGTTTTACGATACAGTCAGTACACCGTCTCTTAACATATATTTATAGAATACATTAACTAAGACTGTATCTTATTGAATTACTATGACAAACAATCGCCGACCAACCTTTAATTCATCCGAAGTCGAAACATCAAAACTTTTTTCTTCTTCTTCTTCTTCTTCTTCTTTTTTGTTTTTATTTTTAGGTCCAGCATGTGGCCACTTTCAACACAGCTGAATCTTAAACCAAAACTAACGTTCTATTTTAATCATACAAAACGAAAAACAAAACAAAAAATAACCCCGAAATATTTTAAATCGCAATTTTGCAATCGATTATGAACTCAGATGCTGGCAAACAAGGATTGTTCTTCCTCAAAAAAAAAAAGCAGGGAAAATAATGAATATTATAAGGAGCAAAAATTGGCAAGTAAATTAAGTCTATGAAAAATATATAACCGCTAATGACTGATGACCTCTCCGAATAATTAATTCTATCGTGGCTACTGAAAATCTGATGGAACGTTTGAAAATTTTGTGAGACTCGTGTATATCACATGTGAGAAACTGACGAATCAAAGTAACAAATTTTGGAATAAGCCGCCCAAGCGTAGATAGGTGGCTTGGACTACATTTTAATACTTACCTAAGTTTGAGTTATTCTTGAAATTTAGTAAATTTATCGATAGTTTCTTTTCATTTTCGAAAATAAATCAGTAGAAGAAATAAAAGGATACGAGACGCTCCCGGAAACAGTTTCCTTACATTAAAAATAATTTCTAATTATAATACACTAAATTTTTCAGAAGCTTATTACATAAATAAATACAAAAATAATATTATTATACTAATTATTAAATATTAACACTTATAATATTTTTCAAAATTGCTATATTTTTTGTTGTTTCTATTGTTGTTTATATTTTTATATTTATTTATAATTATTAGTCAACAGTTTATTACCGAATCTTTTAATTTTTATATATCGACTTTTAGTGACTGGAAATCCAACAGAATTTCAAATTTGTTTTTTTGTTAATCAGACGAAGAGGTTTATTTCTTTTTTCATAGATAAACGGATGTAATTTATAGCTAAAAGCGCCGCATTGTATCACCGATAGTAGACTTGGGCTAACACCACAAACTAGGTATCTTTTATCGGCATCCGGTGCAATTATTATGAACTCCAAAACCGTTTATCTATAGCTGGTAGCTCAGTATTATAGACCGTTGCCTTTCAGGCAGCAGCTTAAACTTCTGTATTGTTGTTCTTTTATGAAAGCCGTACCCACCGTGCTGTCACGTTTCTTAAGTTTAGAACCATCGGTAAAAATGATAATCGTAATGATCGTTATTGATTCTTCATTCAAAGTGCCATACTTAATTCCTGAGCGTCGGCAACTACCTATTCGTATGTCTCAGCTGTACAGACACAGGCACAGTGTACTAGGTAATTGTAATATGCGACGCGAGTGTACACGCGCAAGACTTCATTCGGAACTGATCGTAGTCGTTTGATTTATCGATATACAAGTGCAGTCCGGTGGTATATCTGCTGTGTACTGGCCTAGCGCGCATATGATGTTGTACGTGGTGGTTTGCCACTGCCTTTCACGTGATTATTAGCGAATATTTAATTTTATTTAATTCTTTGTAATAAGTTCTGTCGTCACCCGGGATCGAACCCGTGACCTCTGTAACGAAAGCCAAGCGCTCTAGCAAACTAGGCTATCGCGACGAATTAAATCACGAACTGATGTTATGCGGCCAAATATTTCAGTTTTTCAGTTCTTTATGGTCGTATCAATATCTAGATGTAGGTAAAGCGATGGATCTACAAGCACTGGACACACTATATCTGTAAAGTAAGGCTGTTCTACTTTAGAATAAATTCTCCTTGGAATCGAAAAATCTCTACTCAGTATTAACTACTAAAAATTACTATAGGCAAACTGGAAAATTGATCATTACATAATTTCACTAAGAACCTATCCGTCAAAACATCTCCCTTAATAAATTAGTTAGAGAAATGAGTTTCTACATGGTAGGCATGGTATCGGAGCTGTTTAGACATTAGTACCAGAGTAGTATGCCTCTTATTCAAATTTTGATGTTTCTTCAGTTTATTTAAATTTGTTTTACAAGCTGATCCATAAGAGTAAACCCAAGCTATGTTACATGCAGATTCGAAGGAATTTATGATTCTAGCACTTTTTTTCTTTTTTTGGACATCGAAAATTCAACTCATCGAAGTGATAATTAATTAACTGACCAATGCTACGCAGTAATATTACAGTGAACTATATAATTAAATAATAACTTGTATATTGCAGCTCTCCCGCTAGCCAGGAGAGAGTTGACACTAAATGGCAGAGGGATCTAGAATAAACGTTTCATAATTAATTACTGAGTTATACAAATTAATTCTTTGCGCTGTGTGTAAAATACATTCGAATATGAGGTGATCAGCGTCCGCCACTTTGTCCGAGTCAAGTGGATGTTGACAATAGGAAGAAGAGATTAAGCCCATGTAGGGAAACGGTTAATACCCAGCCGGAGACGACATAAGGTAACGATGAACGATCTGGTATTCATTGAAACAGTCGTAATGTAGTTAAACCAAGGGACGTTAGGAATATTCGGTTGAACCCTTTTGTACTGTTGAGCGCAAAATGGATTCTTCCCGTGTAGCTTCCCAATATTCTTTATGAACATATCTAGTAAGCTCGAATAGGTCTCTTGTTAGAAAAATATGGAACTAAATAACCGTTCGTCCGTGTTTCTTTGGCAGCCGTATCTGCCACTTTGTTACCAAAGATATCCGCATGCCCTGGTATCCAAACGAAGTTAACCACGACGCCAAATTCAACAAGGGACACTACTAGGATTCTGGTATGGATGGGATTATGTGTTGAACGATAAGAGTTTAAAGCTAATAAACAGCTCATAGAATCAGACATGATAATGATATTTTCAGAGAAGTTATGTAAATTTATAAAGGACAAAGCGTTGAAAATCGCAACACATTCAGCGCTAAACACAGAGGTGAAACGGGGAAGAGAGAATTTTTTGGTTAAAACATGGTTTGAAAAAAGCAGCACCCGCGAAATTCAAACATTTAGAACCATCAGTAAAAATCAGTACTAATATTACACAAGGTTAAAATTTTTTAAAATCTGATCTTAAAAATAACCGTAAGTACGCGAACAACTAATGTATTTCTTGGAATTACTGGGGGAAAAAAAAGAAAAGAGAATAATACAGTTTTTTCTTTGCTGGTATGTAGTAAAAGCGCTAAAATGCTTCCTTATCGATTTTAACAAAAATAAACAGGTGTAAATAATTGTATTTTCACTTTTGCATTAAATTCACTTTTTTTATTATGTACCGTTTTCTTCTTATCCGATTTTTCCATAATAATTTTGATACATTTCTGGAGTCTTATAAATTCGCTGAATCAGTGAATTGTCGATTTTCTGATCTGAAAATATGAAAAATATAATTAACAATAAAATTTTCAGTTGTTCTAAAATAATTTAAAATATGCTATGTTCTAAAATTATCGTTATATGAAACATTTAAATTTATAAACATGATATTTCGCTTACAGAAAGTGTTTTAATCACATAATTTAGCCTTGAAGTCTGAAATTTGAAAGTTGAATTAATAATACAATTTAAATATTTCATATTCAAGAAGTAAGATGTACAATTGAATGCACGATATATTGACTAAAAACCATTGTTAAACATAATGTGGAATATTAAAAAGTAATATCAACTACTGAGGTTAATACGAGACTAGAGTAAGGAAAATAATCTAGTTAATCTGAAAAAATAGTTTAAGGAGAGGAACATTAAAGAGGACCTCTAAGAGAGCTGATGACATGGAGAAAAAAGTACGCGTTGGCTTTGGCACAGTGGCGTTTAGAAAAAGATGAACGATTGAATAGATATACAATGAACTCGGAGCAGGAGAATTTCAAGAGGTAGCCACAATGAAGAAGGGTTTTGAGCTCAGTCGGGCGATCGAATTCATTTTTTTTCGTCTCCTACTCTTAACTGAACTTGTTGAAAATCATTGCTCACATAAAATGGTGGTCCTTTCTTCTTTGGTTCCCTATACAAATACATTTTATTCGTTCTCAATTTGATTATTTCTCCTTTATCTACGGATATGTTCCTAAATTTCTCTCTAAACTGGATTTAGCATAAAACGAAAACAATGCAACGAAATAAAAAAATTAGATATAAAATAACTAAAAAAGAAATCACTACTCATCTAAAAATTATTGGAAATAAGTTCATATGTGGAGGTAACTTCAACACCAAGCACACGTATTGGGACTCAAGATTAACAAATCCCAAAGGTAATCTCCTCGGGAAAACTATATATAACCAAAATTTAGAAGTCATTGAATCTAAATAACCTAACTATAAGCGAACATTTGTGTAGAGTAAATATATTCTGAAATAAACGTTGACAATCGCGGCGGGTACTCGCAATACGAGCAGCATTGCTCAGCGAGACTCACACTTTATTTAAAAAAAAAAAAAAAATGGTATTACATATTAGAAAGTAAATCCAACCAATCTCTGGGGAATAAAGTCCTAGTGTATAATACGATCTTGGCTTCAAAATGGAAGTATAGTATCGAGCTTTGGGGATCTTCTGCAAGTACCGGCCGCAAACGTATTCAGCAGTTCCAGTCGAAGGCATTGGGGATAATATGTAATGCCTCCTACTACGTTAGTAACGAAAGAATCCACCATGATTTGAATGTAAAAACAGTCGCAGAAATATACCCTTTCATAAATATAATAACTTTCACCAGGTACTACAATTGCATGAAAATCCACTAGTTCGAAGGATGTACAAAGGAGGGTGTGCCGTGACGTACTAAGAAACTAGCAACCAGAGTAACTTCAAATAACTACATACGCAGTCGATTGCTCAAAGGAGTGACTTCTGACCACAATGGAGTCATGTTAAACATCTTCAGCTCATGTGCTGATTGTAAATTATATTACAGGTGCACATTAATAATATATATATATATATATATATATATATATATATATATATATATATATATAAAAGTTGAAATATTAAAAATATTATAAACAACGATCTATTTCATACTAACAAATCATGATGTAACAATTATCAAATCCAAAATTCGTGTCTTGTTTTTTTTTAATTTCTTCAATAACGCAGGTTTTTCCGGGTCAAATTGGTCTCTTTTTTTCATTCGCAGATCCTACTTAGGTAATCGGTTTCTTTCTAAACGTCTTTCGTTGATGTCCTACAAACTTGGAAAACTAACGCTTTACTCGTAAGAAAATTCCTATCTTAACTTACATGTCTTCGGATCCGACTTTTTTCCGTCTCGTACAATTTATTTTAATATAATCTTGAATTTACTTTCCCTTACTTTTTTTTATTTTTCTCGTTCTCCTAAAATATTCTATCCCTCTGTTTTATCCTAATTTCTTCCGAAAACAGTAGTTATAGAAGAATTCCATGGTACTATCAAATTCTGATTTCCTTCTCACAGGACTATTTTTAAGATAGTTCGGAAAGGTAATGCAGTTAAAGTCTCTTTTATCTTTCTTGACATCAGTCTCTGTGAATCTTTTCCTTTTCCTTATATCTGTACTACTTTTTGCTGCTAAACTAAAGGCTCTCTTTCACATCATCCATATTTCCTCTCATCGCTTTTACTTCAGTTACTTGATTATCTTCGCCTCCATAAGTGTTCTTTAAGCCATTTCTTCCCGTTTTCGGAAGTTATTGTTTCGGTTTTACCAGCCTTCGCGTACGCTTTCTAATCTATAATCTTCTCTCACTCCATTCCATTCATATGGATTTGTTCCAGGTCTCTGGCAAATTTAACGCAGAAAGTAATGGAATACGGCAAGTTCTTTACCTCAGCTTGCTGCATCTTCCCCTCTACAAAAAAAAATTCCATATCACGTTCCGATCGAATATTTGCACTCCTCCGTTTTCGAACAAAATTTTCTTTTTCCTATCCATCGAACTAAATCTTCTTTTATACCCCCGGGTTTATGATTTTCCTGTAGTAATTTCGAAGTAATATTGAACAAAGATTAAATTTTTCTAAACATACCGATCATACTTAAAGCGAATTATTGTACAGTCTACACTCTAAAATAATCGGGGAATTTTGTAGTGTATATGTAATATTTATTAAATGTAATAATAATAATTTTTTTTTTGTTTATAGTTAGTAGGAAAATAAATAAATGTGTCATATATCGAATTTGTAAGACCTCATTTAACCAGCAGCGTGCCGCCGATAGGGAAAGTTGAGAAAGAATTCCTTATCCTCCAAACGAATCTTTAGTCAATATTTTCAGAAAATTTTAAAATGCAGATTTAGTTTTTGATTTAAAATACGAAATTTCGGCTAAAATATAAAACGAGTTTAAGTATTAATACTAGTTATAATACTGAATGTAAAATTTAATATTACACACAGGCAGACTTCCTTTATAATATTAGCCACTAATTAGTTTCGAATATGCGAGTGTTAATTGTGACGCGTGTAATTTTGCACTTATAAAATTGTAGCCATTATAATATTATACTTTCGATTCAGCTCGAATGCTGATGTATATTAAAATAATTCTTTTGAATTAGAAAAATTTTTGTATCGAATGAAAAAAAGAGATGATTTTTAGTTTTCGATAAATATCGATAAAGGAAATTGTAAATTCATATGTTACAGCCATTGTATTTTCTAAAAAAACGAAGAAAAGAATACAGTTTGACATTTTTAATAATTTTCTTATCAAAAATTAAAGTTTGTTTACAAACATGGTATAATTAACGAATTTTTCGATACGATAAATGTGGAAAGAAACAGAAATAATTTTATGTGAAATTAATTGCATAAATACATTCGATGCGTATTTTGGTCATACGATGCTTAGAAGGGAATTTTTAAGATAACGCCAATATTTTCACACGCATTCATCACAATTTCGGTTTCAAAAAGCGCAATGCGTTCGGCAGTTGAATTGTGCGAGTAATAATAATTGGAATTAAAATTTTCAAAGGAACTCTTCGATTATTTAGAAGTATTTTATGACGGAATCACTTAGTATTGAAACTGCTGATTCACAGTTACGCGTTATTTTGAGGACCAGTTGGCCAGAGTACGATATTTCAAGCCCGCGTCCTATCATTCATCACAGGTCTGTATAAATTATTGTGGTCTTTATCACGTTTGGTTGTTCGTTCGTGTTGTGCTCTTATTAGCAATCAATTGTATTCCGATTGCATTGTTTTCTATATCAGCTAACTCGGTGAGATCGTTCTTATTTGTATTATCTTAATCTTCTAATTTTAGTTACTAGCGGTTTTTAGTGTACGTTTGATTTATCTGTTCTGATAAAAAAGTTGATTTTTCTTTTCATTTATTTCTGCTCAATTTTAATTTTATTTTCTTATCCTGTTTCAATTTCATTTGGTAAAAAAGCTCGTCTAGCGGGGGTACAACGATATTTAATTTTAATGGGCGTTAAACTGTTTTCTCCGTTGCCGTTTTTGTCTTGTACTAAAACCTATGTGTGTCAGCAAACGGATGGTTTTTACTTTTCCATTTTCATGCCTCATTTTTCTATCATTAGACAGTGCTTTTCATTTTTCCTGTCTTTATATCCACTGTTTTAACTCGCTTACCTTGATCTACTTCCTTCCCATTTTAAAATTGGGACATTTTGCGTTATATAAAATTGGGACATTTTTTTTGCACATTATTTCTAATAGGGGTAGCCTAAGAATTACGTTTTAATTAATATATGTATATTTATAATACATTTCTATTGGTACAATTTCATATAAACATAAAATTTATAATAATAATAAAACTTTATGTGTTTTCCTTCAAATTTTTTCAGACCCCGCAAGGTCATCACGGGCCTCAAGGGTAAAGTATCCCGCTGTGCTATATCGTTACTCGTTACCACTTTGTGATGGATGCGTCATGCGATGCTCTATAAAAGTCACTTTCCGATCACGTTTTATGGTAACAGATGGAAACGAAATACGGCTAACTTTTTTTCCCCAAGTGCGATAAATAAAAATTAGATGGGCAGTAGAAGACCAACTTGCAGAAAATAGTTTCGAGAATAATAAGAGTAAACGAAGATATATGTATATAAAAAAGTAGCTCGGGAAAAGTTTCAGTTTAGTTCTGTGAGACACCGGGTGCCCGGTATGTTTGGAAAGTTCCCGAACTAAATTACAGTACGAAAAATAAATGAACTTCTCAGTTTTCCGCATAGAACCCTGCTCTAGTATCTGACGATACAGTTCTTTTCTGTCGCTCCGAAGAAATCATTTTGCGGGATCGCCTTTAACTGTTTGATAAAAAATGACCTTTCATTTTCAACTTGAATTTTTGGAATGCAAAGTAGTCCGCTGAAGTGAAATCGAGTGGGTAAGAGGAATGGGATCAAATTTTGATTTTATTTGTCACGTGATAACGCGTTAAAAGAGTTACTGTGCGCGTCCGTGCATTATCACTATGCAGCAGAGTCAAACTAGCCAGATTTGATTCGAGTGCATCGGGTGCTTCATCACTTGCAAATAGAATTTAGCGTTTACGGTTTATCTCCATTTGGAACTAATTCATGGTGAATGAGGTCTTTCGATTCGAAAAATGCCGTCAACATTGATTTCACTTTTGATTTTGCTACCTCACTTTACTTCGATCGTCCTTAAATCGTTTCCTTCGTGCTTATGTCCGTATAGTATGAGATGCGCATTTTTGTCGCGCTTTTATGCCGGTTAAATTGTGTATCATATGGTACCCCTTGGTCGCAGACAATACGGCGCTATTTGTATCGACTGCAGAAATTTGATAAAAATTTTAGAAATGCTGTAGAAACACGAATGAGATGAATGAGTTTGAACATTAATAAATAAAACCATCTCTCTCCTTCTAGGAAAAGGCCTATTATGCGTGTTTACCATTGCCTTTCCCATATGATATTCTATTAGCGGCCAATAATTTAATCAGTTATTTTATAATAATTTCTGTCGTCCCCTGGGATCGAATTCAAGACTCACGTAGAGGAAGACAAGCGCTACTAGACTATCGCAACGAATCTAAAATAAAACCGCGTACTGCGGAAATCGCAGATGCCCCGTTACTGAGAATTTATCTGTTTGCATTAAAATATCGTTAGTCACGTTTCGTGACATCTTTAATTCCTTAAGTCCTCTTGATCCTTACAGATGCATTACAAGCATAATTTCACATTACGCTTTTCGTTTTCTTCTTTATCCCGTATCCTCCATCAGTCGTGTACACTATCCACCACATTTTCTCACCCGCCTTTCCTACGTTTTCAGCTTATCGTAATCTTCCTATTTCGTCTAACACATGCTCGTTTGTAATCCAGTCTTTTTTTTCCCCTCCTCTCTCTGTGCCTAGCTCTTTCGCCAAATAGCCATTCAACATTTTTTTTTTCATTTATTATTTTTTATTTTTTTTATTGTTTTATTAAGTTATTATTATAATTTATAAATTATTAAAATAAATTACATTTTACATAATTATGCTACAGAATTTTATGTCTAACCTGCTTCGCATTATTTCCCGGCATCTACATTTCAACGAATTAAAAAATAACAGGTCGCAGTCTCAAGATTTTTTATTGTGCGAGTACAAATCGGTCAATTATACTGCATGCACTATAGGAAACGAAACAAAACGTGGAAAAGGACAACAAAATATTAAACTTATTTTGCGGAGTTGGTCGATGAGGCCATTAGTCGAAGAACTAGGAAGAGGAAGTCAGATCTTTACGTGATCAGAGATCGATGTAGAGCGACGAATGAAAATTTGAATATAGCGAATAAAAACGGTAAATATAAAAAATATCTAACAAAGGAAAAAAATTCACGCGTAACCTTTACACACAAAAATTTTCACCGGGCAATTCTGCCGGCTAAAATAATTACTAAACGTACTAGTAAGCCCATTATAATTGCAGCATAGAAATTAAAAGTAATAAAGGAAAATTTATTAGCGGCTTCAATCAGCAGCGACTAAAATGTCTGATCGGGATATGTTGTTATTTCGAATTTTCTACGACTATTAACGAAGTTACTTGCGATGATGTTTATTTTTTGTTCAATTCGTTTCGTAACAGACAGATCCTCCGCGCCCATTGAATTTCCACAAATCCATGTTCAGTGTATCGCGCCAAAATCTCGAACAAAAAAGAGGGAAAGTTAGTTAATGTATACAAACTTGACGTAAGGGTCTCCCGGTTAACAGAGTATAACTAAGAACGAACGTTTGGAATTTCTAGTCTAACGTTGGGAATTTCGAAAAATCCAAAAGCGCATACTTTAATCACATTTGAATTCTTTAAAAAAGCAAGCAGAATGATGATTAAGGGGGGGGGAGGGTCTTGGGGGTAAAAAAAAATGATTTTTTTTTATTTCATAAAATGAATGTACAGCATCATAAGAATACTGCGTCAAAATTTCAAATAAATCGAAGCAAAATTAACAAAGATATGGCATTATAACTGTGCGACGCTCTAACTCTACTAAAAGAACGAAAATGACTATCTGGCCCTGACGCACAGCGGGATTAAAGAGTATATTTTTCTGTCCCTTTCGTATAATCCCTTAATTGATTTTTTTGAAAAAGATTTACGCAGGTAGGTAGATGTTTATAACCATACCTTGAGACAGATTCGGTACGCGTAATGCTATTTCTTGACGACGCGAGATTTCAGTTAGAAATTAGTCTCTATTCACGATCTCTCAAACGTCATTCTCGGTTGCATCGCTGCTTTGTTTTGTCAAGAATGCTTACTCGGCCAAAACCAAAAATCCCTGTGTTCTGTTGTAAGTCCGGTCGTTTGTACTACTACATCGGGGTAGAGACGTATTTGTGTCTGAGTGATAGTGGTCGAGGCACTGACTTGTACTTGCGGCGGAAAACGCAATACTGTGTGTCAAGTAACGCTGAGCTGAGCGAAGATTTTGTATGTTAATCAACAAAAGGAATGTGTAGGACACGTCCAGAAGAGGATGGAGACCCGTTTGCGCGATTTAGTAAAAAAGAAGTGTAATAGATACTGAAACTAAGGCTGCAAAGAAAATACAAAGGAAAACACTTTCCGGTAAAGGCAAGCTCACTGCTAAATTGATTGGTATATTGTCGTGTCATCCGTTACAATTCTCATTCTCTAAAAGAAATGAAGAAGGCCATTTGGGCGACTTATTATCACTACGCCTCAACTGACAAACACTCACAGCACCAAAACTGCCCGAGCGGCGAAAACTCATGGCGTGAATAGCAAAGAGCCGCAGCTGCAAACGAATTGCGTTGTTTCAAACACTCTTACTCTGCTCTACCTGTATTGGCGGATTCTCTCAAAACAATAATGAGAGTATCAACCAACTTATTTGAAAGATTTCGCCAAAAACTGAGAGAGTGGTTCGACAATTATTGTTGAGTTTGGAGTTCATGTGGCTGCCTCTACCTTCAATGAAGGCTGTGTTGCTTACCTGACCTTTCTGGAAGAGATGGGAATCAGTACAGGCCCAAGTTATCATGGATGGGCGCAATCAGTGGAAAATACACGAATGAGCAAAGCGGATGAGCGAGCGGCGGAACATACCAAAGAAGAGAGAATTCGTCGTAGGCAAGAGCAAAAAGATGCTTTGGACATTCTAAATCAAAGTTCTTCACTTTATGGGCCTGGCATTGATGATTCTGTGTGAGTATAGACAAAAATTACTACCTTATTAACGTTTAATTTGTGATTTTATACTATAAAAAACTTTAAACGCGTTTTTCTCGAAACAACGTTTTCAAAGCCGGTGCACTCTGTAACTCAAAATCTACTGTACCGATCGTTCTGAAATTTAGTACACTATTTTTATAGACAATTTGCAAGGTAGCAACGTCGAGTTTTTTTTTTTTTTTTAATTATTATTATTTATTTTACAATAACAAATGTCTAATTTTTACTCGAAAATCGGTATTTTCACTTCCAAGTGTTACCAACGATTAAAAAATAAAAAAAAAAAACAAAAAAACTCACCGTTGCTACCTACAGAAACTCATTAACTAATGAAAAAACTTTATTTTTTTCATTTCCGATAATCCAGTGTTGAGTTATGCGGTGCACCGAAAAAAACAACTTTTTTTCGAGGCGCCTACGAAAATTTGCTGCCATTGGCTTAATTCTTTATATTTTTCAATGAAAATTTAACACAATATTCTTCAGATGTTACTTTATCATGTACCAATTATGTTAATAAACTTGCATTAACCATATTCTCTAAAAAAAATTATCAAAAAATCGTCTTTTTTTTACCTCCAAGACCCCCCCCCCCTTAAGATACATACGACAAGTATGTTCAACGTGTAGTTGAATAGGACCCGTAAGAGAGCAATCGGTCTTTTTAATAAATATAAATATTAAATCACACTGACGAAGAACTCATATTTTTAACCTTTAGTTGGATAGCATACGGTTGTTGACATATTATAATACACTATTGGATAAGAAAATCTGTTGATTTACTACATAGATTGTTGTTGTTAAAAAAAAAAAAATGCCCTGCGAAAATGATATTGTTTCATTCGCATTTTGCACTCTTCCGATTTATATTAGTCGTTAGTTCGATTTGGACCGTTTGTGCAATTTTTTTTAAATCCGAATTAATCGTGCATTTAATTTCGGAAGATATAAATATCAATTTCCTTGATTCTTCCGAAATTGTTTACCCTCCCCACATCATTCGCCAAAAATTGCTCTTTTAAAATTTCAAAATATCCTAACCTTACCTGTTGTTTCACTGACGGTTCAAAATCTGATGATCCTGTGCTTTCTCAGTCCTTAACTCCATACGAAAATTTCAGCTTCTCAAACACTGTTCTATATTTACTGCTGAACTCTTCGCCGTCCTAAAATGCCTCGAATTTTTAACTTCTTCTGATCCTCACTCCGGATATCTCATAAATTCTGACTCACTCGGTAGTTTCCTAGCATTACAGAATCCACATTCTTCCCATCCCATCGTATAACGCATTTTCCTTCTACTCAACCCCCTCAGACTTGCTAATGCCCTGATCAATCTCATACGGATCCCTAGTCATGTAGGAATCTCTAGTAATGAAATCATCGATCAAGCAGCCAAAGACGCTTCCTACCTTCCTGAAATTCTCTCTCTGTCTACTTCTTTCGATATCAGATCCTATATGAAGTACTATCTAATTTCCCATTTCTGGCAGCAATCTTGGTCATCTTGAATTATCTAATCAACTCTTAACGATTAAACCTAATGCCTTAGTCTCCGTTTCCAGTTCATTCCGATCCAAAAAGAAGAACACAATTCTTATCCGACTTAGAATTTCACTCATTCTCACTTAATCCAACTTCTTGATCCTCCCACCTGTTCCTTCTATCAAAACCACCTTCTCAACATATCGCACATCTTATAATCTTGTCCTTCACTTCAACCTCAAAGATCTTCTCTTAATTTTCCGCACTCAATTCCCGAAATCCTTCCTGAAGACTCTCCTTGACAACTTCTTTTTCTTTTTGAAAAACCTTAAACTCCTTAACCTAATCAAATACTTCTCGTATAGCCCAATAAGTAGCCAAAAGCGCCGTTTTTTTTTTTTTTTTTTTTATTTTTTTATTTTTTTTTTTGTAATAATAAATAAATAATTTCGGATTAATAGTATGATCTAAATTTTTGTTTATCTTTAATAAACTTTATAATAATAATGGCAAAGTAAATTATACTAAAGGGATTATTTTATTATATAGGGCAGTCATTTTACCAAACCTATTATTTTCCTAGCTTAACTTTTCAGTAATACATATTACGAGAACAGGAAATTTACTCTTATGAAAATAATAAAGCCACCTTAAAACGTAAAGCAGTTTAAAAGATTATTACATGACTATTATCTAACGCAATATCAGACACCATGGTGGGATAATTGTAATAACAGTGTTATAATTTACACTTTCTTCCGTAACATTAATTAAGTAGAATGGACAATACCAAATTACATACCAAATATATTTTTAACATACAATTCTTCACTGGTCATGGAAATCTTAAAGACTATCTACACCGATTTTGCTGATTCGTCTAATTGTATTAAATGAAATTTTCCCGATAATCGTATCGTTCATATCTTAACTGGATTTGTAATCGCACACTGATTTCCATTTTCAGTGCTCGGCAGAAGACTAAGTGACTAAGAATTTTCAAATGTTTAATAATTTTACCGTTAGAGTATTTAATTTCCGTAAGCAACTTATATATACTTGTATTAATTTACCGCAATCAATGTTAAGGATGATCCGACATCAAAAACTTCACATTGGATGGGTCGTTTCAATCTCACTATCATACAATTTGTACTACTGTAATGCATAATACATTTGCCTCATCGGTATCATCCGAAGTGGGAACACCAATAAAAAAAAATAAAATGAAATAATATGATTTTAATTATTTCGGGTTACACATTCCTCGAGTAATACCGTGAAGACGTAGACTTTTTTCTTTTCAACACGTTTTTCTTTTATAATTACCGTTGCATAAAGTGAAATTGTAATTAACACCGTGTTAAAAATGACTTTAATCGGTGAAATCGAAGTTTCCCACACGCGATTAATGTTCCATCTACCGATGTCGCCACGCGCTTATTCTTCTCCATCTCTTACTATGTGCGGCATCTCAAATTTGAGAACTTCAACAATTGACAGGGATTTAAACTATTCGGGGACACGATCCGTAGGACGCCACGTCACTAAGCATCGGGGTATACTTGAGCAATACCATTAGTGGGAGCCACCTCCGAAATCGAAGCACAGCCAAAGAAGTATTTCCTTACGAGTTGTTCCATTAGGATAGTCCTAGTATCCGCCGTATTATTACTCATTTTGCAATATTACAGACGTATGTTTAATTGCATGAATAGCTCTATTACGAGGTAAATTTTTATAATATTGCGCAGAGACTATGTTCACGCGTATAGTACCACTCACAGATTACTTCTACGCTAGCTATGTATTTTTCACTTTGAATTATCGTGTCATCGAGCAACAACCCCACCGTTACTAATAATGAAACTGCATTGTTGGATATAACTTTTTTTTCAAAAAAATGCTTGTAGTCACATTACTTTTTAAAACCTTTTAATTTCGAAATATTACGCATCATACAATGACCGCGATGGTTCAGTACGAAAAATAGAATAGAAATATGCAAGAGAAACGGGAAAAACGTAAATAGATTACACCGATTTTTATTGGCATGAATATGTTAATTAAAACACCAAAAGAAATTAAAAATTACGTTCAAAACCCAACAAAGCGGATGACCAGATGGCCAGTTTGATAAGGGAGTAGTGGCACGAGGTGAATAAACTGTAGAAGGGAAAGAGATAATTTTATAGCGTGGAACAGAGCAGAGAAACTTTCAGAAATGATGCTGAATCGACTTGAACGAATATTTCGGTAACGAGGGTGCAATTTGATTTTTTTCATTCGTTGTACCGACAGCAGCCTGCCGTAAACAATGGTGATATGAGAATAGAAGGAAAGAGAAGAGAAGATCGGGGAACAGTGGAATGAATAAGAAAAGGAAAACGAAACGAATATTAATCTGACAGTTTCAACGAATTGCCCGATTCGGGTCTTCAAAAATTTACGGTCGATAACGTAGGTGTACTAAATTACTGAACAATCGTAAGTATATCGATATTAAGGTAACACGTTATCTCTTTACTAGGGGAAAAAAATAAAAAAAGCAAGTTTTTGCTCAACCAATTTTAACATTTATTTCCTTTCTGGCTATACTTAAAAATTCTAAAATTATTTCAGTATTAATCGGTAGAAATAAATAAAAATTGCAAACACTCGAATAATAATTGAAAATTTCTGCCGGCTTCATTATAGCGACGTTAGCGTCAATTTTTCTTTCCTTTTTTCCCTTTTTTTTTTGTATGGAGAAATATATATATTTTTTTTAATTGTATAAAATTTACAGCGTACTTTTTTATCGCAAATTAAAATTTACAAAAACACATTCTTTTATGGTGTACAGAAATATAAACGTTTATGTCGGTGGGGGAAATGGAAGGTAGCAACGGGAAGAACCTCCTTGAGGACCATGAGTAAAGTTCCCTAGTATTATAAGTAATTTTTTGCAATGATCTTTAGCTGTTTTTTATTTCCAAAAAGACATATTCTACATTATTAGTGTTCTATAATTAATAGATTTTGTTAGAATATTTTGGAAATTTAAATTATAGGGAAATTATTGAAGGAATCTTACAACACCAGTTTCAATATTTTCCCTGCCGGACAAATATTATCTATACATTCAAATGTTAAATCTTCGCAAACTATATTGCGTGTTTTCATTAATGATGTGCTCAATAGAAAAGGTGAATAATCTTTAGTGGAAATGTATAGGGAGCTCTCACTTAAAACGAGAGAAAAAATTGAAGATTTAAACGGGTATTGTGAGCGAAGTCGCGGACAAAATAATGAAAATAACGAATAGAACGAGAAAATTGATGTAGCGAGTAACAGAGAGAAGCATTTACAATGAGCAAGAAGATTTTCAGTTAAACTATCGTCGATAGATTATCGAAAAAAGTCGGGAATCTTTGAAGACCGTTTCTATCGCTGTACTGCGACAGACATGTGTTTCTCAAAGGAGCATCTTCGGCTGAACGTGAGAGCCGTTTTTGGTCCGACCGTGATTGGCACGTTTCCCAAAGAGAGAGAGAATCTTTGCACAAAAATTCGCCGATAAGAAACAAGAAAAAATCGAAATTATTTCCGCTTAAAGCCCGAGCAGGCAGTCGTATGAATGTAGTCGATAGAATGTTACGGCGAAGAGCTAGGCCGGAAAAGAAAGCCAAAAAAAAGCAGACACAGTCGTAATGATGAAAGCAATATGACCTTCAGAAATGATGCTCAGTTAACTCTATAAAAAGTATTTCGCAAAGAAGGCACTAATTTAGAGTAGGGACCGGCCGCGAGAAACGGCTTTATCAGGCACTGAAATCAGCGTAACTATTAAGTGATTATCTTATAAATGATCCTTTACAATAATAATAATAATAATAATAATAATAATAATATGTGTGTATTTATTCATCTTTTTAAAGACATTCGACTAAACTATTTTTAATAATTACATCGAGTAGAGTAATATGCGATAAAAAAAATCGGCAGTTCTATTCGAATATGTTAGAAATTCAAATTGCAGAAAAATGATTAAAAACTCGGCGGCCACTCAAATATTTAATTTTTAAATTCCCGCTTTATTCGCGGTCCAAACTTTCCCGAGATTTCCCGCGCTTACTAAAATTGTACAAGAACTTTTAAACAAAGTTGTTTTTCCTTCCCGGTTGCATAACAACAAATTCGAGTGAAGCCAAATAAAGACACATCGGTAGAGGAACGAAAAAATTGTAAATTAAATATTTTTTAGTTTTCTGAAGTTATTCACATAATTTACCGTTATACTGACCGTTAACCAACTCAAGCTTACTTCATTAATATTGTAAAAGTTTGTTTATAGCGCGGGCTGATTTATCCCTTTTCTCCGTTTAAATAATTCCAACACTTGGTGAAATAAATTTAACGTCTAATATTTTCATTCGTTGTAATCGTACACGCTGATTTTAATGGGTTTACTGAAGTGTCTCAAAAAGTTTTACCGAGACCTTCCTAAATGAACTGCAAGGCATAATAAAAAAAGAAAAAAACAACTTTTTACGCGTTTCGTTCAAACTCTTAACTAAAATCGATATAAATATTATATATAAGAAACAGTCTTCTTTTAATCGAAAAATTACAGGCAAACCGTATTAAGGGAATGAAATGTTTTTTGTTACTACCGGTAATTGATCGTCGCCGAAGCATATTTTTTATATACATACGTACAAATAAATAAAACTTCATAATTTATTATTGCGCAAGTTACATTAAAAAATGCATTTCAAATGATTTTTTTTTTTTGTCAAAACTATCGGGCGCATTTATTGTGGTAAGTTTGTTGTCATTAGTTCTACCGGTCTCCTTCTTCTTATTGATTTTCCAGAAATTTTCCCATGATGGCGATGCAAGGGAAAATTCCTGGAAAATCAATAAGAGGAAGGAGGCGGTTAGAACTAACGACAACGAACTTACCACAATAAATCCGCCATGCAAGAAACTACAGGAGATAATAACTCTCTCTTAGGAACGTGTCGTATGAATGCATTCAATCTCCAGACTCAGGAAAAGCAACTGTGATGATCATCATCGTTTGACTATTATTACTTTTTTTCCCAGTTTATTCCTGGTATTCCCTGTTGGACAGCCATCCCGATAAAACTGTAGCAGCAGTTTCGATGCATGCAAATCTTATGACTTGCTGCCGAGTTCACTTTTTAATTTGTAGACAGAGAAGAGCTGAATAGAAGAAATAAAGTAAATAAACTGTTGAAAAGCGATCTTTAGTGGAAATGCAGAATTTACCGTATAAAAAAAGAGGAACATGTTAAATCGGTATTAATACGCGAAACCGTAGGCAACAGCTGCAGTAGATAAAAGATATATGCGAGCAACTGGTCCAGTAAAAGAGACCTGTCGTTCGAAAACGCGTAGTCGAGAAAGCAGCAGTTAAAAAAAACAAATCGGTAGCCGTGGGCTCGCATGCTAGAGGTATTAATAAAATATTTTTTACGTTACGATTACGGATTAGAAAGAAAACGGTTATTAAATCAGTTGATTAATTTTGGTACAGCTAATTCAGTGGCGATTTCCCAATTAAAAAATTACCCCGATCAAGTACGAGAACAGAAACTGAATATACCGTCCTAACTGTTATCTTTTTCGAGTTTTTATGTTCTTTTTTAAAATCAATTTGAAAATCGATTTTTTGGACGATAGGTCGCTTTTAGCAGACCGGGTCACACAGACATATATATATAGTTCTTAGGGCCTCGAAAATAGTCAAGACCCCTTGGCCAATAATTTTTTTCCTTTTAAACTGCTTTTAGAAGAATTATTTTCAATTGACTTCATCAAGTCGACTTGTACATTTTATTTTATTTTTTTAACCCATTAAAATTTAAAAAAATCTTATTGTTCAATCACTTTTTACATGTATGTACATTATTATTTACATTTGTTTTCATCGTAGCCTATTTTTTCTGGAAATAGAGGAACAAGCGCGCGAACGTTAGTTTCTGTGTAAGTTGTTGCAAACAATTTAAATATTAATATTAAAATTTGAAGAAAAAAAATAATATGTTTAAAATTAAGCGCATTAACGTTTAATTTTAAATATATTGTTATTTTATAAAAGTGTATATGTCAATTGATTCATTTAATAGTTTATGTTTATATATTCAGTTTAAAATTTCATTCAGGGACGTCATTTAGGGTTTTGCTTGGAGGAGGGGGGGCTATTTTTAAAGAAGACGATCCGAAGGTCATTGACCGAGTAATACAGTTAATTATTTATATCTTACTAATTTTGAACACCTCATTTTAATTTCTAACCCTATGTAGGGGCAGTCCTGCCCTTCCGTAAAAGACACCACTGATTTCATTCATTCGTAGTTCATTTTTAATGTTAATATCGTTTAATGAATCCACTTCAGTTTGCAATAATTTTTATAATAATAATAAATCACACTGCTCTTTAGGAAATATATATTGATAAATTTAATTACACACGACATGTTTCGCTCTCAAAGTGCCACGTTTGTGATTAGAATTTTAATTGTGTTTACTAACTTAACCTTATAACTTTAAATTTTTAATAATTTGGATTCACTTGTCGGTTTCGTTGCTTAACACTAAGTCCTTTATAAAAGAAATGACACTAAACGAGTTATTGTAAATGTGCACGTATTGTACAGGCGACCGCAGATATAAGTGTGCGCACACAGCATAAATTACAACGTTCGAGGCGTGTTACTCAAATAATATCTGTAGAGGAAGAACAACAACATAAGAAATACATTAAGAAGCTCACTTCTGGAACGGTCCGCGATACTGTATCGATCGTGTTGGCTACCGAACCTTTTTTTCGCAACGATTCGACTCATGAAACTGGTTTTATAACATTTACATTTTTCCACCCGGGTACACCGCTTTTGTTATTAACGACTATAAATAGGGAATAGCTGATAATGAAGAGAACATCTACATTCGGTCCTCGATCAGCTCAAATTGTCTGCCGTTTCGTTTGCTCACCTGTTTAAGAAAAACCGTACAAACAACTTGAATAGATTCGGCACATAAGCCGCTAATAATACTAACGGGCTCTCGTTAATATTGTCGCACACGTGTCAGCGGGACGTAATAAGTTCTGCTGAAATACTACGGTCAGAACGGTTTTCTGATATTCTAGCAATTCCCCTACATCTAACCATCTATAAGCTTTGATTAGGCTACGTCTGCTTCTGTGTTCCGATAATTTATGTTAATTATTAGCACAATTTTTACCTTTCTTCGAGTGATAATTTGATGTTATTACTGTTATGTGCGAAAAAGCCGGAAAATGCGGTTCAAAGTTTAGGTATGTTCATATTCCTCTAATCTGGAAGTTTTCGTAAGAAATCAGCCTAAAAGTCGGTTTAGCGTTGATAACACGATGAGTGCAGTTGCTCAAAGGATGGTTATTGAAAAGTCAGGATGGAATATAACTTGTGGCAATCTATATCTCTACGTACTAAAAAAAATGAGACCAGTGGCGAGTTAAATTATTGCATTTCGAAAAAGAAAAAAAAAACAAAAAAAACGGTTACTTCGATGTTACGAATGCGAGATGAAGAAGAATAAAACTGTCCCCGTCTTCTTCTAAGTATGTGCAACAGTGATGCTATTGAGGACAAAGCTAGCGACTAACCTGAAATCATTTTGTAAGCTGACCGAATACGATGCCAGCGATGCATCACAACGAAAAAACACTAGTTCGTTTCTCGGATGTGTTGCGCCGCATTTTTCTTTGTGCTAAATGTCAAGGCCAGTTAGAAGAAGTACATAAATCCAAGTTTTCGATGACGAGGCCTGCGCCACTCTGTGCGAACAGCCGGCAAAACGATGAATGTACAAGACTTAAGATGGAAATAATGTCTCGAAGTAAGACGAGGCGAACTATTCAAAGCGTCTGGAAATTTTCTTCCTCCGCCTCCACTTTAAGAAGATAAACGAGCTGAAGCTCCGGCAATTAAAAAATTATCTTCCCACTATCGGCTAGAAAATATTAAATGAAAAAGTTGCACTATCATAATCGTGAAAATTGAAACAGAATATAGAGTTACTCGTGAGTGACGCTGATTAAAAATTTTAAACAGGTATTTCACAAAAAAATTACCAATATAGAAACAAAAATTCGCAGATAAAAATAGCAAAAAACTTTCTTTGTATTTAAGTGACTTTCGGCACACGGAAACGAAATAGCTGATTCTTTGGAAAGGTCTGAAAATTATACAGTTAAATTGATAGGAACATTTGCAGTTATAAAAGAAAATTTATTAAAATGCTGGGAGGCCTCATACGGAGAGTACCCCATTCAATACAAGAGCAAGTCATACGGTAATCTCAAGAAATTAATCGATGAGCACCCGTAGTACGGATATAACGAAGATAGAAATTATATATAACAACAATATTGTACAGAATTAGGACATCATCGTACTCCGTCACATCTTACACGTTTGGGAATGATAGATAGCAATGCGTGCAATTTTTATGGTTTTTTGAAGGATCGTTAGAGCATATAGTCTGGCAATGCTGCAAATTTGAACAAAGAAAGAAAACTTTATTGGAAGCAATCCCGGCAGAACTAAAAATATCGCCTTCAACAACACCTTAATCAAATACGAGGGTGGTTTGAAAAGTTCCGAGCCTCTCAATGAAAAAAACATATTTTTATGAAAACAGCGCTTTATTTCTCAACATAGTCTCCATTTAGGCTCACACATTTGCTCCATCGCTCGGAAAGTTTATTAATACCGACCTTCTTGTAGGTTTCTTCAGGAAGATCTCGAAAATATTCATCAACACCGACGATCACCTCACTATCATTTGCAAATATTTTTCCACCGAGCCATTTCTTCAAATTGGGGAATAGGTTATAGTCGCAAGATGCAAATCTGGCGAATACGGTAGATGCGGAAGTAATTCGAACCTTAATTCGTTGATTTTTACGATCGCGATCACAGAGGTGTGAGCAGGCGCATTGTCTCGATGAAAAAGAATTTTTTTCTCCGCCAAATGTGGACGTTTTTTTTTTTTTTATCTTCGCTTAAACGTTGAAGCGGAGCCGCGTATCTTTTATTGTTTTACCTTTTTTAAGATAGTCGATGAAGATTATTCCGCGAGCATACCAGAAAACCGTCACCATGACTTTGTTGAAGGACAAAATCACCTTTTTCGCTTTCTTCGGAGCTGCTTGACCTTTCTCAGACCATTTCCTAGGCTGTTCTTTGGACTCTGGAGTATAGTGGTGTGAACCCAAGTTTCATCAACAGTGATAAATCGACGTAAAAATTCGGCTGTATTGCTATTAAAGTACTGAAGTTTTTGAGCTGACACGTCTTTTCGACGCTGTTTTTGCTCAGGTGTGAGCAAACGCGGCACCAATTTTGCGCAGAGCTTGTTCGTGCCCAAAACTACTTGTAAAATATGGTACACGATATGCCTACACCTTCAGCTAGCTCTTTAATTTTGATGCGCTGATCTTCCAAGACCATTCTGTGTATTTTTTCCACGATTTCTAGCGTATTTGCTTCTATCGGGAGTTCACTGCGTGGTTCATCTTCTGTGCTCGTACGACCCATCATAAATTCTGCAACCCAGTGTTTAACGGTGGTTTTTGAAGGAGAATACTCCTTTAAAATCGAGCTCGGATTGTATTTGTGTCGCATTTAAACCTTTTAAAAGAAAATGATATTTAATCATAGCTCGTATTTCGCTTTTTTTTTCCATTTTTTACATAACACACGATTTCTCTAATTGAAACTGCCATAAAACTGGTAATACGTTTTCAGACAAGCTGAAACTTGTTCAGATGGAACTCCGTAACGCGCTCGATGAATTAACCCTAGCAGCGCTATTTCTCGGCGAGGCTCGGAACTTTCTAAACCACCCTCGTGTAAAGCCGAGTATATAGGCAATTATATCAACTTTTAAAAGATAACGATATATTCATACAAAATGGAAAATTAAGAGTAACTTGGCTAAAAAGTAAAAAACTGGACGAAACATTTGCGAGCTGTCGAGTTACTGTGGCCACAAGCGAAAGCGATTAATAGGAGCGGGTTTAATAATTAATACAGGGTGGCTATCCAGCCGGGAATAAACCGGAGATTTGACTGTAAAATCGGGGGGAAAAGTAATAATAGCCGAAAACGATACTTTTTAATAAGAACAAATTTTTCGAAGCGGAAAATTAATGCATTTTTTACTGTGCTTCACACTCCAGAATAAACTGCGAAGGTCCCCGTTGCATTCATATAAAATATGCTGTGGCGGTCAAATCTTATTAATGGTAACCGAAAAATTCTAATCTTCTTTTCGTACAATTCTCTGGTAATCAGGGGAAATTGGGAGGATTTGGACCAGGAGAATAAACCCCGGGAATTTCAAAAATTATATTTCAGGGGACACCGTGTAATGATAAAGATAAAGATATCGCCTCTAAATGTTTATCTTTAAAACAGTTTAATTTTCAGAATCACCCTTCACAGAATATATAGCTTGCTGGCCGGCCTATTTTAAGAAATTTTTCGCCGCTGCAAATTATTTTTTACTTTTTAGTGCATTTTTATTAAATTTCAATAATAAAACTTGAAGTCGGTACGACTTTTTTTTTTTTTTAAAACATTTTACGAGTATTTGCCAAATTATTTAATTAAAATATTCATATTTTACAGCGTTACAACGCGTTAGGCGAAAAAATAAAACAAATCTATTAATCGCGGAATCTATTTCGGGTTACTTATTAAGGGGCCAGCTCTTTCGGGCGTGGCTCGTTCCTAGCGAACGAGGGTTTTTACTCGGACCTTTTTACAGGCTACCTGCGGTGATTTTCAGGTATCATCCGTTAAACGTTATCATTTGTGTTGGTGAGAGAGTTACCAAATTTATTTCTACATTACCCATTCACTGCTATTAGAAATTCAACACAACGATTTAGTTTTTCCACGTGTATATAGTATGTTATATATACAAATGCATACATATCATCACAAAACACATATTTTACATCATTTTATTGGGTTATTCATTTTTTTTCTGAAATAACGACTTCGGTGAGAAATAAAAATAAACAGACTTTTGCGAATGTATGAGTTCCGTTAGCATTAGTAATACGAAACGGATGAAGATGATTAATATTAATAATCGGTCAAATACAATATCGGTTCTTTTCATTTTTCATGTTTTTTTTTTTTTTTTTACGTATAGTCAGCCATATTTAAAAAATTACAAACCATCAACTCTACGTCATTTAAAGTATATAACTGGATCGAATTTGCTTCTAATATATACTCGTTATATTTTCTTTTTCATTCATATCTAGAAAGTTTATTTGGGGATACATTTATTATTGAAGTTTCTTCTGTTATATATCATTTTAATTATATATATTTAATTCCTTGGCTACCTAGGTTTCAAAAAAATATCGCAAAAAACAAATAACGGCACTAAAGTTTTTGAACACACATATTAATGCTGGGTGAGAAATATATACGACGATATTACAAATTAAGAGTAAAAACCCTCGTTCGCTACGGACGATCCACGCCCGAAAGAGAGCAACCTACTTATTAAACTAGTTCTAAAAAAAGTGTTATAGGTACGCTCTTCCAGAAAGTAACGTTTACCTCCGCTGCCGACTGTAATATATTTCATCGCGATAAATGTAAATGGAGCCGTCCTGTTTCTTACTTCTCTTTTTTTGGGTTATGATTATTTTGATCGACCAAAAAATAAACGTGTAAAAATTGTTAATTGGGAATTTGTATTGATCTTAGGATAAAGTAAGCAACTAACCGTATTATTATTATTATATATGCAACAGTAGTTTGTCGGGTTTTTTTTCTTTTTTGGTACGCTAACGAAAAAGCAACAGCCCAGCCAATCAAGGAATCTAAGTAATAGCTCAAAAGGAGCATAACGAATAGGAACAACGGACAAAGAAGGAAAATAGAGAACATAAGGGTCATTGTATGAAGAAGGAAGACCAAGATCTAAAAGAGTTTGTCGAGTTCTTTTCTTAAGGGGGGGGGGGGGGGGGATAGGGTCTTGATGGTAAAAAAAAAAATGATTTTTTTTATTTCATAAAATGAATGTACAACATCATAAGAATATTGCGTCAAAATTTCAAATAAATTGAAGCAAAACTAACAAAGATATGGCATTATAACTGTGCGACGCTCTAACTCTACTAAAAGAACGAAAATGACTATCTGGCCCTGACGCACAGCGGGATTAAAGAGTATATTTTTCTGTCCCTTTCGTATAATCCCTTAATTGATTTTTTTGAAAAAGATTTACGCAGGTAGGTAGATGTTTATAACCATACCTTGAGACAGATTCGGTACGCGTAATGCTATTTCTTGACGACGCGAGGTTTCAGTTAGAAATTAGTCTCTATTCACGATCTCTCAAACGTCATTCTCGGTTGCATCGCTGCTTTGTTTTGTCAAGAATGCTTACTTGGCCAAAACCAAAAATCCCTGTGTTCTGTTGTAAGTCCGGTCGTTTGTACTACTACATCGGGGTAGAGACGTATTTGTGTCTGAGTGATAGTGGTCGAGGCACTGACTTGTACTTGCGGCGGAAAACGCAATACTGTGTGTCAAGTAACGCTGAGCTGAGCGAAAATTTTGTATGTTAATCAACAAAAGGAATGTGTAGGACACGTCCAGAAGAGGATGGAGACCCGTTTGCGCGATTTAGTAAAAAAGAAGTGTAATAGATACTGAAACTAAGGCTGCAAAGAAAATACAAAGGAAAACACTTTCCGGTAAAGGCAAGCTCACTGCTAAATTGATTGGTATATGGTCGTGTCATCCGTTACAATTCTCATTCTCTAAAAGAAATGAAGAAGGCCATTTGGGCGACTTATTATCACTACGCCTCAACTGACAAACACTCACAGCACCAAAACTGCCCGAGCGGCGAAAACTCATGGCGTGAATAGCAAAGAGCCGCAGCTGCAAACGAATTGCGTTGTTTCAAACACTCTTACTCTGCTCTACCTGTATTGGCGGATTCTCTCAAAACAATAATGAGAGTATCAACCAACTTATTTGAAAGATTTCGCCAAAAACTGAGAGAGTGGTTCGACAATTATTGTTGAGTTTGGAGTTCATGTGGCTGCCTCTACCTTCAATGAAGGCTGTGTTGCTTACCTGACCTTTCTGGAAGAGATGGGAATCAGTACAGGCCCAAGTTATCATGGATGGGCGCAATCAGTGGAAAATACACGAATGAGCAAAGCGGATGAGCGAGCGGCGGAACATACCAAAGAAGAGAGAATTCGTCGTAGGCAAGAGCAAAAAGATGCTTTGGACATTCTAAATCAAAGTTCTTCACTTTATGGGCCTGGCATTGATGATTCTGTGTGAGTATAGACAAAAATTACTACCTTATTAACGTTTAATTTGTGATTTTATACTATAAAAAACTTTAAACGCGTTTTTCTCGAAACAACGTTTTCAAAGCCGGTGCACTCTGTAACTCAAAATCTACTGTACCGATCGTTCTGAAATTTAGTACACTATTTTTATAGACAATTTGCAAGGTAGCAACGTCGAGTTTTTTTTTTTTTTTTAATTATTATTATTTATTTTACAATAACAAATGTCTAATTTTTACTCGAAAATCGGTATTTTCACTTCCAAGTGTTACCAACGATTAAAAAATAAAAAAAAAACAAAAAAACTCACCGTTGCTACCTACAGAAACTCATTAACTAATGAAAAAACTTTATTTTTTTCATTTCCGATAATCCAGTGTTGAGTTATGCGGTGCACCGAAAAAAACAACTTTTTTTCGAGGCGCCTACGAAAATTTGCTGCCATTGGCTTAATTCTTTATATTTTTCAATGAAAATTTAACACAATATTCTTCAGATGTTACTTTATCATGTACCAATTATGTAAATAAACTTGCATTAACCATATTCTCTAACAAAATTACCAAAAAATCGTCTTTTTTTTGACCTCCAAGACCCTACCCCCCCTTAAGGAATATTTTTTTACTGGTGATTTACTCGAAACTGCCGATTCATTGGCATGTCTAGCTGCAGTAAATGGCCGTTTCATAGACAGATTCCTCTCCCAATGTCTCTTCTCTCTTATCGTTTTCACCATGACTTTTGGACTGATCTTTATCCGTCTCTTTTCTCCAATCCTAACTCCTTTTACTTTGCTATACAACCCTCTCCACCCACTTCTTCCTGGTTTAATAATTTCCCCTGCATCAGCCGCTCTGTTCCATAATTCGCCTCCGCTTTAATCACAGTCTGCTTCATGTCTCCCTCTTTCGTTTTGATATTGTTCAGTCTCCCTTGTGCCCCTTCCATCCTCCTATCTTAAATTTGACCTGTGATGTAAATCACCTTCTATTCGAATGCTCTTCTATCTCCTCGGAACGCATAGTTCTTTATTCTAATTTGCTTGGCATTGGCCTCCCGATTCCTCAGTATGCCCACTACATTCTTGCTCTTCCTTCTCCTTCTGTTGTTCCTATATTGGCTATCTTCATTTCTTCTGTTTCTAATCGCTTCCTGATATAATTTTCAAATCCCTGTTTCCTCATTTGTTAGTACTTTTTGTTGGGTAAATGTCCTGCGTTGACGCGCCCACAAAAAAATTAGCGCGTGGCTATTGATGCTTTTGAAATACTAGAAAACCTTCCAAATCGTAATCAGTTAATTGTTTATTTTTTTTTATTTCTCTTATAAAATTTTAGTCAACTTAAGTAACTATTTCGATGCATTTTTTGTTTCGTTTTAAAACTGACAGACAAAGGTACCTGATAAAGGAAAAATGATACTTTGAATTTTCTTTTTTTTTTTTTTTTATTTTTTTTTTGCTCCTACCAACCGCTGACATGCTTTGCTATGCCGAAAAAACTAAATATTTTAGAATCGGCAATATTGCAACAAGATAACTATTAGATTACAAAAATAATTGAGCACCGGTACTAATGTGTAATGCGGTTTTCATGGGCGTAGACAGGATTTTAATGCGACGAGAGCCAGATTAGATGTTTCCCCCTTAAACAGCAGCAAGGAAAGAGGAGCATGGAATTTGTGCGGATAAAAGGGTTTCCCTAAATGAAGAGAGCTCCTTTTTTGTTTTTTGTTTTTTTTATGGGTTCGTCTATCAGGACATTGGCCCAAGAACAAAGGAAAAACGTCGCAAGGGACTCAGATCTTTACACGATCAGAAATAGCCGACAAAAAGAATTAAGAGCTTGGACAACAGAAGCAGAAGGAACGGAGAGAATGAAGGAAGTGCTGTGTATAGTGTGGGAACATCGATTTGTAAAAGGAAAGAGTAGAAAGAAGCTTGTTCGGTTACAAGAGACGAACAACCGAACATTATGTGATTGGGATCACAAGTAAATTGGAGCTAATTTTTGAAATGTAACAAAATAAAACAGAGCAAAAAAATGACTACTCGAGTTACACCGAGTTTATTTATGAAAACTTTAAATTGCCAAAGTGTGGCCCTTTGAATTTATTAAAAATCTTTCGTTTCTTCCAAAATGCAATTTTTAACGAACACTTATTGAGAATGGAAATCTTTACTTATAAGCCTGTATTCGTTGTTATAAATCTCCGACTTAATTACTAAAACCTTTCAAGCGGCGAAAAATGACAGTTATAGGGAACAACAGGAAATCACTTCATTAAGATCATTAAAATGTTTTTCGACATTGCAGGAATTAAAAGAGAATAAATAAATTAAACAATTAAACTTTTTCATATATATTGCTGATGTGCCTATTGCTTGCTGCGCAGTATAGATTCAACAGTATGTATACTTGACCAGAAATTCATTTTGACGACGACAGCTAAGGCGTCTAGAATCAAGGGGTAATTAAAAAACAGAACGTTCACTAACAAGAGCCAAACATTCAAAGAAAACACGGTTTGCGTCGCATTCAAAAGGAGAATCAGAGTTGCGGAGGGGAAGAAAGGAAAAGGAGATAGAAAAAAACGAAAGCCAGAAGAGAATGATTAATGCTTAATCTGATTAAGGAAACAATAATAGAAGGACGATCGAATAGAATGGAAAGAAACCAAGGCTGAGGACCGGGTGTCGGTTGTATGAGAAGATAGTGCGAAGCGAGATCAGAGAATAAGGAAGGGTATCTATCCGACTAAAGTTTAGAATGATGATTAAGGACTAAATTGGAAGCCGAGAAGTAGCCAGAGAAAGGACCATTGAGGGCAGCCGACCGAGCCAGAAAATCTGCTGTGTCATTGCTCTCAATGTCACAGTGATTGGGAATTCATAAAAAGTATATAGGACTAGAACGAGTTGATAATAAATTGGAGATATGATAGTATAATACTGCTAGAGGAAAATGGAAAAGAAATTGCTTGGTGGATGCTTTTAGAATCAGGAACAGTAAGGAATATGAAGATTCCGCTAGTTGTTGAAATGAATTGAACGAAAAATGCAGACTGATTCAGCTGTAAAGATAGAACAGAAGGAAGGTAGCCTAAAGGATTCAGAATGATGAAAGTTTGAAAGTCATTTGTCGAATATTTATCGCAACATACATGCAGGCAGAAACT
This sequence comes from Icerya purchasi, assembly GCA_039619475.1. Taxonomy (NCBI): domain Eukaryota; kingdom Metazoa; phylum Arthropoda; class Insecta; order Hemiptera; family Monophlebidae; genus Icerya; species Icerya purchasi. The sequence continues at coordinate 442,023,488 of CM077116.1, forward strand.
GATTTTTTATAATCATTTATTTATAATTATAGCTAAATATATTTTTAAAGGAATTCAAAAGCGCAACTATATTTTTTTCTTTATGCACGAACAAAACTCAATCAATATAAAAAAAGGATTAAAAAATGACTACGTAAGTATTTTTTCTTATTTTTGGAGAAATTTGTAATTTTTGACTTTTTTATTGCAATGACATAAGTTGTAGTATTTTTCCGATATTCACGTATTATAGGTCTCCACAAATGTCATTTATAAATAAGCATTTAATATGTCTAGCTGACAAGGTAAGCGGAACAAAAATTTAACAATACACCTATATTCCGTTTGTACAAATTTAATTTTTTCATAAAAAAAAAATCAGGGGATAACTCTTCTTTTTCTTTTTTGCTAAATTCATTTGCAAAAAAATTTGTAAAGTTAAATTTTCTGCAAAACAACGCCGTCGTAAGCGATACTGTTCTATCTGTGTTATAAAAATTGTGGTTTTAATAATCGGATATACAGTTTTATAGAATCCTAGTTTTAGCAATATTTATCTCCGCAGCCGGTGTGTCGCTGTAACCGATTATCTGCACACACACACTTATAAATATATATATATATATATATATATATATATATATATATATATATATAATGTAAATAATAAAATAATGGTACAATAAATAATAAAAAAATTAATTAATCAATTGTAATTACATATTAAATAATGGATTATTATTTGGGAAATGTATTATCTTTAAATTAATTTAATAATTTTCTGCGAATGTTAAAATTTGTTAATTTTGTTTATGTGAATATTTTATTAATTATAACTATTTTGAATATTAGCACAATGTGTTTAGGTTTTATGTAATTAAATAACGGTAACTAGTTCTTAAATGTAGATTTAAAAAAAGACTTGGAAAAAAAAAGAAAAAAGAAGGAAACTTGCTGATCTGCTAAAACATTTCTATATTTCTAAAAAGACCTTTATCTGCTTTCTCTTTTTTTTAGTAGAGCGTTAAGGTGCTTGGCTGCTAAATCAAAGGACACGGGTTCTAGTCTCGTTCCGGATCCGAATCGCTCCTAGGTATATACCTAATCTGAAATTGAATATTGGTTATACTAGAGAAATCTGGTGAAAAGTAAAGGCGGCTAAGAGAAAGGAACTTGCCCCAGTAATCTCATCGGATCCATTTTAAGCTTAGTACATTATGAAAAACTTAATTTCACAATCCATGATACCTTATCAAGGATATATGAGACTCACATTACTTTAGAGCGTATAGGGTACCGCGTAATTATAAATCCACCATTCCGTCGTGCGACTCTCCGACACACTGTTTATAATTTTATCGCTGTATTCGAGAAACGTCAATTATTAAATCGTTATAAGGATTAACGGTTCGTTCGACAATGTTATATTACGACACTCTGCACTAGCGATTACTAATCAAGTCCAAATTAATCTGTAATTGCTCGCACGCATTAAAAATTTTCAACGGATTAGGAGTATTTGTGTACAAAAGCTAAAATTACTAAAGCTTATTTCTCGTGTTGACTTCGTCCTATTATTATCGAAAACCCCAAAAAAGCCGCAGAGCACCCCTTTGTCTTTTGCAATTATGTAATTCCTCCGAGTTTCCCTCCTTGTTAATCGATAAACAGCTTAAATAATTTAAAAATCGGTAGAACATTATTTCGAAAACTGCACGTTGAGACATTGTCGCTAGCAAGGCTACCACCCGGCAGCTTAGCAGTCGGTTAGAACGGTAACTGAAAAATTGATCGGGTTTAAAAAAATTTTTAAATGTTCATTTTGAATATTGTTGTTTTCTTTTTGGCGCTCCAGAAAAAAACTTTTCTATTCCAGTAAATGATCGATGTTTATCAAAAACGCAGGGAAAGTACCAGTAACATTTCAATGTCGGAACACCAGGCTAGAGCGTTAATATAGTAACTCAATAATCCGGCTTATCAGTCGGTGACGTTTCGGGAAGAGGTCTCCTAAATACACACTAACTATACGGCAGAAGTCATTAAAGATCCATTTGCCTTCACCGATCGTCATTCAACTGAAGAAGATCGACAGAACGTGTCATCCCGGAAGATTCTGAACCTAAATTTAAAGAAGTTCCTGTACACGAGACTTCACAATATTCAGCAGAGCCTGCGGCACGCCATTAGGTTTCAACACTGACCCAGGGTAACAGCAACTTTCTGAACAACTTGATAGTGAGTGACGAAGTCCTTTCATTTAAACAGATACGTAGACAAGAAAAATTGCAGACCTCTTGATGGGTGGGGTGGGGGTCTGAGAATTCCGGGGAATTATATTAGCATCAACAGGCTACAAAGCACTCTGCAGAGTTACCAGCCGTTTTCCCTTTTGAAGTCAGGCAGAAAAAATCAACGGGATTGTCTATAAGACACGTCTGGTGCTAGAAGATAATCTCCAGAGGTACGGTCACAACACAGGACGACAATAAAAGCCCTGGATTTCTTTCCGCGGAGCTATTTCTCCCAATCCTGCCATCTTAAGCTACTTGGTTTTGTATTTTGTTTTTCTCTAATCCGAATTTTTTTCAATCTGCTGCTTAGTTCCTGTTTCTCGTCCTTGGTCCTACTCCACTTATTAAACAATTGTTTTCGAAAATGAAAATTTTTAAAGAAAAAATCAGAAACAGCATGGCTGACGCTTATTCGAAAAACCCGCTAAGAATTGTAGTTACAGAAGACGGAGATCGATAAACTGGTGAAAAAACAAACAATGCCGGAACCGAAAAAAAAAAAATGTACAATTCTAATTATGTTTCTTAAAAGTGCAATTGAAATAACTCGTCCGAACTATTGATTTATTTTAATAGACTTGTGCACGAATGAATAAATCTCTTTTACGAATAATTATTTCTACGGCTCCGATTCTTTAAAATGCTAAATGTAACTCTATTAAGAGTTGCATTCGCACATTCGCCTTGGCTCTAATATTAGAAAATAGCTGCCAAGACCATTTAGCGCGATATAATTTTTTGAAAGGTTTCGATTTTTGGAATATCGCGTTTTTTTTTTTTGATTTTAGTAATTTTTTCGGTATCTTATAGTAGTGTTAATTTTTTTCGAAATTTACTTCTTGAATACGTTTCTTTGTCTAACTATTAAAATACGCATTCTATCCGGTAGTATTTTTAATATTTTAAAACTTTTATCACCCTATATACTCGTCACTCATCAATATATTTATATTTATTCTACCATACTTCTATTTTTTAACTCGGTATAATTTGCATCTCTTTCAGATTAAAATTAAACATATTTCAGTTCATTTTCCCTGGTTTCTTCCGTTTTCCAGCCTGGAGATGGCGCACATTCCCGAAAATGTTTCTACAGATAATTTTATATATTTAATTTTTAGTTGTTTTTGCTACATTCGGAATTATTTTAATAGTTTGAAACAAAATTTGTTGAATAATGCGCAATAAAAATTATCATTTTATCGGAATCAGTAGCGATGACTCGAATATTGCCAATTCAATTTCGTTCAAGAAAACAGCAATTAAGGAGCTGTTGTATTGGTAGCACAAAAATGAAATAATACACACACGGTCAAAAATGTTGCATGGATAACATAACATAAAATTTTCTTTTAAGTGCGAAAATTTTTTCATTTTTAAAAGCACTCTTCTTTCAGATAGATTTTTTGGCTAGTACTCTACAGAGGGCTTGCACCAAACGGCCAACCAAATTCTAAGATGTGCGCACATCAATCATATCCCCCCCCCCCAAGATAAAATTTTATTGGGATTACAACCGTATTATGAGATAGGTTTGCGGACTGCCGCTATTTAGAAAAGTTTCATTTCTTCTTTAATATTAGATTTATTTTTTCTCTTTTCTCCAACGCGGTTGTCGCCACGATTTTATCTCCAACAACAAAATCTACTTATCTTCTCCGATTAACTCATGTCGTTCTAATTCCTGCGAAATTCGTTTCAAAAAAAAAAAAAACAAAAAAAAAACACAACTCTAAAATTATTTATCACATTAACGCGCAGTCTTAAATATACATTCTATTTAAACTATATTTTGGTTCTCAAGCAGAGATCCCTCTATAGCCAAGATACTGCAGTAGACTAAACCGATTATCGCGACCAACAGTCAAATTTCTATTCTCATTCACCCTTTTTTCGGAAAACGGCAGTTTTCTTTTAGCAGCACCACCACTGGTTTAACATCGCTAACATTAAGCTTTGCAGGTAAAAAAAAAAAAAAAAAAAAAAAAAAAAAAAAGATTTCACATCGGATGTCGCGTCAAGAACAGATATAGTTATAACAACTCATTTACGAATTGTGGACATGCCGACATGCCTCCAATATTCATGTATTGTCCAATCTCTTTTTCGTTAACTGTAAACATCTGCCTTTTTATGTATTTGAATACGTCTTCTTTGCCATACTCCAAGTTCTACTCGATTGCACACTCAAGAGTTCTCAAAGATGTTCGTTTCATAGGCAAAATATTATCTGTAACTAAATTAATATCTTTAAAATCTCGTCCACTTTCTATCCGAGGCGCGAAACCTTCAGTGTGTAGTTATGAAACTCATAAATCAAAAATAATGAAAAAAAAAATCATCCTGTTAATAAAGGAATCTCACACTTTATAATTTAATTTTTAATGTTTGATAAATTTAAAAAAAAAAATATGTATATATATATATATATACTAGTGGAAGGCCGTTTCGTTGTACAGCTCTTCGGATTTTTAATTTGTGCATTTTTTTTTTGAATAAAAAAGTGCAAATAGCCGCATAGTGCTTGCTTACTAAGAAAATAAAGATTGGATTAAAATATGTCTCTAATAGTGTAAAGCAGTTGAAAGAGTAATGTAGACGAGAGAGAAATATTTTAAATTAAAACATCAGACATTCCTGTGACAACTAACCTGCAAATACAATTTCAAATTCCTTTTCGAAGAAAACGAATTTCTTTACCATTACCATATTTTCTTCAAGCATTTCATTGACGTATGGTAATTTATAGGCTCATAATTTTAATGAGAATTTACCGATGCTACCATAAGTGGGCAATCAAAAATTAATAAAAAAAAAAAAACCATTTACTTAGCGTGAAAATATCAAAGCGCAATACTTTTAAGTAGCTAGGTAATTTACAACAGTTATGCCAAACGGGAAGACTTCAAAATCAAAATGCACGAACATTAAGAGCTTGTCGAATAGAAATTTAAACACGAAAGGAAACAAATACGTACGTCTGAACAAATCCGAACGCGAAAGTAACAAATGCGGAAAAGGAATGGAGATGAGCTTTTTCGTAAGAGTAGCCTACTAATTAAAGGGGAAAAAATTTATAAACAATCATATTAGTTTAGTGAGAAATACATAACTGACACTGCATGTTTGTAGTTGCGCCGTTATGTTTTCTGAAATGAGCGTCTGCAGCGCCCGTTGACTTTTTTCCTTAAAAAACGTCGAAATAATCATAATTTTTAGGCTGCGTAATTCCGAGATAGGTAAACGAAAATTTCGTGTACTTCATATTTTCAAATCGCTCTGATAGTAATTCTGTTCAAAATAAACGATATCTGCAGTGCCGATAAAAACTAAACAAACCAAAACATTAGAAACCGGTTCAGGAATAGAATAAACACGACAATGAAAAAAAAACAAAAAAAAAAAACAATTACATTGTCTTATAAAGAAAAAAAAAAAGAAGAAAAATAACTGCTATCTAAAGAATGTCAGCAGAGAAATATTAAGAGATTTAACTGTACTCACTAGTTTCTGTTTCAATGGTAACTAAACTGATAATAATTTAAGTCCTTTTCTTCTATTTTTCTTACCGAATCCATGACTATCCTACAAGCGGTCCTTTTTATATCCTCGACAAATAACATCTCCAGATTGCTCCTATCCTCGAACTCGAAAAAGTGTTTTATTGGCTATCTCCTCTCCTTTTCCTACTCATGTCACCGATCCCATTATTCTCCAAATTCGCTTCTTAATTTCTAATTTATTTTCATCCCGTTCTCTTGTAATTGATCTACTATGGATTCCTGGTCATTGCGGCATTCCTGGCAACAAGTTGGTTGACACTCATTAGCACGTTCGGCGGCGACCAATGCTCTATTCATTAGTAGATTTCCTGCTCAAACTCTCTACTGTCTTTCTTATCGTTAACAACACGATTTCTGGACCGAATTCTATCTCCTCCATTCTTTACCAATCCCCCGATCTTTTTACTATATAGCCCTTTCCTTCCTCTCTCCTGGTTTGGTTTAATCTTTTCCCCTACCTTAGCCGTTCGATTATTTCCTCTATAGTTCGCCTGCGGTTCAATCATAGTTTGTTTCCGGCTTCTCTTTTCCGTTTTTCTATTGTTTAATCTCCTTATGACCCTCCGGAGCTCAATTATACCTGCGACGCGAATAACGTCTTGTTCGAATGCCCCCTTATTTCCTCCGAACATACTACTCTGTATTCTAATCTTCTGCGCCTTGGCCTTTCTACTCCTTATAGTGTCCACTCCATTCTTGCATTTCCCTCTCTCAATATAGTTCCTTTGTTGGCCTTCTTTATCTCCTCAATTTCTAATCTTTTCCTTTTTATAATGTACGATTCTCTGCGTTGGGTAAGTTGCACGACGTGTCCAAAAAAAAATAAATAAAAAAAAAATAAGTCACTCGCGTTTACAAGTCCGTCTTCATTTTAAAAATTTAATATTTAAATTTTTAAATTCTGCGAGTTTCTACATTGACACGGCGAAAAGACGTCCCTGGGGGGGATTTAAGAAGAAAATAAACTCTCTAGCTACTGTGTGGACTTTCCTCTGATTTTTTGTCCCGCAGCTTGGAATACCGATTTTTTAAATTTTAATTCCTTAAATTATAAAATTCTTCGAGTTTCACATATTTTCCATATTCATAGGAGGAAAACGTGCCGATTAAAAAATAAATATATATTAATAAATAAACACTTTAGCTACCACATAAAAAAGGCTGTAGATTTTTTAAATTTTTCTTTGTCGCGCAGCTTTTAATATATTTCGAAATTTGGACTTTTGAATTTTAAAACTTTTACGGTCTTCTAATAGTTTTCATATCACGACAATTAATAAAAAATCGACTCTTCGGGTGCTATAGAACAGGCTATGGACTTTTTAAAATTTTCTTGTCTTACTACTGATGCGTAATTTTTTAAAATTTAGTCCTTTGAATGTAAAATTTTGTAACGGAAAATACATCGATTAAAAAAAGAATAATAAGAAAAAAAAAAAAAGATTTACAGTTTTGGTAGCTTTTAAATTTTTTATGTATTCTAATGACAAAAACAGGTTGGGGTTAAAAACGAAAATTTCCGATCTATTGTATTATAAAACGGGCTGTGGACTTTTTTGTCTATTTTTTTTTGTGTTGCAGCTTTATAATAATACAGATACACATTATATAAATACATATATATATATATATATATACGACGTTAAACGCTAGAACCTACATTACTTTTTGTAACACTGAAAAATAAAAAAACGACAAAAAATATATACGAGAACATTTTTGTATTAACATGTGTGCTCGCTTCCTTTCAATAATACTATTCGAAGGTCGTCCTCGTTTTAATTACTTCTATCTTTATGTATTTTTTTATATTACAAAATGAAAAAAAAAAAAAATGTAAAAAAACTTTTAATATTTGCCAAAACTTTTTTTATACAGAGAGATTTAAAAATTAATTTTTCACGTCTCTTAATCTTCATGGATAGTTCCAAGAGCGTTTACCGTCTACTTCGTTCCTGCACTCTGAGGCCTTCAAATTTCCTTCTATCTTCTCTATCTTCTCGGCTGAATTCAATTCTTCGTGCCATTTGTTTTATATCCTCTACAAGCGGGGTTTCGCAAATTCCTGATCGTTTCCGATTCTAAAAGCGTTCTTTAAGCCATCTCCTCTCTTCCTTCTCATTCCTCTGACGGTAATCATACTTTCTATTCGATCTCTTGTCTCCTCTTTGTTCTCGTCCCGTTCCATTCTCATAGACTCTCTATGGGTTCTTAGTCATTCCAATATTGAGGGCAATGACTCAGCGCTGATTCTTATGCTCGCTCATCCGCCCGCAATAGTCCTTTCCTCGACTCCTTCCCTTCTTCAGGTGCATTCTATCCCTATCACGCGACTTTGACTGAACATTGATTCCATCTTTATTCTCAAATCGCTATTCGTAGTACCTACTCAACCGGTTCCTCGTTCCCTGCCTTAATTTTTCATTCTATTCCTGTCTGTCGTCGTTCCACTGTTGTTTCCTTAATTAGTATCAATCATTCTCTATTCCCTTCTTCTCGCTATCGTTTTTCTTTAGCTCTTTCTCCTTTCTGCCCTCTTCATGCTTCCCAGCCTCCTTGTATTAGTGGTTTTAATCATCTCTTTTTCGAATACTTTACCCTCCTCAGCGAACGCTCCCTTCTATACGCATAATTTTCGGCTAATTTAACGCTACCTATATCCTTTCCTTCCCATTTCCTTCAGTTGTTCCGCTGCTGCTGTCCTTTGCAAGTTCCATTTCCGACCGCCTGGCTATTTAGTTCTATCTATTGAATTATCATGTTGTTGGGTCAAGTCCGCTGGCGCGCCCAGAGTAGGGACAGGAAAAAAAAAATTTCAGATCGACCAGAAATCCAACATCAGTGGGACACTTTTCAGGCGCACTTTGTAAAACACCATACAGAACTTTTATAATGCAAAATCGAAGATAATAGTTTTTTGTCAACTTCAAAATGTGAAACTAGTTTAAATCAGCCGGGGGGGAGTGCAGACGCGGATTAGTCGGTGTTCAAAAGTCATCGAGAATTTACTCCGGTAATCTAGTTATAACCATGAACTAGAACTAGAAGTAGGGGGAATAAATTTTACGCGCATTCTCCATCATTCAACATTTACTATTTTATAAGGGATAAATAAACTCAATAAATACCGCGACATTTAAACCAGCATTAAATTTATTTCAGTTGTGTTATGAAGTTTTTTTGTGGAGTGTTGCGGATCTTTGATAATAGTAATAATTTAAGAATCCATTGCTTTTCCCAAGTGGCTTCGTCGTTAATTGGCATAAAAATCAAAAGATTTAACTCGCATCAGAAAGCGGCCCGTGTTCTTTTTTTTCCAGAGAATAGAGTAATCGTTCGAAAAAAAAAAAAATATATACATATGTATATCAACGAACTTGTAATTTTACGAGGCGAACCTAAAGTTTTATTAATTAACACATCTTTTTATTCTTCCTTTCCAGTTTCACAGTCTCATGGCTGGATAATAAATATTTATCGGATATATTGATATTTGAATATTTATTATTTTATTTTTTTACAGTGTGCTCTAACTCGTGTATGTTTTTTTTATTTTTTGGCGCACCATTTATTCATATCATTTATGCTACCTTTTTCTAATAATAATCTGCGCTCAGAGAACTGTATTTTTATCCTACTGCTAAAGGCTATGTGAGTCCGCTTTGTTGAATTGAAAGGATTTATTTTTTCTTTTGCAAATTCATTTTTATACATACATATTCGATCGAACTTTCTCACTCGGCATAAGTCGTCACCCCCCCCCCCCATTCGTTTCTATTTATACAGGCTTTCTATCCGCCTTACAAACCATGTTTTCTGTATCTTTCTTTCGACGCTCTTTCTTCGGCTCTTCCATAAATAAAGTCTCTTTCATTGTGTCTACTTTGGACGACTACATTATATGTTCCATTTTAATTGCTACACTAGAGTGTCACCTCTTCCTTTAATAATTCTATAGGCGCTTTTCGAAACAAGTCGTTTTCAGAGTTTATTTATTTATTTTATTATTGACGAGGTACATATTGCCAGGAGGATCGCCTCGGATTAGGTTATTTACATTATTTTAAGGTTTGTAATATTTATAAATTTAATTAGTCTGTATAAGTTATTTATGGTTAAATTAGTTTCTTACGGCTCTAATAACTTTTTGAAATAAAGTTGTGTTCGACTGATAAAAGAACAAACATACTGTTGAGGAACTCGTCGGATTTTTGTTATTTCTATAAACGAATCTAAATTTAAAAACGACTTTGCGTTTAATCGATGAAAAAGAAAAGAAAAGGGTATAAATGTATCAAAGGGAGAGTAGGGGAGACAAGAAAAATTGTCGCTGGAATTGACGAATTCTTCGAGGGAAAAAAATACTACTCGGATGAGATAAAAAATATTAAAGTTTTTTTTTTCACTTTATTTTTGACGGTTTGAAATCGACTCGTACGAATTAGTACGAACTAGTCGTTCGATTTTATCGATTAATTATCAAAAAATATGAAATCGATATAATTAAACAACGAGTAATAGTAGTCGTAGTGGTAGTATTGCACGAAATAGCGTTTTCTGTTAGAGCTTAATCAATCGAATAGAAATAGCGGTGCGCGACCCAGCGTTACGGTCATGAATAATAATAATAATAATAATAATAATAATAATAATAGTATTAATAAAGAAGTAATAATTACTGTTGCGAAATGGTCTTGCGCTAATGGGTAATCGTTGCTCATATTGTTAACTGATTAGCGCTAATTGCTGCCGCGTGAAGTATATTACGAAGATGATCTGCGGACAGACAATTGCGACAACGACACTTGATCACTGCTGCGACCACGAACGGACCTCCGATATGAATACGTTGTTATACTGACGACTGGTTAAGGCGACGTCAAACAAACCGTATTTAAGACAATAGTGGACAACAGCGCATCATGTAACCGCAACATGTTATTCGTTTCTGTCATCATAATGAGACGCGAGGCCTCAGTGGCACCAGCGGCGGCCACATCAACGTGTACACGATTACTTCGCGTCTCTCTCCAACAGGACAGCCGCACTGCCTATCCATTTCTATCTGTCTATCAGGTAATAAGTATGCTAAAAGTGTTACCTGTGTGTGATTCATCGGATACCGTCAAATTCATTACACTGCTGCCGCTCTCAGGCAGTACTACCGCCTGTTTTGACCGACCACACGAAAAAGAAGAAGAAGAAAAAAGAACAAATAAAAGAAAGAAACAATTGACGAAACTCGTCTCTCTTCCTATCCTCGCCTGAATTGTCTTTTTTTTTTTTTATTATTATTTTTTTTTTACCTCGCTAACTTTTATCGTCGTTTTTCCGACTGAACGAAAACCGAGCGCGGCGGAAGTGCGAAACACGAACAGATTTTTAAGTAAGTCATTCGGCGGCGGTAGATTTTCGGATCACTCTAGGCGACAAATGACACCGTGTGCTAACTAACCTCTTCCAATGGCCCATCTCACCTGCGTCCGATTCTTATTACCATTGCACACATCGGTCACCCACCGCATTACACGAGTACGCCTTTCTTCGCCGCTGGACCTCCCGTTATTATTCCTCCGTTTGCTTTGCGATGGAATGCTTGCTGTCACATCTGAACCAACGTATTTGGACAAACACAGCGAATTAGGCAGTTTGTTGCTGCTGCTCCGGCTCCGTCGCTGTTGGCGCGCCGAGCTAACCAGAACGTAAAAAGCAAACAGGGTATTCAGAGTGCGTGAAAATGCCTGTTTGTGTGTGGGCGTACGCGCTTGTATAAGGCGGAAACAACGTTTTTGGAAGTTCACTGAAATGCAAACGGAATGATTAAGTTATATCGTTGCGATGATAAATTACTGGCCAGTTGCTGGCACGTGCACTGTAAATAATCGACCCAAAATCGCTTTCCTTCGCTGTTCTCTATGCTAGGCTGTAGTTTTTTCTTTTTTTTTTTTAAATGGCTACCTTCGAAATTCCTACCGGCATGGGCAGGCACACGACACCATACTTTATTAGTGTTATTCGTTTCTAGAGGAGACCGGCACACCGAAATTCATTTACAAATAACGAGAAAGCTATCAATGATAAACAGATATTTTTCGTATTTACATTGCAGTTAGCGTGGATTACCTCTACGAACCGTCCGCTTATGTTTCGCAGAGTTGTCTCGCATGTTTTTGGGAATTCGGAAGAAATTCAAAATGTTTTTTTGATTACAAATATTAATTAATAATGGTGCTCTATTCTTACATTTTTTAGATGTTCCGAACTTAACCCCGATCATGTAAATTCGGTCTTTTCGTTCTCTTCGTTATCGAATATTTGCTTTTCTACAACAATCGACACAAAATAATGTATCTTCTTAAATTTTCAGAATCTACAAAAAAAAAAAAAAACGGAAAACTAAACAAATACGTACACATGTAATATTACATAGGGTGGGTTACAACTCATACTGATCTGAAAATGTTGCATGAAAGGCCAACTCTGATTCTAAAAACGAGGTAGCGCGTTTTTTTTTTCTTTTATTTTAAATTGCGTTCATCTTATAGGGAGTGAAGAATGAAAATTAAATTTTGCGTAAAGCGATCACCGAAACATTTGACGTGCCGTAAATTCTGCATTAGCCTTGCCCACAAGGTACACTCGGTGTTTCCTCGAGATGTAGCAGATAGGCCAGATAGGGCTGATGATAATAAAATAATCTCTTTCGTTTCGATATTGTTCAGTCTCCTCTCTGTCATTCCTTCCATCTTCCTATCTTAAATTTCACTCGTGATCTAAATCACCTCCTATTAATCGAATGCTCTTCTATTTCTCCTCGGAACGCGCAGTACTCTATTCCAATTTGCTTGCCTTTGGCCTCCCGACTCCTCACTGTGCCCACTACATTCTTGCTCTTACACCTCCTTCTGTTGTTCCTATATTGGCTACCTTCATTTCTTCTATTTCTAATCGCTTCCTCACACACATATATATATATATCCTAGAAATTCCTACGTTTCATCATTCTGCTAGTCCTTTGCGTTGGGTAAATGTTCCCTCTGGTGACGCGCCCAAGGAAAAAAAAAAAAACAAAAACGAAGAAGGGTCTAAGAAGAAAGCAAAAATGACTCGATCGGTCACTTTAAAACAATGTAATTGTTATCATTTAAAACTTCGATGAATTTACGTGCTTCCGATGTCATGAAAAAAAATCAGAAGACTGTCCGAACTACAGTAATGTAATTGAACTAGTGATTGCGATACCAGCAAGCGTTGATAACACTGTACAAGAAAGGACACAAACAGAGTTCTTCCCACCCCTTCCACAAAAATGTTCCAACAAAAATCAAAATTAAATTTTCTCATCAAATGATAAATGAAGCTCCAGATACCTCTCTGAAAGTGACTAAAAGTTTATCAAAACGTTCTCCACCTTCCACAAATTCCTCGTCATCCTTATCCTCAAAATAACTATCGATAAAAATAAAAACAAAAAGATAAAAAACGCATGTACCGATCAGGAAAATGAGACCGGAAGTGACATCGAAGTATCATTGCAACCGAAAATTGATACTCTAACATCAGTAAAGGAAATCTTCGCTCCTTTTCGTGGCAACGTGTCGGAATTTCCGGACAAATATATCTTGTCCTTAGCGAATCTTATTATCTTTGTAGATATGTGTAAAGATAATAGGTCAAGCTGCAATTATCGCAAAAGAGTTTACAGCTGACCTCACTAGCCTTCATGCTCGGAGATAATTTTATACATTTTTAAACAAAATTCGAAGATGAATAATAAATTCACTGGAATTACTCGACATCTAGAAGACAAGCTAAATGCTCAGTCTCCAATCTTCTAATTTATTCTTAAGTCAGATAATTAGATCATGGACCAAAATATTATCATATCTTGGAATTATAACAGAGTCTTCCTTCACTTCGAAGACCTCAAACTCCTAATCTTTCAATACATGCCGGCAGCAATTTTCCTGCATAAGACGCACCTGAAATCAGATCAAAACTTTAAGGGTATCATTCTATAACGTAATCAATCTGACCAAAGCTCCGGCAGCTTCAGCTCAAGGTGGAGTTATATTAGCCATTCGGTCAGATATTAATTTTCGAAAAATTAATCTTCAATTAGTCGCCGCAAAACTTTTCACAAAAAACCCTGTGACAATCTGCACTTGGGGAAAACGTTTCGGAAGATCATCTCTTACAAGCCTGATTCAGTTCCTGCTAAAGCCGCTTATTTTTTGTGAAGATTCTAACGCACATAGTCCGACTTGGGGAAGTTTGAAACTTAATAAAAATGGCAAGATCATCGACTCAGTCATTGCAAATCAGAATTTGACTATTTTGAACTGTAACACAGTCACACACTACAATTTCTCTTACCGAAAATGGTCGAACTTAGATTTGGTCATCACTTTTCTGCACCTTAGTAGCTTCACGCTAGTACTCTCGCCGACAGCGATCATTCACCAATAAAAATCATTCGACACCAATTTCATACTGGAAAATATTCTTCCTTTCAAAAAAAGATAAACCATAACAACAAAACCGATTGCAACTCGTATAGATTATACTGTGATAGATATTTCGAAAGCGAAATTTCCGATCACATAAATGAGACAGTAAATTCTTTTACTGAATTTCTCACTTTTACGGCCGAAAAATTCTCACCACCCATGAAAATAACGAATAACTACACGAATTCTAAACTTCGGCACTTGGCGGACGGATGAATGCTCCAAAGCAATTAGAAATAGACGCAGGGTCCTAAAAAAATTAAAAGCATTTCATTCTATAGGAAATCATCTCGACTATAGGAATAAATGGGCCAGAGCTAAATGGATCGTAAAACAATAGAAGCACCATCTTGGATAAAGTATATTTCTTCGATCAATGCTGACACGTCAACAGAACAAGTATGGCAAAAAATTAGATCGATAGAAAAATCTTCAGCTTTCCATATTCCAACGGCCATTCAAACCAGAAATCAAATAACAACCGATCAAGACGAAATTCTCAATCATTTCGCTTCGCATTTTGCGAATATATCCAGTGACGCAAACTGCAACCCAGAATTTATCGCCATAAAAGAGAACAAACATCTCTCGGAGTTCGACTTTGAAAGCCTAAACTCAGAGCCCTATAATCAAAAATTTTTATTTCAGGAGCTAGAAAAAAGAAGCACGAAATCGGCCTCAGTAGAATCTGACATTTTCCATATTTTCCTATTGCAAAAAGCGCCAGACAACGTCATAATCCAGTTATTACAAATCTTCAACTATATCTGGACCACTAATGTTTGTCCAGACAAATGGAGATCCGCAATCGTTATCCCTATGCTGAAACCGAACAAAAACCCCACTCTTGTGGACAGCTATCGCCCAATTTCACTAACGTCAAGTTCTCTGCAAAGCATTTGAACGAATAATGAAAAATCGGCTCTGTTGGGAGCTCGAATCCAGCAACCTTTTTACTAGTAAACAATGTGGTTTCCGATCTGGAAGATCAAGGCAGGATCAATTACTACTACTTAAAAATTCCGTTATCAACGCTTTTGCCACACCAAACGACATTTACTAGCCCTATTGTTTGATATTTCAAAGGCATTCGAACACAGCAAGGCGCAATAAAATACTTCAGACTCTGCATGATTTAAATTTCCGAGGAAATTTACCTAAACTTATCCGGGAATTTCTCCCTAAACGGCACTTTGCTGTCCGTGTTGGCAGAGCAACCTCAAAAGAATTCGAATTACAGAACGGCGTTCCTCAGGAATCGGTGCTTAGTCCCCAAGCGTTTCAACTTAATTATAAACGACATTGTCGAAAAAATTCAAGCACCAGTCAATTGTACCCTGTTTGCGAATGACTTCACGATATTCGCATCTTGCACGGACTCAGTAATAGGTCAACAAATTTTACAGAAAACAGTGGACAAACTACTAACGTGGGCATTATACAATAGACTGACATTTTCCGACACCTAAAAAAAGGACCAGTATACATTTTTGTAAAATCAGGAATTTCCAACGCGACATTTCTATTCAACTAAATGGAAAACGAATTCCGAATGCAGATGAAGTCAAATACCCCGGCCTTATTTTTGACAATGAGTTGACCTGGTCTTCTCACATCAACGCGCTTAAACGGTCTAACTTAAAAATACTTAACTTGATGAAAAAGCTTGACTTCCTATAGTTCAGATAGAACTTTGGGATTATGGCGCAGGAATTTACTTTTCCGCTAAAAGCCGTATTTTAAACAGACACTCAGTACAATCTAAAATTCTGCCATCCGTTTTGCACTCGGTGCAATTCGTACTTCACCAGTAGTCAGCATGTTACACGAGTGCAACGCGAAAAACCCCTCTCTTTGCGCAGAGAACAACTCTTGTTGAACCTGTATACACATATTAAAGCTTCACCTTATTCTCCAGCCTACGGAGCTATTGCGGTTGTCAGATCTTCGCTTACAGATGTACATTTCTTAACTCAACCATCGAAATTGCTTCACTCGCTTAATATAGTCCAACCAAACTTATACAGCAATCTAAAACAAGTGTTACCGCCTTGGTCAGATCTTCCAATCCAACGTGATTTATCCTTACTGGAATTTAAAAAAAAAAAAACGATTGCACCGAGTATACTCCAGCCCGCGCCTTTTAAGAACTTGTTTCAAAATATCCAGACAACAAAATAGTGTTCACTGACGGATCCAAAATTGAAAATCGAACCGGCTGCGCAATTTATCAGATCAATTCGATACAATACGATGCTCATTACCTTCACTCTATTCCATTCTGTCTGCTGAGCTTTATGCTATTCTCATGGTCTTTCTTAATATTTCCTCGGGCAAAAATTTAATTTGTACAGACTTCTTAGGAGCACTACGAAACTTGCTCAAATACCATAATCGTAAACAGCAGCCCGTAGCAAAAGAAATCATTTCGGCATTGCTAAATACTCCATACCGAATAGTCTTCGTATGGACTCCTGGCCATAGAGCTATTCTAGGCAACGAATCAGTGGACCAAACTGCTAAAGAAGCAACATATTTCAACCCGGTACCCGATGATATTTCAATACCCACAACGGATTTTAAGAAACATATTACTCGTTGTCTAGACAAAAAATTCCATGATGCGTGGCTGGAAGTTCCGTCTGCAAATAAACTAAAAATAATTAAACATGGTTCAAAGTCATGGTTAACATCAGCAAGATCCGGCCGTAGAGAGGAAACCGCTCTTTGTCGGGTCCGCATAGGCTACACTGCTGTCACTCATTCGTGCCCTTTAAATAAGGATGTGCAGCCTCAATGTGATCGCTGCACTCCTTCACTCTGACCATTCAACACCTCCTCATCGACTGCCCTCAATACAAAACGATTCGAGAAAAATTCGCTCTGCTTACAGAACTTCTCGCTAATGATGAAAGAATAATCACTAAACTTTTCAGATTTCTTAAAAAGACACATCTATTATACCATTACTATAGTATATCTTTCGCCGTGCCTCTAGCTTAGTCGCTGTATACGGAACGTTAAAATTTATTTAAAAAAAAAAAAAAAAAAATGTGTAATATTTTTACATGACGTTTAAATTTTCGCTCCTTTAATCTTCTTTTTTTTTTTTTTTTTCATATCTTCTACCTGGACTTCGGTGTATTATCTCGCGATCATCGGGTGCCACCACGCAGCAGAATGCTTTTACAAATTGTTTCTATGTAGATTTGTTTTTTGTTTTTTTCTCAAAATTTAATGTTTATTCTTTGAAAATAGCGTATATAATTTAAAATAGAAAAAACTTCGTTACTACGTTTAGAATGGGAAATTAAAGTTTTTTCGTCTAATAATTTTCGACAGTATTAGTTGTCCAATCACACAACTTCCTGTAGGCGTTATCATTTTATAAGTTTCGCCATACATGTATATCACACATATATGTATTTTTTACTTTTTTGAAATAAGTGAATTCATACCTTGGTTTTATAAAAGTAAATATTTCGGTGTCTTACTAGATTTTGAGGAATCCTACGAAATAAAAGTTTTATAAGATTCATTAGAAGAAAAGCACGGTTAGTAATTCATTCGTTCTGTGTGCGCTTACAGTGCACATACAACGAAGAAAACTTTTATTGTCGGTCAAACATCATACAAGCGGAAAGTACCGGCGGATCTGTAATAAACTCTATTTATCCTGTTTCCCTGTGACCAGCTTATCATGTTTAATAAACTATTCATTTTTTCCCAAAATTCGGCACAGTAATGCAAAATTTGCCGAAAGTGGAATTATCACTTCTAATGGCAACACATTTTGTACCCAAAATATATTTCTAAAGAAAATAATAAACGTGTTATATTTAATTCCTTGCCCTTTTTTTCCGAAAACTAAAATTACTTATGAGCGCAATGTCCTAAAAAGCCGAATTGACTTAAACAAAAGAAAAAATTAACGTAACAAAGAAAACAACGCCGGCCAATTGTTTTGTTTCTTTTTTATACAATTCGGGAAAAAAAAAAAAAAAGAAGTACAATCAGATGACTATCACAAAAATAAATAATTATTTCTTTTCAGCCAGCGTTTAATAGTGAAAAAATGTAAACACCATACCGAACATCTTAAGATTTTAAATCGAAATTCTAGGTTTTCTTTTGGGGTTTTTTTTTTTGTCGGGTGCTCTGCATTGCTACAATGGTCAAAAACACCCGCATGTGAGTCTTAAATGCTATTAAAAAATCAAGTAGCAGACTTCCCCCGGGACCAGAAAAGTTTAACGTAAACCTGGAATTGTATGAATGCGAATATAGGACTTTTCTGAAATAATTGGGTACCAAAGAAATCTGGGAAAGTAAAGGCGGCCGAGAGAAAGGAACTGGCCCCCCTAGTATCATTAGTGCCGTTGGGCTTAGTACATTGTGAACCTTAACTTCACAATCCCGACGCCCTATCGAGGGTATGGAACTCACTTTACTTTTTTACTCGCAGAAATTGCTTTCTTAGTGAGTGAGACTCGTCACAATAGGGACTGTCGTCCACAAGACACTTGTGTGAAACCTAGTGCTATTCTGATAGCCATGTTGCATATCACGTCCGGTTTTTCAATTGAAGTTTTCCTCAAAGACATGCTATACATATGACATTACCGTAATCCATTTTCGACCGCAGTAAATGATAGTACAACGATATATTTCAGTCAATTGGAAAGTATATGCTTGCTTCATAGACTTCGAAAAGACGTTCGACAGAGTGGAACATATCTACACAATAAAACTGCTGAGTAGAGGCAATATTGATACGGAAGATATACAGATAATACGTAATTTATATTGGACTGCAACCGTTACGACGGGCATAAAAAGAGCAGAGGAACAACGTCCAATTAAGCGCGAAGTCCGGCAAGGATACCCCCCCCCCGCCTTTTTAATATGTATTTCGAGGAAATAACAAAGCATCGAATATTTGAAAAGGCCGGAATCAAGATAAACGGTTGCAATATCAGTCAGATCAGCAATGCTGATGATAAAGTCCTCATTTCAGATACTCTGGGTAAATTACAGAGAGCTTAGTCACAAGATTTACTCAGGAATGCACCAAATATGGAATGAAGGTGAACACTCGCAAATCAAAAGTGATAAAATTCACCAAACAAAAAACCCAGAACGAAATACTATTAGTGATAAAAATAGACGGAGCACCACTAGAACAGGTCTCAAAATTTAAATATCTGGTGATATCGATAATAGAAGATGGAAGGGATGGCAGAGAAATCAAGATAAGAAATGGCGCGGAGAGTGTTTAATAATTTAGAACTGATATTTCGGGACAGAGGAATGAAGATCCAATTCCGGCTAAAATTACTTTCATGTTTCGTATGGTCTGTTGTACGTTACGCGATGGAAACATGTGTATTCTTAAAAAACACTATTTCTGTCTCTCTCTCTTCTATACTTTGTATAAAATGATCAAAATTTACAACGTAATTCTTACTGGCATCAACAGAAAAAAAATAACATTTAACTTTCATTAAACAAAATTAAAACATTTTTTCGTTACATTTGTCGTTACATATTTCGTTGCATAAAATTGTGACAATTTTTAAATAACAATAACAAAAATCATATAAAATATAACAAACGTTACATAAAATTGTGACATTTTTTGTAATGGGGGTTAGCCTAAGAATTACGTTGTAATTAACATATATATATATATATATATATATTAATTACAACGTAATTCTTAGGCTACCCTGAGGCATTAGAAAAAATGTCACAATTTTATGTAACGTTTGTTATATTTTATAGGATTTTTGTGATTATATTATTATATTCATATGGACTGATTTAGAATTACGTTGTAAATTTTGATCATTTTATACAAAGTATAGAAGAGAAAGAAACAGAAATTTAAGCAAAAGAGATCAAGGTGCACAGCCCCTTGCGAAGCCAGAAATGGCCGAGTTATACATATACGTTCAAAAACTTCCGGGACTACGTTAATAAAATTATAAAAAAGCAAATACATAATAAAATAAATATTTTATTATCTAGGATTCAACATACATTCCTTTTTATCCTACTCATGTCTTTGCTTTTTCATAGAGTGGTTGGAAGGCTTCGTAAAGTGCTTCCTTCGAAATTTCATTTAGGAAGTCGGTTACTTTTCTTTGGATGCATTCTATGTCATCAAAGCGGTGACCTTTTAATGTGTATTTTAGTTTGGGGGAAAGAAAAAAGTCCGCTGGTACCAAATCTGGTGAGTATGGGGGATGGTTGATGACGGTAACCGGTTTATTTGTAAAATATTGTGAAATAATCAGCGATGAATGCGGGCGTGCATTATCATGTAGAAGAAATCAATCTTTAGACTGGTTCTAACACTTCGGATTCTCTTCAAAAGTGGTTCTATTATTTCTTTGTAGAATCGTCCATTTATGATTTGTCCAGATGGTACAAATTCATGATGGATTATGCCATGAGAATCAAAAAAAAGTAAAGAGCAATGTTTTTACCTGTGATTTCATTCTCTTGACTTTTGTTGGTGTCGGCTGAACCGGACCGCATCATTCGGCTGTTTGGCGTTTCATGGTCCGATCGCATTGAAAACAGCATGTTTCATTACCTGTTATAATATTTTTTAAAAAAATTGTCATCGCTGTCGGCCCATTCAACGACATTCTGCGAGGCATTAATTCGTTGCTCTTTTTGTTCTGGTGTCAACAAATGAGGAACGAATTTTGCACAGTTTTCGTTTGCCCAGGACGTCATGACTGATAGTGTATACACTAACAATACTTATGCCGACTTCTTCTGACACCGATGCAATAGATAGGCGGGGCAGTTGGGGCCAATAGATCACGTGCGTGGTTGATATTTTTCGTGGAAATGCTATTGCTGGACGCCCCTCCCTCCGGTCACATTCAAGTGATTGTCGACCAGTTTTAAAACGCGAATACCATTCGACCATTTTTCTACGATATAAACAATTGTTTCTATATGCTTCTTTCATCATATGAAATGTTTCGGCGACTGCTTTACCAGATAGAAAACAAAACATAATGATAGCCCCCGTTGCTCCATTACATAAATCGTAACAAACACACAAAATGCATTATTTTTTTAGATGCTTCTAAAATACAAATTGGCACTTCAGCATAATCTAAAGTTCTATAGATTCAAAAAAGATCGGACTAATAGGATTGTTCATTGCAAATAGAGTTAAGTGATATTTTCTTGTAATCACAGTCCCGGAACTTTATGAACGCACCACGAGATATTCGGTATTTCCATACATCTCCTTACGTGACAGAAGTGAATCACCGTCGTCTTCGTTGAAGAAAAGGTAAGTGCATTTTCCGTGGCCCAGCAAGACATGTTTGAGACAGTGTTTTGCAATACTTTTTCCCCGGCACTAATACCTTCGTAAGGTAAAATATCACCAGAAAATAAGCTATAAAATATTGATTTTAATATTACCGATGTAATACTATTTAACATAATAGCAAATAGCGTAGCACTTTTCTTTTTCGCGAGATTTTTCCCTTCAAAATGAGCGTGATTTTGGACCGCTTCAGACATTACTCATTCAGCGACTTTACTGATATTAAAACAGATGAATATATTAGTTTTTCTCGAAAGAAATACTACTTCTTTAGTACTTATCATTTTTATTTACATATCTCTACTTTCGCTTTTTCTTTTAAATTAAAAATCAGACGTTTGGGTTCATTTTTAACAATATTCCTTGTTTTTCTTGCTCGAATGAAAATAAATTAATCACAGATGTCAAACATTTAATACTAAATTTATGTTTTATTAATGTATATTTCCGGAAAAGACAACGATTTTAGAATTCCTATTTAACATAAATCTTAAGATGTTTGTTATGGTCTTTATGATTTTTGTTTATCGTAAACTATTTATATTCGATAGAACGCGTTAGGAACAACTAATTTTTGCCTTTAAATTATTTTTCTGCATCTTCTTTAGAATTGTATTTAATTAACGGAACAAGAAACTAGGTTTCTGATACAAAACGTGAAATCCTACTAAAAAAAGTTCAGATTTAACGAGACATTTTTAAAAACATAGTAATTGCTTTCAATAGACGTAATGGTTGGAAAAACTTGTTTAATATTTCCATCCGAGCCCTTCTACACATCTGTCTCATCATCAACTCTACTACATTATACGACACACGTAGAATATTTCGAATAATTAACATATTATTCGGAACTGCAAATCTTAGAATTGAAGTTTATTTAAAAAATGGCAATGCGGGCGTGTATTTAAACTTATTAATTATTCGGTTTTTTACATTCCGCGGGTGGTATAAATCAGCTTTAATGGTGAATGTTAGAAAAAAATTTAGACCCCAGTGTTCGAAGATTGTGAAAAAGCTTAACTGCTCTATAAGCGGGAACTTTCGTTGCCGGTAATGCGTGATGTTTTAATACTTTCTCTTAACGTATATATACGTATTAAACGCTGAAATTCAAAATCTACATAGACTGATGAATCGACATTTTCTTGAAAAAGTATTACATCATTGGGACCGAGACGGAAAAATCGTATAAGAACAAAGATCACTTTATTACGGCATTAAGAATTTGCATAGACTTTACTTCGCACTGGAATAAATTTAAATGGAGCTAATTATCTATTTGTAAAAAATAAAAATTAATGAACTATTAAGTACCACCCCTATCGTTAAATCGCGCGGAAAAAGATGCTTTTTTTTTAAATGACGTATGTTTCGCTTATCATCACAAAACCATTTGACGGAAAATGACAGATAAATGAAATGGTGCCTGATAGGTTTGCAGAAATAATGCCCTTACGATTATTATTTTGCACGAGAATGTAAAATAATACAGAACGAAAGGACCGCAGTAACAACTAATCGCCGCAATTAAAGCTAGTTTTAAAATAATTTATGCTGACAGAGACGGAATTTAAAAAGACATTTTCACTAATAATTTCGGGAAGCCTGTATAGAAACTGCTACTTCTATCCTTCCAGATGTTAACTCTTTCATCGGAATCATTTCATCTTTCTCCTTTATCTTTATAACCGACAAGTAATGACTGTCCTACGTGTACCATTCATGAACTTGTCTTTTTTTTTTTCACGCCAATTATTTAATCATTTGATTTACTTTCCGTTCCGAAACCCGTTCGGAAATCTATGGGTAATAATGAACGATTCTTTAGATTTCAGTTTATCGGGTACTAATTCTCCTTATCTAAAATTTTCCTTTTCGATTCCCTTGAATTTCACGTTGCTGTTCTGCTATAGTCTTTAATATTCCTCTACACTATTTTGACTATACCCATTTACCTTCTTCCCGCTTTCACCTATTCATGAATTTTTCTTCTTACTGCCTTCTTCATCCTAATGAAAAACAGTGTGTGGTCTATTATACATTACCTTTTATGTTTTACACCTCTTACATCCTGTTTTTCCTTCTGTTGTTGCATTGATCCTATTTCGTTAATTAAATACCCGACCGAAAAAATACAGAAAACGAAATTTTAAGTATCATATTTTACAGCCCTCCGAACGCATCAAATTATGACGTAACCGAAAATGTAGAAAATCAGCGTCGACATTTCAAAATTGAAGGTATTCTCTTCTGTTGTCCTGAGGCATATAAAAACAATTCTGAATTGTTTGAATTCCCACGCTGATACACCAAAAACTCTGTTTACAGAGACACCTCCAAATGCAGTTTCCATAATTCTTATAGAAAAGTCTATTTCAATTGACCGTTCTTCGCAAAATGAAATTTTATAAGGCTGCCGGCGTATTTCGACCATGTAGTTTTACGTTTGGATTATCGAGCTAAATAAATAAACCCACAAGAAATGGTATCATATGGGCAATGGACCAACTTTAAATATATCATCATCATCATCATCATATAGTGTGCCATACTTAATTACTGAGCGGCGGCGACTTATTCGTACGTTCTAGCTGAACAGATATAGGCATGGTAGGCAATTGTTCAATGTGAGTGTACAGGTAAAAGACTACACTTAAAACTGGTATTGCAATTAATCTATCGATACAGTCTCACGCGTGTCTGCCTGCTACATATCAATTAGCAGCGCATATAGTGGTACGCATGTATGCCATTGCCTTGCCCATATGACATTCTATTAGCGGTTAATTTGATTATTTTTGTAATGCCCCTGTCGTCGCCCGGGATCAAACTCAAGACTTCTGTAACGGAAGTTCAGTGCTCCGGGGCAACTGGGCTATCGCGACGACTCAACTCATAAAGGTAGAAAAATGAGTTTTTAGAGCTTTTTTATTTGCAAAGTCGATAAAAATGAAATCAACGTTTACTTTAATGCCGCGAATTCGACTAAAGTTTAACAAAAAAAAAAAACAAAAAAAAACATACTATTGAAAACATTCATTCCTAACTTTAAAGATCTCGAATAATAGCTTTTTTACTACCTTCAATTCAAGAGAAAGCTCCTTTCACCCGGAGCAGTAGAAATAGAAAGATCAAAGGGTATTTTATAAAGGAGGGCCATTTTCAAACAGTTTGGAAAAGACGGTGTTGTTGGGAAGAATGCCAAATACAACAGGAAAAAAAGGATGACCACTTTTACGACGAGTGGACACTATAAAAAATCGACTGAGTACGATTATGGGGCGATTCTAGCGGCTCGGGATTAAGAAGAATGGAGCCGTATTTGCCGCAACGGTCAAAACTAGTATGAAGAAAAGGGATAAAATTTACACTTTCAGGCAATTTCCATCAAAATCGATTTTTAATAATAAAACTGAAAATGTCTGGTCGACTTTTGCGTCTTATCCTTTTTTTTTTCACAAGTGTTTTAAAATCGCTTCGTGTGAAGCCGAACTCCATCAGTCATCAGCAGAAATGACTGCGTATCTTACAACAGTTCGAAATATCTTTATTCTTTTTTGGCGGTGTCATTCTCGGAGGTGCGGATAATTAGACATTTTTGCAAACTTTTCTGATTTTTCCCGAACGGAATAAAATGCTCCGCACCAATACATAAACGAAGTTGTCGCTGAAAGCAATTTCAAGTGAAAAACTGACCGATCCTGTGATTCCAAAGAAAACTGTCGCTTTACTTTCTTCAGGCCAAAATTTAGTCATCCAGAAATACCGGCTCCACATCAGCTAATGCAGTTTATAATGTTTTCTCATTAATCCGCGTTTAAAAAAACCAAAAAAAAAAAACAATATTCAAAATTTACGACGAAATTTTTTCGCCCAAAAGCAGAATACCACACAAACCAGCACAGTTAACCTATGGTAAGCAGCGAGGAAACACAAGTTAGAGAATCTGTTTCACTATTCTCCGTAAACGCATAGACGAAAGTTCGAAAATCAACGCAAACGGGACGATGGGGGTGTTTTTTCAGAAAAAGTCCTGCGACAGTGACGCTGGCGGTAATGAAATGGAAGCATGAGCGAGAATATAGATCAAAGATTAATCTGATATCGAGCCGAAACAGTGGAAATCAGAATAAATCCATCAATAATTAATTCGCAGCGCATACCGAATAATTCAAGCGGAATTTATTAAAATGAAAATTCGCCGCACAGCTGGATAATGTAAATTCAGTCGCATCCACATTTTGTTTCAATCGGAGAAAGCCGTGTTTCCATTCATCCTGACGGTGCTGAAAAATTGCCACCTTTAGTTAGACTATGGTAAAGAACAGAATATTTTTTACAGACGAATTTGATAACGTGCGGTCGGCCAATGTCCATGTACCAATGTATACAGTTCCGTTAGAACCGTCAGAATCATCCTCGGAATTGTTGACAATACAAAATTCAGTCCGTTCAGTCGTTCTCATAGTTAAAACTGGCAAAGAAAATAATCGCCGGCGGGAAATAATGGAAGAACTTCAGATGCCGCAACTGACAAAAATTTCTCCTCATTGTAAGCGAAAGAGAAAAAAACACAATAAAATTGCCCAGTAATGCTAATAACTCTTTAATAGCAAAAAGGAAACTATTATTATTTAAGTTTACGATAAATGCGATGTAATTGACTGAAAAGCAAAATGTATTACTACATAAAGGAAAATTTTCCCAATAATCCTTAAATACGAACACTATCTATCTTCGGAAAAACGATAATAAACCAGTTTTCCATAAATGGCAAGTTGGTAACCTCGTAGTTAAAAAGGCTCGACTAGCGACGGCACGGATTTTCGGTTCCCTACTCGAATACGGTTGCTCGTTTTCCAGATCGCATAAGTAACTAGCAGTGCAAAACCTTCTCCATTTAATCACCCTTCGCACATTATGAAAATCTTAATTCCACAATCCACGAAACGTTATCAAAGATATGTAAGGAGACTCAGTTTACTTACTGTTTTATAAATGGGAGACGTGTCAGAGATCAATAATAAAATTAGTAAAAGAAAAAAAAGCAAAAGAAAAAGTATGTGTGTGCGGTGCATGCGTAAAATATATTAAAATTGCGCAAAAAGTTATTTTGCCATCCCCCTCAGTTTTTATCGAGGCCTACGCTAAAAATACTATTTATAAAATTTTTTTAAATAATTCCTAATATTATTTAAGACGAGAAAAGGTTTTTTTTTTGTTTTTTTTTGTTCTTTGCGTTAGCTATGTGGCTATTAGATAACATCTTTAATGATACGATCAGTAGATTTAATTTTCAAAAATTAGTGATGGTATCATGGGGCGGGAAATATCGCTCACATCCCTTTCCTGATTGCCGTTAATTTCATTTTATAAGCTTCAAATATACAAGGCCGTTTTTAATATTCACAGAGCCCGAGGCAAATTGAATCGGAGCCTTCCGCAGCCGAATAAATAAACGTAAACAAACTGAAGACATAAAATATAGAGATAATTCCATACCTGTTTGTTAATATTTATAAAATCAAATAAATAAATGCCCCTTATTAACAAACGAATCGTGTATTAAATAATTTATACTTTAATAAACTAAAATACCTCAATTTAAGGAAACGTTTTCGGGCATTGCCCGTCTCATCAGCTAACCAATACAGAGTACACTCAGATAAAACTGAAATCAACATTTTTGAGCGCAAAAGAAAGAATAACGAAGATGGTGATTTCTACAGAATGGAAACTAAACGAAAACCCCCCAGGAAGACATGAAAGAAAAAGGGAAACACGAGTTCTGAAAATACATTGCTTCTTCATCTACTCAGACTGGCCACAGCAGAACATTCCGGCTCTGGTTAATGTAGCGATGAAACCTCAGCGGTCAACAGGCTTCCGTCATTTTTTAGTCCGGAAATGTATTTGGTCAAGTGTGTGTATGAAATTGAGTTGAAGAAGATGAATGATCGAATTTATGTGAGACTTTATGAATGGTGCCCTAAAAACATAAAAAACGGAAAAAGAATATTATTAAGGTGCGAACATGAAAAAACGTATAAGTGTCTAATTAGAAGGCGTATTTTACGCGTTCTTCTATTTAAAAATGTAATGCGAACCGCCGTGAAGGTAACATTTTAAATGGTAGCTTGCCATTACGGCTAAATTGCACATGCCTACTTCAGACGGTTTCGAACAAAGCTGAACGTTGACCTGCTACAATAAACCATCATCAATGAAACGTGTGTGTACCTGCATTTCATGTTAATTATTCGGACGCGAATAACGTACGGTTCTGATTTTCTCAAATTTAACGAAAAGGACACGTAATGCGAAACCTGAAAACACAAAAAGATAAACACCGGCTATTTCGGAAGAAATCGGGACAATAAAGGTAAGTAGATCAACAAATAAAAGACACATCAACGGTAGGCACAACGTATTATAGGCATGGGTAACTCCGGGCATCCTCGGAAACATATTCGGACACAGCCGGATATATCTCGGACGACATACCCCAACTCCGAGACATTACACAACGAATAAGTGTTGTCATTCCGGATACAGTTGAATTCACCTCTGGCGGAGTGATTTGATCAACATTTGCCTAATCATTACTGTTTTACAGAATTACACCGTGGTCATAGACTATTTTATAGTGAAGTAATAGCGACGGCACTTGGTGTAAACCACGGGGGAATTAAGCTAAATGGAATAATAATTAATAATATACGTCATGCGGACGACAGTCTTATAATAGCCAGTAGCCAAGCAGAACTGCAGCAGATCATAGACAAGCTGGTAGAGCATAGTAAAGCGTTTGGACTTCTGATGAACACATCGAAAACAAAAGTTATGGTTTTTTCAAAAAAGCCAACCAAATGTACCCTGGAAATTAATGGCGCAGAAATAGAGCAAGTCACGACAATCAAATACCTAGGCACCACTCTGGATGACAGCTGCGCCTCAAAGAGATTCGTTCTCGAATCGAGATGGCTCGAGCAACGTTTATAACTATGAGAAATATTTTCACAAGACGCGAATTGAACATTGATCTAAGGATGAGACTTCTCAACTGCTACGTGTTTTTACTATCTTGCAGTATCGGTGCGAAAGCTGGACGTTGGATTCCACACTGGAAAAAAGGCATACAGGCTTTCGAAATGTGCACCTATCGTCGTATGCTGCGGGTTTCCTGGATTCAAAGAATCACAAACAAGGAAATACTAGATAGAATTGGAAGACAACCCATGCTGTTAAACTCGGTCAAAGAACGCAAGCTACGGTATTTGGACTACCTAATGAGAGGCCCAAAGTACGAGATCCTGCGAGTCATCCTAGAAGGAAAAATAATGGGCAAAAGATCTGTGGGACGCCCGCAGAACTCCTGGATGAAAGACTTCTGCCGATGGCTTGGATGCACACCAATTGAGTTGTTCCGCTCCGTTGGTTCAAAGGTCATGTTGGCAACGTGATCGCCAACCTTCGAGGCGGAGACGGCGTATGAAGAAGAAGAATAGCGGCGGTGTGATTTAAAATTTTAAAATCTGAATGAGTAATGTGATCTACCAATTTAATGCTATGTGTTATTTACGCGATGCGAACCAGCTATTTTATCAAAAAAAGTGCTGGGAAATCGAAATTGCGAGAAAAAAATGGGAATCGTGTTCGAGGGCGTTTTGTTGCTTCGTGCATTCCGAGTACTACGCGGAGTTGGAGTTGAATACGCAGTGAAGAGTGCGATTGTATGCTGAATACAAGATACGTAACTCCGCCGGAGTTGGTGTTGAGAAGTGGATATATATCTACAGTCGGAAAGGGCACATATATGTATATCCAATTCCTCTAACGGAGTTGATTTGCGCATCTCTACAACGTAAGCTTCTTAAGAGGGGAAATAGGTCTAGGACGGCGTTTTTACAGTGATTTTCATGAATTTTTATAACACATATAGAATTTATATAATTTACTAATATTGTGCGGTCACTTTATACATATATTTAAGAATATGTTCTGAAATTTTCAAAAATTTTCCTCGAAAATTAACGGATATCAGCTGCCACACATTGTAGGTCGCCATCCGACTGAGCAGTTTGTTGTGTACATCTTGAAGGTCGCTATTTTCATTCGAAATCAATTGCATAAAGTATATACTTTTTTTATGTGCCTTCTCTATGTGAACTGCACTTCCCCCCAAAGAAATTGAAACTTCGGCTCATCTTCGGTACTCTCTCGATTGTTTTTAAACTCTTTACACCACACCACAATACCTACGTACGACTTTAGACTTCATTACCAAACACTTCAACCGCTTTATCAAACGTTTTGTTCGCAGACTTGCCGAGTGTTACGCAGCGCTACTCTAAATTACACCGCTTCATTGGAGGGGGGAGGGGGGGATAACCACTTTCAAAAATCCTGAAAAAATTTCATATAAAAGTATAACTTCTTAAAAATATTTTCCCAAAACGTCAGGTCATTTGGAGTAAAATTCATTAAGATAGTAAGCTATGCGCTCCACCCTTTTTGAACTGGTCGAGAGCGGCAGGCAGGTAACCGGAGCAGCTGCTTCCTTCTCTTTCAAAGGGTCTAGCCGGGGTGGGTAGTGGTCGAAGACTACGGCAGACATATGCCTGCGGCTTACGTGCAGTTGTGCTGTATGCCGTGCAACCTTGAGTTGAGGGAAGATTATACAAAATCTCGCTAAAATCAGGCACGGCAAACGCACAAGTGTTCTAGAGCATTCTGCGTAGCCTTTTGTCATTTTGTTACAGCACACATTGTTTTTCGTTTGATATAATTGTCTTAAAGAAAATGTGTGCGCAAATACAAACCGCAACAAACACATTTTAATCCACGGCTGCAGCACAAGAAAAAAAAAGAAACACGCGATGAAAATAAAATAGAAAATACTAGAGGTGTGACTGTTTCCGGTGATGGCACTTGGAAAAAGCGAGGTTTCTCCTTGTTATACGGTGTTTCTTCATTAATAGGATATTACACCGGGAAAGTTATAGATATTTGCGTTAAAAGTTGGCACTGGCAAAGGTGTAAAACTTGTGAGAAAAAATTAAATATAATGGATTTTGAAGAATGGCACGCCAAGCACGTGGAATGCGATGAATGTGAAGCAAATCACATTGGACCTGCAGGAAACATGGAATTATCAGCAATAAAAGAAATGTTTCAACGATCGGAGGAAAAGCACGTCAAGTATAAAAATTACATCGGCGACGGCGATAGTAAAACGTACACCGGTGTAATTCAATCCCATCCATATGACGAAAACTTTGTAATAAATAAAAAAGAATGCGTTGGCCACGATAAAAAAAGTATGGGCAAACGGCTACGTGATCTTGTAAAAAACACAACAATAGAGACAGAAGTAAAAACCGGAAAAAAGGCTGGACAAACTAGAAGAAGCAGAAGTCTCTATGGAAAAGGAAAATTCGCTGGTAAAACAATTGATAAATTAACGGTGTATTATGGATTTAAAATCAGAAGAAATTGTGATTCAGTGCAAAAAATGAAAGATGCGATTTGGGCGACCTTTTTCCATTATAAATCAACGAACAAAAATCCACAGCACCATAAGTGTCCGACCGGCACGAACTCGTGGTGCGCTAATCAAAAAGCTTTGGCCACCACCGGAGTGGAAAATTTCCAGCACGATTATGAACCTATTCCGGATGATGTAACAAAAGTAATCGAGCCAATTTATGAAAATTTAAGCAAGGACGATCTTTTAGAGCGCTGCGTTTGTGGATTTACCCAAAACAATAACGAGAGCCTAAATCAACTTATTTGGAAGATCACTCCAAAAATTTTATCCAGTAATTCTAGTATAAATTACAGCAAATGTAGCCGGATGCATTTTCAATGAAGGCAATTTTGCATTATTAGGCTTCCTACAAGAGATGAAAATCAGCGTCCGCCAAAGTGCTCATCAGTACGTTCAAACAGCCGATGAAATGCGAATTCAAAAAGCCGAACAAAAAGCTCTACGTTTCAGACAAAAGTGTCTAGAATAATGGAAAGAATGGAGCAAAAGGAAGCCTTGGACAATGCGAGTGCAGCAGGTACCTTCTGTTATGGTGCTGGTACCGACGATTCAGTGTAAGTGTGAAAAAAAAAAATTCTTTCAATTTTTATAGTTTAAAACTTTAAACGCGTTTTTCTCGAAACGACTTCTTTGAAATCAGTGGATACGATATCTCAACAATTTCTGTACCGACCAGATTCATATTTATCATAGTTTTACAATATACATATATTTTACTAGGTCGAAACGTTCTTCTTTCCTTTTTTTTTTTTATTTCGCTTGAGACCGATTTTACAGCTACAAAATGGCCATTTTTAGGGTTAATATCGTGGTTTTGATTTCAACCGACCACCAAAAATTGAAAAATTTAAAAAATAAAAGGGCAACGTTACGACCTAGATATTTGGATAGAATTTGAGCAAAATTTTCGATTTTTGTAATTTAATGACGGCACGCGTACACGTACGAGAACAAAATGGTGCAAAATAAATAATGCGACGGTATTTCGATTTGGCAACATGTTTGACTTTATTAGCCGGTAAAAATGGTACACGACATATCGAATAGGAAATATTAAAAAAATATTAATAACCTAATAAATACGCTACATTTAACGAACTATTTTCTCCGGGAACAAGTCATTAAACCAGCTATCCCCCCTTTGATCAGTATTACCAAATCATTTTTAAAATTTTTACGATTTTTAATACACCAAAAATTATCTATATATAAATCGATAAATGAATAAAGCACGAAATAGCGATAGTACGAGGAGATAAAAATTAATAAAAATAAAACAAGTAACATATATGTATAGGTTATGTAAAACTACTACAACATATATTTAAACTGCGAATATCCCAATACGTTCTTGTGTGCGTATGTCTTCTACTTTTGTAAATTACTCATATGTAAAGATAGTAACAATTCGCAATATACATATGTTAGTAAAATATTCATTAAAATTTGTTAACTTCAATTAATACGAGTTAATTATAAACGAAGAGTAATTTAAAGTTTAATTCAAAGTTAAAAAATATTTAACAAAATGTTACTGTTCCTCATGATGGCAACGCGTAATAATGCCGCACCAATCGAAATGTGCAAGTTGTTTTCACTTCGTTTTGTTACTACGCGTAAATTTCAAGCATAATTTCAGGTGGAATTTAGTAGTACCCACCCCTGTACTTAACGATTTTGTTCGAAACCGCTCCAAGATCAATGGAAGTACATCACAGAGATGAGCGTTTTAAACGCTAAAATTGCACGTCAAATAAAATTAGATCATTTTAAAATTCTCAGAATCACGGTGTTTAGCCAGAAAAATTTAGTCGACGTTCAATGTCACAAACGTATTAAAAATTAAAAAACGACTACATATATTAATTGTTAAATTATTTCTATAGATTAACAATCAGTCGCTAAAGTAAAATGAGAATATGCTCATAAAACTGGAAATGATACTTCTCATTATAATAACTTATAAAGTTAGCACCCCCCACCCCGATGGTACAGAAAGAAGTGTGTAAAATTAAAATTTTTATAAAGTTTCGACAAATTTACGAATATATCACAGAATTCGTAATTGTACATTTAAAAATGTATACCAAAGTTTTAGTTTATGTTTTTTTTCTCTTCAGTTTAATAGGTTGTAAATTAATTTCTTTCTTTCTTCTTATTTTATAAAATGATTTTTTTCGATCAAAAAAGAAAAAAAAAAGAAAATCAATAAATTTTTAGACTGCATAGTTTATTCCCGACTGTAATTTTATTACTCTTTTTGAACCATTGAAGAAATAATTTAACTGACTTTATTGGAGAGCATTATAAAAATTTAGACAAGTTTACATCATGAACGACATCAAGTAATAAAGTCAAACTCGCACCTCAAAAAAAAAAGAAAAAAAAAAAAAAAAAGACGTATAAATAAAGCAGTGTTTAACCCGGTTTCATTAAGCAACAAATTAAACTATACATTTGGTAAATTAAGGTACATTATATTACGAATTAAATCGTGCACAAGTTAGAATGATTTATAATTATCAATCGATTTATTAAGAAAATAAAAAAATTGGAGCAGTTCATCATAAAATAAAAAAGTGAAACGTTTTATTAATTAGAAATATTACGAACATTCTCATGCTGCGGATTATTTAGTAATATTCATACGTACGCAATATTCACGTACAAGCAAATTAGGCGTTATTTCAGAATGAGTAAACGATATTCAGGAATTCAATTTTACAGACGGAAATAGGAATATAAATATTTTATAATATTTTCTATTCCAACAATGTGCTATGAGATTCATAAAAAAAATTTTAATGATACAATTCATCAACATTTTACAGATTTTATTTTAAAAAAAATTAAAAACAAAGTAAACAAAGCTTTAGAATTTTATTTATTTATTTATTTATCTTTTTTTTTCAAGAAGTAATTAAATTTAGAAACTGCATTTTTTAAAGTTCAATACCTTTTTATAAAGTACCGATATAAAAATCCATTTTTTTTCCCGTTTTTGTTGTTTTTAAGAAACAATCAAACTTAAAGGTTATAATGAATAATTTTCGAATTTTTATATTCAAAAATGTAATAAAAATTAAATTTTTCACATCTTTATACGTTAATACCGTTTTAACTTTTAAATGTATTCATTAATAAAACGAGAAACGCAGAAAAGTGCAATTTTCAATTTTTTTCAAGTTTGTTAAAATAAAAAACATTACCGTTTTGTAACCATTAAGTCATTTTTATATTTAATAAGTTTTCACAAAAGAAAAAAAAAGCTAAATTTTACCCAAAATTTTGTTTTACGAATATCTCCAGTTTTTTTCGGAGTGGTATTTTCGGTTGTAACTTGACAAAGAATTATTTATAAGCATATACATTTATACTTTTTTCGTTTAACTCTAAAATGTTATCCTAAAATATCATTTATTAGGAAATATCCTGCCTTACAATAAAATGATAAAAAGTTTTAAAAAAACCAACCATAAAGGAAAATATTTCGATACCTACATTTGACAGTATGTAATAGGTCACACTCTTCCATCACCATATTAAAACCAATATATTGTGCAGCACCGTGTAAACGTTGAACACAATTAAAATTTTAAACGGCAGTAAATTACCATTTGCTTTCGATGTGAGTATCAGCACGAAAAAGAAATACATAAATACATAAAGCAAAAAATACATAAATAATTGTTTGTCCTAACAGAATTCGGTCGGATAAAGGCGATGATGTAAAAGTCTGAAAGGGTAGCTGGTTTTGTATCGCATATGGCGCG
Source organism: Icerya purchasi (assembly GCA_039619475.1). NCBI lineage: Eukaryota > Metazoa > Arthropoda > Insecta > Hemiptera > Monophlebidae > Icerya > Icerya purchasi. The sequence goes on from CM077116.1 coordinate 442,058,520, forward strand.
TATCCGGGCGCCGATAATAAAACTAACATCGACAATAGAAAAATAGTAATTTCTTCATTCTCTAATTGTGTCAAATATAAAATCTCTTACAACATATACATATATAAAATAAACACGAAAAAGAGTGCGATAATAAATACCGAACGACGATGATAAAAATAATTAAAAACGATATAACAAAACGTTGGTACGCGGTTACATTCACGTTGATGAAATTGATGGTCAAAAGGAATGGGAATCGTAAAAAATATACACAATATTATATGTATATACCGTTCTGTACAAATCTGGGGCCGCACCGATTAGTTGACTTCTCTTCTGCCGAGTTGCTTGTAACCGCCGTTTCGTTGAAATGCTAAAAATTCACTTTGGCGATGATGATTACAGTCAAAGTTCGTCCAAACAATAGTAAATTACGCGTTAAATTTAATAAATAACGATAAATAAGATTTACAGAGTAAAAACTAATGAATTTTTTAAAAAGTCAACGAAGAAAAACTAATAAATATAACACATATAAAGTAGTAGCTAAAATAAAGCTAGGAGGAGGAGGAGAAATGATGAAAAGACCGTAGTAATGATATATATCCGTTGATAATTTACCTGTAAAAAGAAGACGATAAGAAATCGGCATTAGTACTTAGCGACAAATTCGCAATATATAAATTTGCAGAAATTTCGCACGTGCTGTTTGTTAATACATTGCACAACTTGATTTGCTTGTACTGAAATATCTTTCATTTCAGTCTCGGTAATTAACGCCACGCATTACAAGAATATAATCAGTGTAAACTGCGCCAAATATCAGACTACTCGAGACTATTCATTATAAATATATGTCAATTTTTTGTACGAAGCAAAAGATTTTGTTATAGTTTTCCTAAAAATTTACAAAATATGGAATTTAATCATTTCCAATAAACTCATCTGTATTTCACGTTATCGTCGCAATTCTATATACACGTCATTACACCGCGATAATTTAAAAATTAACTCCAAAAGGCTTTTATCATTATTATTATTATTAAGTTAAATTTACGTGCCATGTGTAGCAACTATGGCTAGAGGCACGGGGGGAGAAGGAGGTTTAGATTAATGAGTAGATTCTAGACTTATGAAGGAAAAGAATTAAGTTGGACGGTGAAAAGGAGTAGTTATTAAAGATGAGGGTAAGGGAAGAAGGCAGGTTAAAGAATTTTTTCCCCAAGGAGTATGAAGGGCATTTGGTGAGGATATGATGGATGGTGAGAATAACACTGCGCGCGGCACATTGAGGGGCTTCCGTTCCATTTAGTAAATATTCGTGTGTCAGCCGTGTGTGACCGAATCGGAGTCTGGTGATGACTATAACACCCCTTCGCTTTGGAAGTGATATATTCCACGGTGATACTGACGATTTGATTAAGATAAGCGTATTCATTTATGATGTTTGCTGCCATTTCCTCTGCCATAGAGCCTTTAAACCACATTTTATATAGATCTTAAGATCGGTTGCTGAAACGGGAATGCTTGGCACCGGCAGAGTAACAGCAGCCTCCTTTGCATTCGTGTCCGCAAGTTCGTTCCCTCGAATACCAGCGTGGACAGGAATCCACGTGAACGTTACTGGTCGATCTGGTCTCGACAATATTAATTTAAGAACTTCTTTGGTTATCGGATGTTGATCGTGGCTGAAGACATTGGACAAAGCGTTGATTGTTGAGAAATAATCTGAACACACTACGCACGATTGGTGTGAGTCAGATTTCATGGGGAAATTGACAGCGAACCAGATACCATATAATTCGGCGGATAGGATGGAAAACGGTAGAGGAAGTGAATAACGGATTATAGTGACATCATCAGAGACGAGCCGGAGGTTCGTGTTCGAATGTTTTCCTCTATTTGATCAATGGATGCGCAATCCATTCCCATGGTGAGCATTGAAAGATCTATCTTGATTGAGTTGTCATCGCACGGTGGAATTAAAGCATTGGAGAACCTAAGTACCGATATGTCTGGAACGTTTATCAAAATGATATTATAAATGTCCGAAACTGACTGCGACTATCTTGAAGAAGTGAGACCAACTGTGGCGATGAAAAACCGGAAGCATTAGATTGTACTGCAAAGTTAGCCAAGAGAAACCAGCGACGAATATTTAAAGGCCATTCTGATCATTCAGAATGGAGACTGTCAATCGGCGTAGTGCGAAATTCTCCAGTAGCCAAGCGGAGAACTGTATTCTGAACAACGTTTAGAGAGTTGAGAGCAGAAGCGCTCGCTGCGGAATATAACGTAGCTCCGTACTCGCTTTTAGACCGAATCAAACAACGATCGATTCGTAATAGAGAAGTTCGGTCAGCACCATAAGAGGTGTGAGCCAATTTTTTTAAAATGTTCATTTTCCGGGTACAGGTTTTTTTAAAATATAGTTCAAGTTAGGCTTCCAAGAGAAAAGGCTTTTATCCATTAACAGGCTTATTTTAAAATATCAATTGAATGAACCGAAAGATGTAAACAAAAAGAAAGTAAAGCGTCTTTAATCAATTTTACATAAAACAAATTTATAATTGCCCAAAACTTTTAATTATTTACAATTTTGCATTCCTCGTTATATTTCGTCGTTTTATTTGTTCTTATGTAACGTTGAGACACTATTTCGATTTTAGTTCGTTTATTTACTGCTATTGTGTGTAGAGTTTATGTTTAAACAAATTCAAGCTATAAACGGCGGTACAAAAATTAATGCCGAGATTAGTTCGCTTACCGTTTCTAAACTGTTCGCCTAATTAGTAGAGTCGAATTATTAAATGTTTTCGTTTATCGAAGTAAAAAAATTATTACTGAACGGCGTATTTTCTTATTAATACACTGTGTAAATCGTTTTGTTACGAGTCGATTCTCCTTTTTATTTTCTCGGTTAAAACATATCCAGTTTTTAGAAACACACTTAAATTTCATAAAACTGATCGCATGTTCAGTACTAAAGCAATGTAAATGAACATCAGATTATTTTAAATATTTTATTACTGAAATAATAGTATTTAAATATTTGCTCACAAAATAATTCATCAAAAATTATAATCAAAAGCTGTCATAAATAGGGTGGTCATACTATCCAGACAATATTCCGAGATAAGACCCAAAAATGTCTACGTTAGTTTTATTTTTTGTCACTACATTTTACAAAATATAATTCAATACGAAAAATTCAAACAATACCTATTTCAAAATGTTCTGTGTCACAGCAGATCCGTCTTCGGTGAGAGCAATCTTTTCTTCACCATGATCTCTCTTTTTGTCGCCTGTTTAATAAATGCAGTGTTTTATTTAAGCGTCTAAAATACAAATGCGAGTATCGGGGAAAAAAAAAGAACGATTAAAGCTCAAAGTATAATACACAACTATTAAAAAATTTCCGTTAAAAATGATAGAAAGATCTGAATAATAAAAGACATCATGAAATTCCGATTTTTGAAAAATGCAAACTATCTCCTAATTTTATTTACATTTCTTTTTTTCCGTTAATTTGGATTTTTTTAAACACAATTCTTATAATTTCAAAATGAAATTAATCGAAAATCTTATTTACTTTTGAAAATTTAATTTTCAAAAGATTCACCGTCGAGTGTTATTAGCGACAAATAGGCAATTTACAAAAAACCTTCTACTGCAAAAGAAAAAAAAAAAAAAACACCTAAGATTAATGTGTTTGATACGAAAGCAAATTCGCTCCCAACGATATCAAAACATACGCTTTATAATTTAATACTTCGGGAAAGGAAATTTTTGAATTTACATAAATCTGGTATACGGTGTTAATAATACGAGCGTAAATAAATTCCAGCAAAAATCAAGCAAATAACGAAATTAAAAAAAAGTTACAGAGTAAATTTAAATCTGCTGAACATGTCTCAGCACTTATTAACAACTAAATTTTACGAAAATCAACTAAAATCAATCGCTAATAATTTTCCGTTACGCACTATATAGTATCATAAAGTGAATTTTACTGTTCTCCTTGATATTTCGTTGTGTTGCAGGATTTAGAACAAAAGAAAAAACAAAAAACGATGAAAACTCCCCTGTAACTGAATGTTTTGAAAAATGTTCAAAGTAGAGTTTAAAAATAATTGCTAATTCACAATCACACCCCCGCTTTAACTATACAGCCAACGAATCATAAATAAACACCCAATTACAATGGCTGCCTCAAAAATACCGAGAGTTCGCTTCGACACAGCGAACACAGTTACTTACCAGGCTGCCGATGATGTAGGACTGTAAAGCAGTGTATTAACTACTACACATAGAACTCTCACCGTACTCGGTGTAATAAGCTCTCTCGCTTCGCTATAGGTATTTAAATAAAAGTATAAAACCGTTAAACCTTGGGGAGGTTTTACGAAAAATTTTATTGTACAAAAAAATTATTAACACCGTCTCAATCTTTTTGGAGATATGCATCATTGTGCTAAATCCACACATCAATCTATATCCCTTCTTCCCATTTTACCATTACTGTCTTCTCATGCCAATCTTATGGTATCCTTTTCCAATAAACTTGTACATAGCGTTCGCGATATCTGAGTTCGACTTGAATCTTGAACCTCGTAATTCTTTTTTCAATATTGGGAAGAACCAATAGTCGCACGGCGCTAGGTATGGATTGTAAGTAGGATGCGGCATAACCAGAATATTAAATTTCTTCAAAAATTCTTGAATGATTTCCACCATGAACGGCCGCGCAATGTCCTGCTGAAGTGTCCAGGTATTCATTAAATCCAGCCTCTATGTCGTAATGCGCGTTTATAATATTAGGAGAACGCTACGGTAACAGACAGCGTTCACGATCTTTTTAGGGTGGTACAAAATCATCATTTTTTTAGAAAATTTTAGTTTTTCCGCATTACATTAGGCCATTCGTTGCTAATTTGTACGCGTTTTTCCATTTGCCCTCGCGTAAAGAAATACAAGGCCCAAATTGAACACGGGCGGTTTACTTATAACTCGCCCTTCAAAATTGGATAAACCGAACCTTCTAGAACATCAATGATTGTCGAAAGCTTTCTGCTTGATAAATGTCGATCTTCGCGAATGATTACCGATATTGTGTTTACATTTTCCTCAGAACGTGCCGTAGAAGCATGTCCCCTCTGTAGAAAAAGCGCCACGGACTCGCAACTCAAGCTGAATGCATTGTGCCAACGAAAAACTGTCGACTGATCTAAACATTCGTCATAATGTTAATCTGATTTTAATACCATCAGTTTACACGGGCGATTTTTTCAATCGTACATAACATTTGATCGCACAGAGTCTCTATTATAATATCTGTTTTCATAAAAAAGAAAGAAACGATAAAAAGAAACTTACAGCTATCTTAATAATTACATTTATTTAAATTGATGCTGGAAAGTGATAACGTAACACATTCGGTATTACTGCTATGATTACAGAACCGATTGGATGTGCATTTACCAAATCGCTGAAGCGCCATCTTGGTTAGTAATTCTGAACGATTAAAAACTACGGGGTTCAACGTTTCTACCTTTTATTTAAACGGCGAAATGGAAAATTGCCGCATAGCGCGCAACGAATTATCAATAAGCAATCAATTGTTTTGTAATCCCGTATCATCGATGAATCGCGATATAAGTAACTTCGTTCACCGTTTCGAAGCAAATTTTCAGTATTTTCGGAACAGCCATTGTATTTTAGTTGATTCAACCGACAATAGTAAAAATTAAAATGATCACTACATTTCTTCGACGAATTCATCGAAAACATCTCTCCTCTTTGGAAATTGAAATGCTAATTCTGAGGCTATTTTTCGTTTGGTATTTATCTGATTTGCAAATATTTTAAAAACTACATAATAATCTACGTTGAAATGATTATTGAAAATCATCGAAGAGAAGTAAGTTTTATTGTACGAATAACATTTCAAACGAAATCGATGCAATATAAGAAAGTCATTATGCGCATTGGACAATATACGTTTTCACCTTTATGTCTTCTCATTTGAATCTCAGAATTTAGTGATATTTACACACTGAAATAAAAACAAATTTGTCGAAGGTAATAATATTCTTTTTAGAAGTCGAAATTATCTCATGTAAAACGGCTAAAAAATCGACCTCAGTTAAGAAATATTAAAACGATCAAGCAAATTTTCCAAAGACATGCTTTAATGATAAGGGACATTAATTAAATATATTCTTTACAAAAGAATTTAAATTTTAAAACGGCTTACGAATACTCAAGTAATCACTTTTATATGGTAATTATACAGAATAACTGATCGTTTTAAAATGAAAAAAAAAAAAAGATTACGTTCATTTATTTTACAAATACCATCGTATTCAGTTTAAGGTGTTTATTTTGTAAGATTTTTGCTACTAAATTCTAGGTATACTATCGACTTTTATACCATTCGATTACATGTCGAAACGGCGTTATCCCAAATTAATAATTAAACGTATAAAACATAAAATTCGTAAGCAAAATGTAACGACACTAACTGAAACTATATACAACCTATTTACAGAAAACAAAAAACTGTAGCAGTTGCGAACTGGTAAATTTTCGGTTTTATTTCTTCTTTCGGATATTATTAATCTACCAATATTATAGCCCCCATAAGAAAATTGTATTTTCAGAGGAGTTTCATGTGAATAATCAAGGAATGAAGGAAATATCAAGTGCGCTGTTTGAAGAACAGATTTTCGGTATTTAATAAAACTTTCATCATAACGCTATTGAAAGAGCGATACGTGAAGCAAAAATTATCATGAAATTTAATCGTCGAATTATAAACGGATTCTTAAATATTATAATAGAATTAACAAATTACTTACTGATATTGCCGGAACTAATAGTTGAGTCTTCAAATTTTTCTTCTACACTTGTATCGCCAGTAGTACCGTTTGACGCATCATTTGCTGAACTATTTGATGAGTAGTTTACATTAGTTTATTAAAGATAAACAAGTAGGGGTACTTGTAAATTTTAGTACCGGTGTTATTATTTAAAATTGATTACACATTGTTCCGAATCATTTTAAATTCATAAAAAAGAATTAGCGGGAAGGAAATTTCTAACTTACGCATATAAGAAAACAAAAAGAACTTTTACCTTGAATCGGTTGTCGGAACTCGGCCTTTAATAACTTTTTTGGTTGGTTTTTTCTTCATTACCTACAATATGAAATGCATAATTAGAGTACGAGTAAAAATGTGATTCGCAACAAAACATACGTTTACGCCTAATCTTTATTGCATACTTGGATGAAACCGTTTAAGTATTTGAAAAGTAACGTATATCACTCGCAATTGATGATTGATTAAATTCCACGTCTGATATTAAAAAAGCTAATTATTTAATCTTTGCGTAAAACACAAAGCACGAAAAAACAATAGTGACTAAAATTCCAGATTTAGATTCATGATTGAGCTGTAAAATTCGCTTCGTTTATTTCTCGTCACAAATCACACAAAAGCTGTCCACTCAAATAAAATTTTTAAATTTCCGATTTATTCCCGGTTCAAATTCTCCCGATTTCCTGATTACTAAAATTGTAAAAAAAGAAGAATAGGATTTTTTTGTTACTATTGCTAATATTTGAACGGTGCAGCATATTTTATATGAATAAAATAGAACTCGGTAATTTATTCTTGAGTGTGAAGTACATTAAAAAATGCATTTACTTTTTAACGTTTCAGATGATTTTTTCTTATTAAAAATATCGTTTTTGGCTATTTTTACTTTTTTTCTCGGTTTTACGATAAAATTCCCGGTTAGGTGGCCACCCTGCTACATTATTACTTGCACGATAAACGTAGCCGCTGATTTTCTGTTAAAAAAATAATTTCGGTAAACATCGCAAGGAAGATTTTGTACAATATGAATAGATTCGGAAGCAATGAGTTCGTACGAGGACCAGCTTAAGGAAAATTCCAAACGCGCAAAAAAAGTTATAAAAAGTTAACAACGAAGAATGTTTTTATCCTTATCGAGATTCATTTAACAATTATCACAACTTCGGAGTTGGATATTTCCAAAGCGAATAAAAATTTAACTTCATGAGTTATTTTTTGCGAAGAACTTGTTAAATACAAATTGAAGTATCGAAACGACGATTTATTAAATTTTCAAGTAAAGAAAAACAGATAATTATTTTTCTTCAATAAAATAAACTAAAATTTCCTTGTTCGTGACTTATATTTTTGTAAATCAACGACGTTATAGGTTGTTTAGCTGAATATTCTAAATTTAAAAAAGAATATTAATTTACGATAAGGTTTGTAATCAGTATTCTACATGATTACAAAAACTGCACTTTAAAAAAAAACAATTACAATGAACTTGCACGATTTCACTTAGTCATAATTTCAAGTAACTACATTATTTGTAAATAAGTTTAGATTCCATCTGTCGAAAAAAATTATTAAAAAAAAAAAAAAAAAGCAATAATAATATTTACCGAAGCTTTAATTCCACGACCTTTATTCACTCCGGCTGTGCGACTAAAATGACTATATTTAGTACGATATGTATATCCACCAACTCCGTATCCACCACCTATGCTCGTCTATATAATTCAAAGATTATTCAGTTTCAAATTTTAACTTGATTTACAAACGCAAATTAATAAACCTTCTTCGCTAGTATACGTAAATAAATTTAGCGAATTCATTTTTAGCGGTGTCCTTTATTTATGGTACTTTTCCCAAAAATTAAACGACTACCAAGTAATAACTTAGCGCTAAGAACAAAACAGGTTCGCGTATTTTCTAGACCGTAGTAACTGCAGATTTTTATATGAGCACAGGCATTATTTCCTTATAATGTTACTTGCAGTATACTATTATCCTACCATTCTTCTGTTTTTCATTTTCTGTATTCATTGATATTTATTTTTAATAATCTGATTTCCCACGGTACAAAAAAAATCTGTTATCCAATAATACTTTAGATAATACTTTCTTTTTACGCAAATCGCTGACTTTTAATACAGTAACACTCACGACTCTGTCCCGAAATACCTGTTACTTATTTACTTTCACGTTTCTAAATATTGTAAAATATCAGACAGTTCATCTTCAGAAAATCTGACTTCAAAGCTATCTGTTTTAAAAGTGAATTTATCAACAAACATAAATTAAATTTTTATACATAGCTCTAATTTAAAACAATATTTTAAAATAACCTGTGACGGGAGTAAGTACGAAGATGAACTTGTTCCGTAAGACGCAGATGAATACATAGAACCTTTCGAAGATAATCCACCCCAATTACTTACAACAACGCCGCCCACTTCTAACTGACCGCCAGTTCCGGAAGATTTATCGGAGTAACGTTGGCTTCGTAATCCTAACGGCGGTCTAAATGATGTCCGACTACTTAATGAACTTACATTAGCAGATCGTACGTTGAAATTCCGATCTGAAAAACTCGATGCAGGAGCTACAAAATAATTTAAAAATTTATAAATAAAATTATAAGTACATATGCATTAATAAAATATATTAGTTAAATTACCTAATTTAGGTGGTAAGAATACGAAAATGAATTTATTTGAATTTATTTACGGGTTATTAAGTGGCCTTCTATTAAAATGTTAAAACTAATCTTTTACTCGTGAATGTTATCACGAGGACCCCAGTTCGAATTATGTGTCCCATATAATATCAGTCCTGTCTTGTCTATGTAATGCAAGAATGGAGAACCAGATTTCCCACATTAGCAGTAATGTACAAATTAATAGGTTTGCCCATTTTACCGGTAACACATTTGTACAGATAAACACAAAAAATTGATTTCATCATTTATCTTCTTCCCCTCATATAATAGCATTAGGTATCAAAACTTCTTTTAGGTTTAATTTTTACACATATGATATAAAGTGCTAATACGAAATATCATGTTTATTTTTCTTTGAATTCTATTATAACTTGTTCTAGTACTCTACTAAAATTTACTTCAAGAACGCGAACTATCAGTACACCTAGTCATGATAAGCCTAGCTTTTCGGATAGCGAACTTGTCTGAACATAGAACATACAAATTTTTTTCTTGCCAGAATATTTCACATTTCCCCCTTGGCAACGAACCACGCATGAGCCTACATAATTGTTAACACATCATCGAATTTTCGAACATGTAGCACCATTAAAAACATACTCTACTACTACACATAACCAGGATAGTCACACCAAAATAGAATTTTGAAATTTACTATTTATTCCTAGTTTTTCTGATATACAGAATTTCACAAGAGCCGGTACCTTGCTTATAACGAACCCAATAAACTGAAACATAGATAAGGTATCAGTAGGAAGAAAAAAATTATTAAAATTCTTAATTATTCGAAGTTATCCTATTCACATTCAAAACATTATACCATTACAATGACCAATAACTTAACCCGAGTATGCTTACATCGATATCACAATAGTTAATCATGAAGTTTATAAAACGTTGATCAAGCACATCCGCCTTTAAAATAGTTTTGAATTATAAAACTCACCAGAACCTAACAATTATATTTGTAATCTTAGGCGCCTACTTCATGAATTTTAGGAGCTCAAAGGCCAAGTTTTACTACGAGATCTCAGCCTTCTCAACAAAATAAAACACGTAATACAAAAAGTTTTATGTTACGTTCAAATTTTCCCTATTATATACTAAAATATCGGAATCAAATTTCATTCAAATTTGTTGCGTGTTATCTGTATTTGAAAGAAACAAGTAATGGTTTTCTCGAAAACGAACCGCCACTTGTTTCATGTAAAAAAATGTAATTATTTAAAAATTTAAATTTTAATAAAAATAATACAAATTCAATTTAAAATATATAGTAGAAATTACAATATAAAGCATAATTCCTAGTTTCAAGAAAGGATGCTCTTAAATATTTCTCATAAACCAGCTTCCACTTTTATAATGTGTTCAAAAATATACTAAATAAAATTCGCGTCTTTTGCTTTTTTACACTATGAATCAGATCAACCGTAAAAGTTATTTATTTCAAAGTATTCTCGCATATACGAAATTACGTAACTTCGTTCAGGTGTAAATACACTCAAGAAGTATAAATGACGCACAATATAACACTAAAAAAACTTTTATTTTTAGCTTGAAATGATTTTCTATTATCGAACGTACATTTCGGCAATTTTTACTTTTTTCCTGAGTTTACAATAAAATTCCAGGATTTTTGCGGATATCCAAAATTCATGATTTATTCCCAGTTGAGTGGCCAACCTGCACATGGCGCGATCAATAAAACATTTACAAAGAATGCGACAACAATTACGATATTATAAAATCGATTATTTTAAATTGCGTTTTTTATTAATTTTCTTATAAACCAGATAATTTACTAGATGATTTAAAATTCAAATAAAAAAACAAGAGAAAAGTACCCGTATTAATTTTAAGCTCCTGACATTTGAAAATACCATCAAGTTTCAACTGCATTTACCAGCTTCGTCATTTATATATATATATAAAAATAAAAAAAATAAAAAATTACCAGCAGATCCGTATGAGAAAAGAGGCGTTGACTTCGCAAATTGGACACTTAGGCCATCCAATATGGCCTGTTTCATTCGTTCCGCTTTCATAACCATTTCAACACGACCTTCACATAACTCGTGCAAATTTTTCACTATTCCAGAACGGTAATACACGTACTGAAATAATTTTCCGTCAAAATATAACCAAGGACATGACATAAGCCATGGAATAGGCGATCCACAAGCATCATTGGCTAACAGTGCTGTCTGCACTCCTTGCATAAATAAAACCGCTAATTGTATTCCTCTAGATAATATCGTTGGAATCTATAAAGAAAATAAAGAATAAACAAGATAAAAAAACGGATTTATTTTTTTTTGTCTGTAAAAATTGTATTAATTTGAATTACTGTGTAAGATGTATTAAAAATAATAAAATTTATATTTTAAAAATAAGGAAAAGGATTTTTTTTTTCTGCGTTAACATATTTATTGGCCAAAAATAATGACTATCAAAAAATGAAGTTATGAATTGCGTCTAAAGCTCCCGTTTAAACAACTAATACTATCAACAGCTAAATATTGTTATTATAAGTGTTTTATTGTCGTAAACCGCACTAGAGTCCATGAATATGTTGAACAATTGACGAAACCGGTCGGATTAATTTATTATATTTATTGTTTTTATATGTATCAGTGGTTCATTTTTTAATGTTTTCACAATCTAGATTATGTTCTATATTTTTGTGAATTGTTGAATATCATATGTCGTTCGTGTAACAAAACATATAACATCAGTACCCGAATTATAACGGCCATTTTATAAAATTGTTTACATTTACAAATACTGTTAGTCACATAATTATTTAAAATTATTTTCATAATTTCCCACAAATACAGTCTGCCATTCTTATATGCAAAATTAATTAATTGTCTTCAAAAAATTTAACCACATTAGTTTGCCAATTTACATTTATATTTTATGCAAAATATTCCTCTTTATCTGCAACCAGCAGATTCATAATATCCAATAAATTTTGAAACGTGATACACAGTTAAAGTAATAGGCAAAAATTTCCATTCCTATTTCATAACTAGGCCAAATAAAGTATATTGTCGTCCAGATAAATAATTTTACTCCATCAAAGAAGTCTTCCAAAACAGAAATAATATTTTTGGCCGAATAAATGATATGTAAAATGCGTTTTTATTAAGTAAAATACAAAAAGAAATACAGTATTCAAGTCTGAAAAGCGAAAAAACATGAACACATTAATGTTTCCGGGACATTTTTGTCATTGATTTTTAAAATATTTATCAAAAAAAAAGGGGGGGGGGAATAAAAAAAAAAAGGAAAATGGAAAATAAGATCCACGCCAGCGACTTATACCATAACCGATGGTCGAAGGTTAAAATGTTCTAATGAAGCGAAATACTGCTGTTAATTACTCATACATCACAGCAACGAATACTATGCATTTGGCTGCTTCAGGGAATCATTTGACAGATACAGAACAACGTTTTCTCAACCACTGTCATTCATTGTACTGATTCGCAACTACTCGTTTCTAGTGGCAATAACAAAAAAACAGTATTGCGATTTTTTTACTATCAATAAAATTATTAGTTGAAATTTATTCAAGACATAAACAAACAGAATGCAGATGTTTTGATAACTAAGATTATTAATTTATAACTTCGCTTATTATTACCGAAGTCTCTTACTATTTGTAACCTAAACTTATGAAATAGTGCAATGTTTGTTTATTTAAAACTGACGTAGTGATATAGATAGGAAATACACTTTAAGATTTTACCGCTTAATCAAAATTAATATTTTCAAATATTTATATAAATATCGAACCAAAGGTGGTACATTAAATTGTTCTAAGGAACCTACTATCATACTAATTTAATTATTTCAAAATTTTTACTCATTACTTTACAAATACAAAAATGCTTCGTAATAAATTCAGTGAACCATTATTTTATTTATCGCGTATTTTGAACGCCATTTATATTCTATTAACTTCAAGTGAAAAGCTAATGAAACTTAAAAATACGCTCGCCAATGGAACAAATGTGCATGAAAAAATTGTCAATTTTAATTTTTACCTTTTAGCGCATGGGTGAACTTATTTATAATTCACGTATACCATATTTTATTATTTCCTAATATTACGATGTTACTTTCAATCGAAATATTTTTAATACACCTCGAAAAACTGAATTCGTTAAAATTACAAATATTTAAAAGTTTCAATAATATTACACATATTATGCTGGATTATTAAAATTTCATTAAAGTAAACAATTTAATAAACGTAATATTTAACACTTTACTTCCAAGTCTTGAATACGATCAGGATTCATCAGTTCCGGAGAAAGAGCAGTAACTATGAATGCATCTAATTCTGGCCGCCTTAAAATTTTCTTGTCTGGAAATGACATTATGTATCTACAAATAATGCGAATTACTTTTAATGCAACAATCTTTCAAATACACTGACAAATCTGTGAATACATTAGAACTTAACGATACGAACAGAAACATTGTGAACATTCACTATGAATAAACTGTAAACATTGGTTCATAACAATCGGAATTATTTTATTACCTTTTCGTATAAATCGTTCCTATTAATAAAATTATAAAAATATTTTACAAGCTGTAACACGCTACACATATATTGAAGTAAAAATATTTTGAAAGAATCAGGAAGTAAAGGTTGCAATAAAATAATTCAGAAGTAACCCTGAGAAGAACGAATTTCATATCACCAAAACTATCAATAAGAATAACAAAATTAAGAACCGATGACAATCTCCGAATATAAATTACTGTATTATTCATTTAAACATAAAAATACACATTTATTCGTAGTGATTTACAATTGAACTCGCATTGCAATGGTCAGTTACAGTATACCCTAATAATGTTTAAGAAAAATTATTAAATAATTGATAATTTAAATAATCATTAAGATAAAAATAAGAATCCTCAATAAACTTAATATTAAGTGTTCCTTCTTCTATACTTATTCTTTCACTATGTAAAATTAACATTTTTTTTAACAGTACTTAATTCAAACAGAAATTCGAATGAATCTCAATGGAGAATTGTAATCGTAACAGTATCGCTGAACTACATATAATAATAAATTTATTATTTTTTAAATTACAGCTAGTGCAAAGTGTATACTTACAAGGAGAAAGCACAACCTCGGAAATTCATTTCAGAACAAGACTCTGTATAATAATAGTACTGCCTTAGGGTGTTTGCCCTTTAATAATAATAGCGTCGAATGGCCAGTCAATTCGGGGAAAAAAGCTTTTGATATACTAATAAGTTCATTTATGCTCGGGTTCGAATCTCGTGCTCGACTAACTTTTTTATTTATTTTTTATTCATTTAATTAATTATTTTTACAATTAAATAAATCGGTTAGTTATAAACATCAATAATTTAATCATGGTGGTCGCTCAAATATAATTTTTAAATTTCCGGTTTATATTCGGTTTTCCTGGTCCAAATCCTCCCCCTTTCCTAGTCCAAACCCTCCCGATTTCTTGATTACTAAAATTGTACAAAAGAAGAATGGATTTTTTTTTGTTACTATTGAAATATTTGAACTTCGCAGGATATTTTATACGAATAAAATAGAACTTCGTAATTTATTTTGAGGCAAGTATATTGAAAAATGCATTCATTTTTCGCTTCAAACGATTTTTTCTTATTGAAAATATCGTTTTTGGCTATTTTTAATTGTTTTCTTGGTTTTACAACAAAATTCCCCGCTCATTCCCGGTTTCCCAGTTGGATAGCCACTTTCTTATTAAATAAAAGTTATTTTATTTTTTAATACAAAATAACTAATAGTTATGATAATAATACATATAAATAGTAATTACAATTACTTCGATCATATTAAAATCTATTTTAATGTAATTGAAAAAAATGTAGTTACTATTTATGTGTATTATGTAATGATTTACTTGTTTTGATAGCCCTCAAGGATACCAATCACGAGATCCTTTGGCACTTGTCGATTTAATTTATTTGAATTTATTTTTATTATTATTAAATTAATTTTTGTTTTATTTTAAATAAAATATTTTGGTTTAAATGCCTACACCCATCTTTCTTAAACGGCCGACCGCTGAAAACGCAAATAAATATATATATATTGTTACAACTTGTGGATTTTCGTCTGATCCCTGTTACGGGAAGCCAATGTTACGACTCGTGGATTTTCGGGTCTCTTCTACGGAAAGCCAAGGTTGTTATGATTCGAGGACTTTCCCGTCCCTTTTACTGAAACCCAATGTTACGATTTGACTTTTTACTGTTCTTTATTTGCGGGCGCCAGTGGTAAATTACGGACTACCACGACCGAATCAACTCTGCCGAGCAGAGCGTCAGGCTTTTACGATAAGAAATTTGCCGATAAAGATAAAAAAATAATGAAGCCGTTCTCTTTTAACATAACGTGTATCTAATCACAACTATAGCATAGCAAAAAAAATGCAACCGCGTAACAAAAGAAAAAAAATTCATTAGGACTAGAAAAAAAACGTTGCATTCGCGGCGATGACTTCGACTAGATCTGAATATTAATAAAAACGGTACCACAGGTATCGCGATCGCACAACAAAATTTAACACATATCACATAAGACGAACGACTAGATCAGTTAATTTGCAACCATCGGCTCGATATTTTATTCTAAACTAACGGTACATTACCGAATCCTTATCAATTAATCACATAGCCGCTACAGCGCTGATCTTCACACACGGCTCACGCGGCCGACAGGCACTATCCTGTTGTCGCGGACCACACATACCCGGACACTTACACAACCCCTAATACTACCCGAAATTCGACGAGAATCGGAAATTACCTATTCGGTCGTGTAAATATCCCGGCCGTATTCTCCGCCGACAACGAACAATACGATGATGCCGAGAGATCGAAAATTAAT
Organism: Icerya purchasi; assembly: GCA_039619475.1. Classification (NCBI taxonomy): domain Eukaryota; kingdom Metazoa; phylum Arthropoda; class Insecta; order Hemiptera; family Monophlebidae; genus Icerya; species Icerya purchasi. The sequence goes on from CM077116.1 coordinate 442,075,009, forward strand.
GATTTTAATCGGAGAATAATTTCTAGCTCGACATCATCGCTAGATAGCGCCGTAAATACCGAATCCGTATCAATATATATATATATATATATATATATATAATTATACGAGATAAAAATTGAACTTATCACTCTGCTGCAATTGCTGGATGATCGTTGATCCTTTGCTGGCAGACGGACGTACGTTGGTGGTTTGGCTTGGATTCCTGATATTGACAGTGAAATCCTTTAAGGCTGATTAAAATTTTATTAATTACAACAAAAAAGCGAATTTCAGAAGATCGGGTTTGCTAGGACCTTCTTCGATCGAAATTGTTTCGGTTAACGAACAGACTGATTCTTCTGTAAGAAAAGTTGGCCTGTTTCGCAAATTGACGAATAGTTGATAAATGAGGACTTGACCAACATTTGACGAAGACCGAGCGAAGACTGAATCAATATTTCATACATTCCTCTCGCATCTTTCTCTTTTCCGTTTTTCCTGCGAACGATCCCCCTCACACCGCTGAAGAATATCCTTCCTTTACCCATCGATAACCGCGCGCACCCGTTAAAGACGGAATCACTCTCGAAGCGACAACCCTCAGTCAGTAACAGGCTCTCATATACTCACACATTCACTCTCTCTACACGTTAGAATTAATTTTTTATTTCTTTATTTTATTTTACAATTTTTACATTTTTTTTACTTTTTTATAACTGTGTAAGGTACACATTACAATTATTATCATAACTATTAGTTATTTTGTATTTTAAAAAAGAAAATAATTATTATAATTAAAATATTATTTAATGTGTAATAAACCTTTTTTCTAAACAAAATAAAATAATTTTTGTTTAAATTATTAATGTTTGTATATAACAGATTTGTTTAATTGTAAAAATAATTAATTAAGCGAATTAAAAAAAAGAAAAAAAAAAAAGTTAGTCGAGCACGGGATTCGAACTCGAGCATTATTAAACTTCGTATTTCAAAGGCCCTTTTCTCCGAATTGACTGACCATTCAACGCTATTATTATCAAAAGGTGAACATCCTAAGGAAGTACTATTATTATACAGAGTCTTGTTCGGAAATAAATTCCGAGGTCGTGTCCTCCCCTTATTAGTTTTTTTTTTTTTTTTTTTTTTTGATCAATAAGAACTTAAGCAAATAAATGAAAACACTTAAAATTATAATCATAATTCTCATTCATAATACGAAGAAGACAGTAACAATGATTAAACCAGTAATTAAACAGATGTTAATATTAATAATAATAATGAAAAACGATATTTACTATAATCGTAATTGACTTGAACTATTTAAAAAGGACAAAGCTGGAAGTATTGAACAAAACAATTTAGTGATATCCTAACGTTAACATTAGCAGCGAACTTTAGAACAAAATCATAAGAGTTAACAAATCCAAAATTATAGTGTCAGTTAATAACGTAACAATAAAATATACAGCAAATTGTATAACTTTATCAACTTATTAAGTAACGGACGTATCAAAATAATGAAAATAAATACCGTATTTCATAGAATTTAACGCATTAATTTTTAACCATTTTTGGATACCAAAAAGGGGATGCGCTTAAATTCGATGGCGGCTCGAATTCGAATTTTTTACGAATTTCTTCTATATTACATGAATTCTGGTATTAACTAGTCGGTGAATGATCTCCATTCTGAATTGAAACTGAAAAATAAAAATTGCGACTTGGTTGTAATTCCTAAAGGCACGACCAGTCAGATTCATTCGTTAGATGATGGAATAAATAAACTATTTAAGATCGTATTCATGACTAATAATTATTAAAGTTCATTGTAAACCAGAAAATAAAAAAATAATATTGCTACGGATTAGATTTCAATAATGTGGAAAGATGTATCGTCAAAAACCGCTAAGAAATCATTTTCCATTAAAAACCCTCCGAACGGCTATTAAAAAAAAAAAATAGAATACAGCGATGCATCTAAATTCGATAATACGATGCGCACTAACGAAGATCAAAATTTTGTAAAAAAATAAAAAAAAAACCAACATTTTATGTTAAGTAAAAAACTTTTGTGAATAATTTAATTTTACGAATGTATTTTTTTTTTTTTTGGTCGAAAGATGCGCCTTAAATTCGATGAAATACGGTACATGAACTAAAAATAAATCCTAAATAATAATAAACTAAACTGCTCGGTTATTTTTACTGCATCTTCCTATAACACTAACTTGGCGAACAACACCTGTTGTTCGATTTAACACTTTTTTTTGGCCTGTATATTAAAGTAATCAAACGAACATTAAAATAGTTAAGAAAGAAATTGTGTTAACCGAAAATGGGAATAAGTTTAAAAAATTTTAAAATCATTAAAATGTTGAATTTTTAAACGTTTCATCTGCGTAGATAACCTTGTAACTAAAATTAAAAAATACCTTATTATACCATAAATATTTAGTAATAATTTTAAAGTACTTTCACATAACAACTTCCAGCTATTTACAAAAAATTATTTAATAAACACAACTTATAAGTGCAATTTTAAAACAATAAGTAACATACGGATGTTATAAGAAATACTAAGCGTATTCGAAAAGAAATTACCTTCTAGCTAGTCAAAAATTACTTATCAGAAAAAAGAAAAACACGCACTTACGAAGCTATTATTTTACATAACATTTACTAACATTAAGGAATTTATTGCAACGCGGAGTAAAGTTTTCTACGTAATTCACTGTATGTAAGAATGAACCCAATTAATTAAAAACACAAATTTCTTTATTAAGTATATTACTTTCATGAAGAGGGTAATATAGAGAAATTAATCCCACGATACAATGTTTTAATAACAATGGTGTACCTTTCGAAAAATAGTTTCAAGTTTTTCAACCAATTTTATTTTGAAAGTAACCGCAACAAACAAACTATTCGCACTTCTCGTACACGCTCGGTTTAATTGGAAATTTAATATTATTAAAATTTATGGATAAATAAAAATATACCTTAAAACTGAAGCGACAATTATTAAATGTTGAGGAACAAAATCTGGGTTCAACATACGCTGAGTATCAGAATGCATACACGTTAAAAAAGTCCTAACGCGTCGTATTTTATCATCAGAGGTCGTACTGAAAACATAATAAATTACATCAGTGCAAAAAATAAATTTTAAATTTACCTACTAAAAAAAGTGAAAAACAGAGCTTAAAATCATATTTTTCTTTCGTATCTCTTTTCACAAACAGTTTAAGAGCTAGTAAACGCTTTTGCTAAAACGTATTGTAGCCGTTTGCATTTTTTTAAACTTTTTTTATTGGAAATAATTCTAACGCGTCATACTGAATAATTCTTTAAAATTTTAAAAAATACATGTGAAAAAAGCAAAAAAACGCGGATCTTTTGAAATTTTAGTTGATATATCACAAGTATTGAAGTATTAGAATCAACGTATCAAAGATAGGCATATAATACTGACTACTACCAAGTAACGCCTAACGGTGACATATTTTATATCGGAATTGCATGCAAAAAACTTCTGCAAGCCGAAACTTGAAATGAATAAACAAAAAGCGCCATGAATTTTATTATCACGTGTAAAATGATTTCCGTGTAAAACTCTATCTGGTGCCAAGCTTTTCTTCAAATGAAACTTTTTACTAGTTCTTTTATACAATTTTTAATCGAAACACAATTCGAATTTTGATGTTTTTTTTCTTATCAAATCGACCGATGGATTCAAAAAGCTTTCATTTTTCAGAAAAAGATGTCGACAAGTTTGATATATTTGCGAAACTCACCCGAACCAAAGTCGCTGAACAGTTGGAACACCCCATCGAATAGGTTCTGCTTTGACATATACGCCTTCATGTTTATTTGACTTCTTAGACCACGTCCATTCTTTGATGCGAATATCCACATTTAATTCTACGTGCAAAAAAATCAAAAGAATAATAATTATCGAATATAAACTGAATTTTAATAAATACCTTTAAGTAATCAATTTACAAATATTATTCGCTATTTACTTTAACATAATTTCTAATCGTTTACAGTTTTTAGTAATTTATATATTTCGTTACGTTTTATAATTTAAATGGTGATGTAACAAAATTTTTTTACCTGTTTTATTTTTTTGAGCCAAAAAACGATGATGATTCAAATTAAACATAACCGCATAAATCATCTGCCGTACTGGTTTATAAAAGGAGTGTATACTTGGAAGTTCCTTAAAGTCTTCCAACAAAATCGGTAATTTAATTTCACCCTGTAATTATGAAATAACTGCTGTTATTTTAGTTGTAAATTTACTGTCCCTTTTTTTTTTTATTTTTAACAATTCAAATATTTCTTTCCACTTTCTATAATTCTACAATCAAAATGCAAACATTATAAAAGGCAATAGTAAAATGAATACTGCTGTTCATCGTCACATTCATACCTGAGTAAATATCTGATAAATCAGTGGCGACATCAATCCTTTACTGTGCCTTTCACTGACAGTTCTCATCACTTCATTGGCCACAAACGGTAATATAGGTTTTTCTTCTTTCGTCGGTTGCTTTCCACTACTACTGGTATCAGTTGATTTTATAGAAGAGTTCAGTAATTTATTACTCGCATCCAGCGATTCATTTACGGTCTCGTTGTCAACTAAAACACAAGTGTACACATATTTTTTTTTTTTTAAATTGTAATTCGAGGACAATGCACAGCGCTAACAAACGTACTACCGACACTTCAAAAATGTTTCCCTAAAACTAATAATATAATGCGGAAAACTAAAATTTTTCTAACCAATTATTTTTCCAGACATTTAGTCAATTTAACGACAAAAGAAATGAACAAATATCGATATTTTAGCGAAGTAAATTAAATTACACGGCTTTTAACCGAGAAAGGTTACACGCGCAATGATAATATCGGTAGTAAACAGAAATGTTTTGAGAAATTCATTCGACGTTAACTTGGAAAAAAGTGATTTCTAATTTTCAATTTTTAACGATTTTCATCGATTGATATCGAATGTCTTTAATTGTCGTTTTGGCAACTAAAATATTCTTCAAATCAATATGTTAATATTTTGTTAAATTAATGTATAACTATGAATTTAATGAATACTTTTTGTGGCCGCATCACATCGAATATCTCGGCGAAACTACATCTAACAATAGCCGAGTAGAATTTTATCTTATAATATATACAAAAAACAATACAAAAAGTACAATACAACAATTTTCTTAAGCAACGAACCAAATACAATTTATTTTTTTTAGATCTGCTACATTTGCTCCAATAGCATAAACTTACTCAATATGGTAAGCTTATAAAACCTTCTCGCTGCTAAAATTACTTATATGTTTATAATATTCTCCTTAAACTAACAACTTACAATCACTGAAATTTAATAGTCTACAATAAATACGAAAAATATTTTTAAAAAATTGAATTATATCAAACAGTATGTTTTATATTTTTTTATTAAGTAAATTTCTTACAATTTTTCTTATTACTATAAGTTATTAAATATTATTACTGCGGAAACAGTTCCTACTAACAAAGACATACACTATTCGTCAAAGGGAAAAAATTTAAGTGTAATACATTGGTACTTTACATAAGAATAAAAATTCAAATTTAGCATGAAAAATATATATATATATACCGTAGAAGTTCCAAATATCGATTTTTTTTAAGTCCCATAAAATTTTAGTAAAAGCAAGAATTGTGTACGACACGTAAATTAATATATGTAAAAAAAAAAATCCTCTTCTTCAACGAGAAACATGTAAATCATGAACGTGCTTTATGGTTCCTCACCTTATATATTAAAAACCCATCAACTAAGGGAATCAATTTTATTCACAAAACAAAAAATAAAACTCAAATAAAGTAGGTTAGTTTTTATTAAAAATATACAATTATTCTGCGGACATGAAATGAGATTGTACAATCCGTAAAAACCAACAAAAGGTTTGTAATAATTGAAGTAAAAATAAAATTTTACATTTTTAAATGTTCAACATAACGTGTATACGAGTAGTAAAAATGGAAAAGTTATAAAACTGATAAACTTTCAAACAAGGTATCTTCAAGTAGACATTTTTTAAATCACCCTCGAGAATGATCAGAAAAACGTCGAAATATTTTTGTTCCTGTTTGAAACGTTAATGACCACCTCTATACCCTCGTTGATTTTGAGCAGCGAATTTAATTTTCGAAGATTCCAGTACTCGTGGTTTGCTGACAGACCGAGAAGATAAGTTGTTTCAATATGATATGGATTCACTTTTACATTTTGGATAATATTTCTTGTTCGTCTCGGATCTCTTTTTTGATTGGTTTCTTCCAATGGAAACACACTCTATGCTTTTAATCATTAGTGGTGATCGACTAAAACCGAATGCTGACTGGGAAAACCTCGAAATGTTTTCGCGTTATTTACGATATTTGTTCTGTATCTTTGTTTTTAAGCAGCGGATTTAATATTGAAAAAATGTATTCAAAAAAGTATCAGGATAATAAGATAAGGTATCATCACAGTTATTCAATTTGTTATTTAATGGTACTGGTAACACTTTTTTGCCTGAAAAAATTTGGAATGAACTCCAGCCTATAAGTTCATGTTAAACATTTTTGGCTGATTACTAGAATTAAAAAAAAAAAAAAACTTTATATATATATATATATTACATTTTGGCAATAAAGTAAACGAAAAAATTCGGAAAAATTGATATCATTCGTGTGTTTTAAAGTTCTTAAAAATGTTTTATTGTCTTGGGAATGATCTTATTAGATTAAATCAATTTTAACAGTAAAATCACAGCTTTTGATTTTAAAATCATCATGGTAAGAGGTAATGGAAACGTATCAGAACTTGAAGGGAAATTAATTTCATAAGGTACAACAGTTGATCTAATTTAGGTTGTATCTTTACTAATAGAACATGTATAGAAGAAAGGCACATACTGATCATCTGACGATTATCTTAGAAGCTAAAAGAAACTCTCGGGGTATGTAGACAAGACAAAGTCCGGTCGGCGTGATAAGAGATCGAGGGAAGCCAGAATTCGTCCAGGCTATTAGTGATTAGCGTTTTATCGGTAGTTAATGAAAGTTGATATATACGCGAAACACATCATAGAGTGACTGCTATCTAGTCTAATCGTTCATTAATCATTTTAAGTAACTTTTATGAGGGTATTATTCAAAGATAGTCGCCAAAAATTCAGCCCATCTTGATGTAACCCGGATAGTTAAATATTTAAAACAAAATTTTGAAACTAGTCGTAAATCATGATTTAAAAAAATGCAAATAATAAAAAAAAAAACAAACTCCAAAGTTAGCTCAAGCCCTCAAGGGAAATATCCAGAGTCAACACTTTTAACGGTTGAAGGAGTAGACACACTTCGATCTTCGAGCAGCAGAACCACAACCGGAACAGATGCATCTTTATTAGTCAGATGAGCCACAGAATCCTGTTTTCATCGAGCCACCAGATAGACCAGACTTTTATGTTATTTGTTCCTTTTCGTTTAATGATTTTGTGTTTGTATATTTGAGTTATAAACGGAGTTTAGCGAATATTTCATGTGTATGTATTTGGCGTGTTAATTATCATAATCGATTTTTATGTGCAGCTACATTTTCTAGTCGTTTGCGCGTAATGTGAATATTACATTAGAAAAACATAATAAAATTTTGTTACGGATTGACTCATTGTTGTTTGTAGAGCAAGTGTGCGGCAGTCATCTGGAGACATGGTAGCCAGATTGTTGAGTGTGATCCCGAGACAGTCTTGGCTACACCTTCAGTTCGATCACGTTATTGGATAAAAAAAAAAAAAAAAAAAAAAAAAAACATTTATCGCATAATTATTCACCCCATTTGGCTGGGTATGTGATAAATTGGCGACCATCGACCGGCCCAAATTGGAGTTAAACTAGAATGTAGGCAACCTATTTATAGCGGTCTGGGCAGGTTTACGCCCAATGGAACTGCTATTATATTGAAACGAATTGGGGCTTCGGCGGCGGATAGTTTTAAATAATCGTCGAAATTTGCAGTGACGAATGTTATGTGTGTATGTCAAATAGCGAGCTGGCTCTGGCTACAATGAGAATTTTTGCTAACTCGTCGGTTTCGAACAGTTAAAACTAGGATGTTTCAGTGTATATAGTGGATATGTCGCCGACAGCTCTTGTGAGGCTCCCTCAGAGGAGTAGTGGTCGATGTGCTGGCACACGCGTAAACAGTGTTTGGGTAAGACTCCACTCGCTGTATATTGATGTGTAATTGTTTTTCATGATAGATCAAATTAAAGTTTTCGTAAAAAATGGAATCAGTCATTTTGTTTTAATTACAATAAAAGCCTAATGCAATGCTGTGAAGGGCAAGTTTGTAAGAATTCCGCTGTTTTCCGCGACGTGGGTTCAACGATACGGTGACAGGTTTCGCGTTTTTCTGTGCCTCCATACACCTATCTCGGTCACCTCTTTGTTTATTCTTTTCGCCCTTAAAAAACGGAAACTCCTTTTTTCCTCCTCCTGTCGTCTTCCTCAATTTGGCATCGAGAAAAAGAACCAAAACGCTACTTTTCAATATATATATATATGTATATTAAAAAAAAAAATCAAGCATGCTCTTTTCGTCAGCAACTGTTTGACCTACTCAAATTATGTAGAGAAAAAATTAACAAACATACCCCCCCCCATTTTAATACATCTAAGTTCAGCCAATGGATCAACGAATAATAATATGTAAGCTTCATCAAAAATGTGTCCTAGAAACTAATTTTTTCACTGAAAATGACATTAAAATGCTATTAATTTGTAGATCTGAATATGAAATTAACGAAAACAAGACATAACGCAAATGCAGAAGCACCAACAAAATTGGTTTTTATCGATAACAACGCAAGTAATTAAAAAAAAATCAATGTACAGCAATTAATCGGAAAATGCTGGAATCAAATAGACAACAAATTTAATAAGCAGTACTAAACTTGACAAATTTTTAAATCTAGATAAAGATACTGTTGCTTAATATCGAATGGATGATAAAATGACGTGATCCCTAATGACGAAAATGAAAATAACAAGAAGGAAAAAAACCGAAGTTTCTAAACTTGTGACGGAAGAAATAATAGTTGCACTTGAAAAAATTCTAGATTTTCAACTTACAGAAAACGTTCCTGACAATATTTTTCCATCGTCAAATAAACGTAAACACTTTTAAAAACGATGTTAGTTCCAAGTCTACACAGAACAATATATGAAATTTGTTTATCGTCCAACAGGAAGTTTGTACAATCAGTTTCTATGTATCGAATTTTTTTTGGTAGGACAATCAATGTTGATATTTGTTTTACGTATATATTGTAAAATTAATCTCTTATTTTTTATTCTGCTCAAGTAAAGTTTAGTATACATTTCAACACATCATAAATTTGTATCTGAAGAATTATTCGTTTTGTCACTACACAAAAGCGCGACTCTATTCGTTAAATTAGCTGTTAATTGTATGGTATAAATTAAACTAGTAAAATAAATATATATTTTTTTATTTAACAATTAACACTAAAACGTTATCAACTAAATAAAAAATTTAATTAGAAGAAGCGCAAATGATAATTACCATTTTCACTAGTAGACAAATTATAATTGCCATTCAATACAGAGTTGTTTAAAGTATGTTCCCCAAAAGAACAATCATCATAAGAGGTTCCAATCACATGTTTCTAAAATACAATTAATGTAGTTAAAAGATTAAGAAAACATTTTAAAAAATTTGAAATTACGTTGATAAATAATGTTTCTTTTTAATATTTCAGCATCGCACAGTTTACGAAATGTTTTTTTCATTAAACGAAATAAATGTAGTTTTTATTTGTTAAACGTAAGAGGTAAAAAATAACTGTCTCAAAAAAAGAAATATTTGTAAAACTATAAAAAAATAAAACATCCTTATTACACAATAACTTAGAAAAAAATGAAATCAAAATAATTAATAATAACGTTTGAAATGAATTTTAAAAACTCTACAAATCTATAAAAGCCGAACATTGTAATTGATTTTTCCACGTAAAAATATAATGCTTTTAACATTTACTTATAGATTTTTTAGTTTATATTACCTTTGTTGAAATTTTTCAAGAAAATTAGGTATTTCGAATATCAATTACTTTCGATATGACTATCACAAACGACATTAATAGAATTCGAAAATTATCCAACTGAAATTTGTATTTATAAGGCGTTTGAAAAGTTTATTATAATTTAAAAATTCACTCTCGTTATAAATTATTTTTACTTTAAATTTTCAATTGAAATTATTCGAGATTAGCTCAAGTGTATATATATTTCTATTAACGAATCGCAAAATATACAGACGTTCTGCTAATACTTGCTTTCTATATTTAACAAGGTTATTTATTAGTTTTAAAAAATTTGAAATATATTTATTCGGAATAACTTATAATCGAATTTCACACATATTAAAGAAATTAATATTTTCAAATTGTAACCTCATTATCGATATTTTCAGAGGCCAATTTTGTTGTGTCTAGGTTTGGTTCTTGATTAACTGATTCACCAATTCGGTTACCATGTTTACCACTTCTACGGCGCTTCTTTTCTGAGCTCAAAAAAAAATTTAAAAAAATGGAGAAATAAATATGTGAAAAATTAAAATATTTGAAGACACATAAACTTTACAAAGTATCTTTATTTATTTCTTTCTCAAAAAAAAAAAACGTTAATAAAACAGAAATAACCGAAAAACAAAATAATTATAAAAGCCGCTTAATTTTGTTAATTCTAATGTTTGCAATAATATACTTTAACAGAGTAATTGTAAACAACTAACCTGATAAAGATGACCGATATTTTAAAAATCCATCTTTAGTTCCATCCAAATAATACTGAATACTCTGCTTTAGTTTAGGAAGTCTGGAATCATCATCTGATTTCAAAATTTGTAATGCAACCGAATTTAAATCACTTGATGTGTCTATCTGACCCAAATAAGTAGCAAGTTTTTTAACTATACTTAATGGTTTCTAAAAGCACGAAAATAAATAAAAATAATTATACACATTTAAAATATTTATCAAAAAAAATATATATATGTATCACCATGAAGCCTTAAAAACTTAACACTAAATTTACAATTCAAAAATAAGCATTACTTGCTAATAAATATAATTCGCACGAATCCGAAGATAACGTTATACTTTTATCCAATTTACTTTCAGTTTTTATCCACGTTAATTAGTAGGTATGTAAACATTAAACTACATCATTATTATTATTTTTAGATAAGTTTGTCATTTAATTATCGGCATATAAATAACATGTAATACAATAAAAATGTTGGTTTTATAACGGAATGACCTACATCACTTATTGCAGTTTCTGCACGTTCGTATATATCTTTTAATTCTTTGTTCGACAGAATATAATTTCCAAGCAATGCTATTAATATGCAAAGTTGATCGGTATTCAGATTTAATATTTTCTTCAATTCGGATACAACGTACTCTTTCGAAATAAGATATCCCTGAAAAAAACAATATATATATATATATTCTAAATTTTTATTTTATTCTACATTATATAAACTAAGATTCATAATTCCAATTCGGATCAAAACAAATCAAAAAAATCTTATACTAATTCTAGACTTATTTTGCACCAAATAATGCAAATAAGATTGTTTCTGAAACCTTTTTCGATTTTTAGATGCTTTTGAAATTCACACTACAAGAAATTATTGAAGTAAATTCCGATAAGCAATTTTTCTTGCACACCATACACAACATATTAAATTAAATGGTATAATGACATAATGGATTAAACATTCTAATAGGTGGTTCAAATATCAGCTACAATTCGTTTGTTATTAACAAAAACATTTTTTTGCTATCTAAATTCTTAGATTTTAGTTTTTTCTAATCATAAATATAAATGAAATATTGATCTAATGTAAATGACGTTTTTGATATTAATATTTTAGATAGGATTTACTAATATTTATCTTACAAAATAACTTACGAAATTGATTGAATAAATAACACTGAACTTTAGGTAGAATAAAAATAAAATATACACAGTTATATGAAAATTTATAAATTAGAAACGCCCAAATTAACAGTCCTGTGCAACTCAAACGTAAAGTTACAAATTAATTCAACAGAAAGAATGCACAAAATAAAATTCCACTTGTAATATTAAACAATACAGTTACTTAGCAAGATTAAACGAACTTCTTCACTTAAGTTTTCCAAAAATGAATTGCGCAAACTATGCCATTATATCAGTTAGTATTACAATATCGAATCATTCGTTAAAATGGCGTTGCAAATCCACACATCAAATTAATAAAACCTTTTAATAATAATAAGAAGAAGAAAAGGTGATTAAAAGTATAAATAACCAGATTTATAAGTTATTTTTAAAGAATAGGATTTACTACGTATAAAAATGCCGAATATATTCTGAAAATTATTTTTTACAATATTTATTTAAAGATCCCAACATTCAATCAAGATTCTATTCCTACATTAAAAAGGTTTTTTATATTTTCTACTTAGAAATAAATCCACAAGCGTATAAACAAATGAAAAGCATTGGAATACGTTACTATCAAATGAAATAATTTACATTCAGTTTATTTTCTTTTGTAAGTGAAATTTTTTTGAATATGTTATTTGAACTTCAAACTGATATGTATCTTAATCTGAAAGAATGAACTAAATTGAACAATATTGTTATGTATAATATTTAATTTAATATTACTTTATAAGTAAGTTTGATCTGTTTTGCCGAAAACAATCTTGGTGGATCAAAAGCGATGTAATCCGCATCATCCGCTATCAAACCATTAAAATCATTTTCACGACAATACGCAATGACTTCTTGATGATGATCATCCATCGTTAAAACTAAACTTATATTGTTATGACGTAAAATAGTTCTTAATGCCAAATGTAAACCAACTGGTGGAAACCACCAAGCTTTTGGCGGCGGTGTACCCTTAGCATCAATGTGCTTTAAAATCTGCAAAACAAAAAAAAACTAATTATTTAATACACTTTTAACAAAATTACATCATAACATCATGAAACAAAAAAAACTATTCGTTGGATACTTTATTAATGATTCCTTTCCTTATTTTTTAAATCATTCACAATGGCAGTCTCCATTTCCTAATAAACATCTAAAATATGTAACTTTAATGTAATTAGCTATCAGTAATCAGTAATTCATTTGCACAAGTGTGCAACTTGTCTGCATATTTTTTGTTCTTACCAAAGCACCGTATATTCAAACTAAGGTGAAAATTTTATTCCTTACATATCGTACGACGTAACTGTTATCTTAAAATCGTCAGATTTTTTCATCACCGGTTATTATGCTTCAATTGCAGAATATTACAATAGTGTCCGTTGATCTAGAACGATTAAGGGAAGAAATAAAACAGGCAAAAAGATAAAAATGACACATAACGTAAAAAAAACTCATATTGTAACGTGAAGAGAAAAAAAATTTTCAGCATATAAAACCACTAATTATGATTTGCTTATACAGCAAAACATTATTCATATAAAACCGTAAGTATTGCAATTATTCCTTGTCCGCTTTCTTATTTAAATTATGCACTAAGTTAACTCAGATTCACATGTAATCCTGTTTTTCTTGTTTTCAATGAAATTATTTTCACAATCAACATTACAATTATGTCAATGAACAGTACATGTAATGTTAATTTAATTCTCCAATACTTGCAACACAAAAACCCGATTAAAATTAGAATTGTATAAAATTGACTTAACAATAAATAAACATAACATATAAACCATCACTTAACTCGGTAATGTTTTTGAGGAAACTCCATCATCGACTAGTTAAAAAACGTACAAATTTTAATCACAAGCCTTGTTGATTTTTTTTCTGTTCAACTAGATAATAGCTTTTGTATATTTACATTAACAAATTGGCACTTGCAATTATTTCAACTTTTTTAAATAAACGTATCTAATGCAATATCACTAAATGAATAAACTCAATACTGTTTCATTAGATATTATTGTAAAGTGATAATATGCTGCTAAAACTTAAAACATATAACCTTTCCTCTCACTTCATTATTGTTTTTATATAAAAAAAATATGTATTAAATATAAAAAAATTAAATTAAGGAAAACACATGAGTTGAAAACAACCGAAAATTTACCTTAATAGCTCTACTATGATTTTCCTTTTGTTTGGAAATCCATTCATTCATTCGTTGTTGTTCAACACACCCATTAAAAAAGATAATAATATCAATATTAGAATTCGTGATTTTTTCAGTAAAGGAAGTTACGAACTGAACCATCCGATTCCATTGTCCACCACAAACCCAATCTGTTCAAAGTTTAATAATGTATACTATACGTATCGTTATAATTGAAAACAACCGTTTTAAATGTTAACTACAATTTACTAACCGGAATAGAATCCGCCATAAAGTCGATCTAGACAACATTCACCGTCTACGACTAAACTATACCTCGGAATTGATCCAGTTCTCCGTTGATGAACCGTAGGTTTTTGTGCAGTTCGTGCTAATTTGATTAAATCAATATGAACCAAACAGTTTGGAAATTCTTCATTTTCTAATAGTTCTTGGATGCCTTCGAGACCCATATTTTATTCTGCTTAAATAAATTATGAACTTTTATGTTAGCAAATTAAGTGAAGACATAAAAAAAGAACAAGAAAAAAACGCAAACGAATTTTTATCTACTTTATTATGGAATGCAATGTGTAAAACTAGCATTTAAGACTTTCTTTCATGTTTTCACCATTACACTGTCTAATAATAAGTAATGCAACACATTTAATTATTATGTAAAATTACCGGCTTTATATACCAACACTCCAATACTGTAACGTGTTACACAAAATGGCCGCTAAATGGTTTGTAAACAAACCATTTACAAAAATAAGTACTACATTTTACACCGAATTTTTAAAATTTAATTATACTTATATTACAACTATACTATTTATAAAATAATTTATTAGTATAACTTACAAAAAAGCCGACTATTTTCAACCTCTCGCAATTTATTAGACAATATTAAAGAGTGAACGAACCAAAACACTATATCGGCGAATGAACAGTAGTAGCATAATACCATGCGTCTACTGTGGTTTATGTTAATAATATCTCTAACAACGATTTTAACAGAATTAAAATTAGTTATCTTTTTCAGAGGAAAATTACAATTTTGTTTTTAAAATGGTTTAAAAATTTAATAATGCTTTCTTAAACATAACGTGCAAAGAAAGTAACATCGTATTCTGCTTAATGTATTACACATTGATACCTGATCAAATGAATTATTTAATATTATTTTTATTCTAATAGTACTAAATATTATTTTTTAAGTCTTAAAAATTAAACAATTTAATTTTGTTCTTTATAAAAAAAATATATAAAATTTGGGGTGTGGTTATACATAAGTCATTGGCACTTTACAGGGCGGTGCAAAAAAGTCGGTTCCAAGATAGCAGCGCGCCTAACGGCTATAGTTCTAATTACGTATCGTTACCTTTTCGCGCGGTTTTTGCTCGGCGGCTGTCAATAACTTCATTTTCATGCGAATCATTTGAACTATGATATGATGTTTGAAATATTTTTAGGAAAGCAATTTCTAATAATTGTAGTACACAATTTATTTATAAGAAGAATACGAATTAAAAGAATTTATAGAGACTACAAAATAATATAAATAAGTTCACCAGAATCAAATTATTCACCTACTAAAGTGTACATACAGATAGATGTACATAAAAATAGTGTTTTGTTCTTATACTTTTAAATTTATAACATATACTATACCTTTGTATTTATCACGCAATTTTTTCTAATTTCATATATCATACAATTGAATCAAATGATTAGGAATGGGGAAAAACTAAATATCAATGATATGAGAAAGACTGTCACATTTTCTTCATAAACTATACGTAATGAATTTATTATGTGTACAATAATTTTATTTATTTCAAACATCTACCTCTACTATGAAAAAAATAATTAGAACTGTTATAGTTTAGTGAATATGTCATGCTCTAAAAACTCATTTTATGAAAAAAAAAACAAAACAGAAAATAAAATTTAAATTTAATTATTCCAAAATTTTGAAATGTGGAACTAGCATATTGGAAATTACCGTCGCATTTTAATTAGATCAAACTTGTAGTTTATTTTCATAGCCAGCTGCTGTAGTGTAATGGTTTGGACAGTAGGGTTTAGGACCTGGTCCGAATTTTACAGCCGCATATTGCAACTTCCAAAAAGATTTCGCTTGCACTGAATTAATGTTCATAGTTAATGCCCCACCCCCTAAAATAAATTGTTTTTATCAATTTTTACACAATTTTTTAGCTTTTCATTAATTTTTAGTATTAGAAAATACATGGGTTCTGCAAGTAAACACTTATCTCATAGATATGTTGTGGATTTAACTTTTTTTCAATAGTATTAGTTGCAAATAAGCCAATTTGCACATTATAAACATTGGAATAATGCAAAGCAAATGTAATTAAAGTAACTAAAATCGACTATTTACTTTATTATTCGAAACCCGTGATCGTGGAACATTTATTTTCAATTAAATTAAACTTTTTGCAATAACTTCCAATCAATATTCATTTGTTATACTAATGAGTTTATATTACGGATGAAACGGATATCCGGTAACTATCCGGTATCTGGCCGAATACTCATTTATTATTAATAAGCGAGTATTCGGCCGGATATTGGACTTTAAAAAAAATACGAAATATCAAATTTAGGTACTTTACTAAATCCACATATAGGGACGGATCCAGAAGGACATGGGGAGGAGGGATTATATAATTATGTAATATCTTATACGATAGACAGTAAATTTGAAAAATACCTTGTTCAATAAATACAATCAAACAGCAACTTCTTTAGAAATTTAAAAATGTTTTAAAAATACATAACTATTACAGTTTAATTTAAATTTTGTTTTATTTTTAGGTGAAAAATAAAACGAAATTATAAAATTGTGGCTAAAAGGATAGTTTTCAATTCGAATAGCTTAACTAGAAAAAATAGAACGATAGTATTTTTTATTAGACTTTAATTCTTTTTTATTTTTGTTAGTAATCCGATCCGAATTGTTTGTCCGTGAGCAAGTAAAACAGATATATATATTCCTCATTCAACTATTTTCACTTACACTGCAAAATAAAAATTAAAAATAAATAAAAAGACAAAAGATCGATCACAGTTGAATTTAAAACAAAATAAAAACGTAACATTAATACTTTTACTAGAAAACAGTATTAAATATTAGTTATAATTAAATCCATACGTTGTAACATTTATACAAATTGTTTATACTATAAATTAAGTTTCTCTGTTATAACAAATTTTTTCATCGAGGATTTGGTTCTTTTGAGAGGGTAAAATGCCCCCTATCCCCCCCCCCCAATCCACCGCTGCCACATAACAAACTTACAAACTTTTACTTTCAGTACTAATTAATTAAAATCCGTTTTCTCCAAATCTTGTAACTCCACTTCAAGTTTTAAAGGAATACCTTTTCTTATCATTAAAATCTGTTTGAACAGTCCCTTAGTTCTCTCCTCGATCTTTTCAACTGTTTTCTTTCTAAGGGTATAACTTCACCCATCTCGAATTCTTTTATCGTCATTCCATTCCTAAAAAAAGTTCTTCCTTGCATACCATTTCCCTGGCATCCTGCATCGGAAAACTGCTTGCAAATATATTAAGCAAGCGACTTGTTTTGTGGTTGAAGCATAATAATGTATTTTATAGTAATATATTCGGTTTTCGGCCTGGTATTGGTCCTACCTATTGTATTAATCTTTCTGTCTCTCATACATACAATTTATCTAAAAACATTATATCTTGGCTTCCTTCATCGACGTGTCTTGTGCTTTTGATAACGTTTATTTACCAACTCTAAAAGATAAAATGACACCAATTATCATTCCAGCTCAATGTAATATCCTTACTATCAATCTTACGATAAATGGTTCTATTCACCTCTCTTCTCCACCTTCCAGAATGGTTTCTTGATGTCTTCCTCAAGGTTCCTCCTTCAATCCTACCCTTTTCAATATATATATATGCTATCAGTGTGGCTCCTATTTTTTTTAATTCTTCTTCTTTATTGTTTGCTAATCACATTCTGCTCTTTTCCTCCTCTCTCGATATTACATCAGCTAGTAAATGTGCTCGAACATTCCCTTTCCTTTATTAACGTTTCTACTTCTCCTACAAAATTTTTTTATGTCGCATTTACTCTGTGATCTTATAATCTTGCTTCTGTCAATTTATCTTTGAAGAATACGTCTCTTTCTCGTGTTGTTTTTGTTACTTGGTATTTTTCTTGACAGTGATTTATCTTTCTCCGAACATACGAAATATCGTTTCTCTTCATCAATCAAATGACTAAACTTGCTGAAAGCCTTATCTTCAATTAAATAGGATAGTGATTTTTATATCCTTATTTCTCTGTGTAAATCTATCTTTCGTCCCAAATTTAATTACTGTTCATTTCTTTATGATTGTCCTCCAAGTTCCTGATGCCTCTTTGGCGGCATGATTTGCCATGAGGCTTCCTGGTATTTTTCCGTGGTCAGGAACCCACAGGAAGGTTACCCTCGGTGGTGAATTATAAAGGATTATATTTATGGAGTCAGCTATTGGATGGTTTCATTTTTGTTGGATGTTCTATAGGTCTGCCAGTGAGTCCGTGGATATTGTTATTGTATGTTGGTTTGATTTAACCGCGTGTTCCAAAGCTAGCAAGATGCCATATAATTCTGCCGGCAGAGCGGTGGAAGCGAAAGTCTGAGAATAACGTTTTGACCAATTACGACTGCGCAGCCGGCAAATTTTGCTGCCCTTGTACCATCTGAGTAATATAATCTATTTCATTGCAGAGAAAGTAGTTTATGGACTATGAAAAAGTGAAAGTGTTTGTTTGGTAGCAGCGAATAGTCAAATGAGGCGAGTTTCGCTGTCCATGGTGGAAAGATTTTTGCAGGTTTATTGTCTACGTTGAGAAAGTCTTGAATCGTTGATAATTCGGTGGGAAGAGATTCTTTTGCGTAGGGTAAGATACTTTTTGCTCGAGATCCTAAGAGTCTGATTTCTGAAAGGCTTTGGATTGATCGTATAACATTGTTTGCTACTGAAAGAGCCGGATTTGCAACAGAGCAGGTTCGCTGTAAGATAATCGCGTCGAAGCGATGGAGGCCACTCTGAGGCTTCTCAATAGAGGCTAGGTATTGGGGATGTTCTGAGCGCGCTTGTAACTAAGCGAAGAGAGGCGTTATGGATGGCATCTAGTTTGGAAAGGCTTGTCTTGGCTGCTATGGAAAACAGGCGGGCTCCATAGTCGCATTTCGAACGGATCTGCGAGCGGTAGTTCATCATTAATGAAGAACGGTGGGCTCCGTACGATGTGTGCGGTAGTTTGTTTAGAAGATTGTTGTACACGATTTAATTAGTTAAGTTATATGCTTTCTCCAAGTTAATTTATTGTCAAAATGAAGTCCCAAATAACGGACACAAGATGAGGGTTGAATGGGTGAAGTGTTTAATATGAGACGTATGTTATTGTTGCAGGATCTTGTTCGGTAGAAATGCACTGCATTTGTCTTTTCCAGAGAAAACTTCCAGCTGCTGTTTTGAGCTCTTGTTGTGATTTTGTTGATCGTCTCTGTTCTCCTTGTTCTACGTTGGAACATGCAAGGAACACTACCAACTCATCCGCGAAAAGACCGGCTTTTACCGGAGATTGAACGTCTTCGATAATGTCATTAATAGCTATATTGAAGAGAGTCGGTCTGAGGACCGAGGTTTGTGGGACTCCACTTTGCAGGTGATTTGCTTCTGATAATCTGCCTTCCACTTTGACCGTAAAAAAACAATACGACAAGAAGTTTGCTATAAAAAGGGTTAGTCGACCCTGAAAGCCCCAAACGTAGATGGTGGTTAGTATTTTTTGATGTGATGTAGTGTCGAACGCCTTAGATAAATAAAAAAAAGACCACCAATAGATGATGTTGGTTGGTAAACGCTTGCAGTATTGATTCTTATAGATAGAGGGTGTGGTCTATTGTTGCTCGGCTTTTGCGGAAGCCACACTGATATCTGGATAGCCGGTTTTGTGATTCCAATTCCCACGTTAGTCTACTGTTAACTGTTTTTACCTTTAATTCTACTAAATTTAAATAAATTTGTTATAGTACATCATAACGTTGCATTATTTTTCTCTTTTATGAAAATAAATTTAGTCCTTTAGCAACTATGGTGTAAATCTCACGTGGGGGGGGGGGGATTAAAAGAAAAACAGCTCACGTAACCAATAGATGGTACGTTACATATATTTTGTGTATGTAAATGTTGATATTCTAAATTATGATGTTTTATACTGATTTCATCTATATTATATTTACCATGATTTTGGTTTCCGTCCGGGCCTGGGCTCTATGGACCGTTTATCTTTATTCCTTTCTGACATTTATAAATCTCTTATCCTCAAAAAATTCACTGTTGCTGCGTTCATTGATTTGCATGACAAAATGCTCTCCATTAATATTCCTCTCCACTTCACCTCCCTAGTTATTAATATTTTCCGTAACAGGATAATTCACCTTTCGACTCCCTTTTTTGATGATTCCAGGGTGGTTTACCGAGGCCTCTCGCAGGGATCATGTCTTAGTCCTACTCTTTTCAATATATATTTTCACAGTCTCGCTATCCTCCGAATTTCGTCCGCGTCGTTGTTCTATGCTGATGATATTCTTATCTATTTCTCGTCGGATAATATATCTGCGGTGACCGAGGAGCTAAATAATTCTCTTGCTATTTTGGAAAATACGTTATCCTCTCTTCATATTTCTATCTCACCCGAAAAATCTGCCTCTATGGTTTTCACATTCCGTCCTTATAGCCGTTCTTTAGTTAATCTTTCCTTGCGCCACCTTCCCATCCCTTTAGTCAATTCCTTCTCTTATCTCGGTATTATACTTGGTAGCACCTTATCCTTTCGAGAGCATATCAGTTATCTTTGTACGACCGCTCTCAAAAGGCTCAATATACTAAAAGCTCTTTCGCCCCGTAAATGGGGCGGTGATCTTTATAGTTTACTTATGTTATATAGATCAATAATCCTTTCCAAATTTGACTACGGCGCATTTCTGTACGCTAGTGCTCACAAACAATTTCTTCGTAAACTTAATCACATCCAAAACTCATGTCTTCGTCTCTGCATCGGAGTATTTAACTCCTCTCCAATTCCAGCCATTTTGGCAGAGACTGGATTCCTTCTTCTTTTCATTCGAAGACTCTTATTAGGTGAAAGATTTCTGAATAAACGCATTCCTATTACTAATTCTAAACTTCTAAGTTCCTATCAATTTATTTTCGATAACTGGCGCTTCTCTCCTCGCGAAATTCTTATATTATCCTCGACCTCTACTCGGCTTATGCTCTACTTGCCTTTTGTTCTCCCTTTCACCAAACCACCTTACCTCACTTATAATTTCTTTGAATTCAAGCATTCTCCGAAGTTATTTGTTCTCCCTCGGACATTAAATCTCTTCCTCATCCTGCCGTTCAAAACGAATTCAATCACGTGTTATCCTTATACTTTTCTTCCCATACAATTATCTACACGGATGGTTCGAAGTCTGATGTTAGCGTTGGGGCTGCGTTCATTATCCCCGCGCTTACCTATTCCGAATCCTTTCGGTTGCCCTCCTTTTCCTCTATTTTTCTTGCCGAATCCATGGCTATCCTGCAGGCAGTCCTTTTCATATCCTCGACAAATAACATCTCTAGATTCCTCCTATCTTCGGACTTGAAAAGTGTTTTATTGGCTATCTCCTCTCCTTTTCCTACTCATGTCACTGATCCCATTATTCTCCAAATTCGCTTCTTAATTTCTAATTTATTTTCGTCCCGTTCTGTTGTAATTGATCTACTATGGATTCCTGGTCATTGAAGTTGGTTGACTCGTTGGCACGTTCGGCGGCAACCAATAGTCTATTCATTAGTAGATTTCCTGTTCAAACTCTCTACTGTCTTTCTTATCGTTCCCACCACGATTTCTGGACCGGATTCTATCCTTCATTTTTTACCAATCCTAGATCTTTTTACCTTTCTGTTCAATCCTTCCCTTCATCTCTTCCTTGGTTTAATCTTTTCCCCTACCTTAGCCGTTCGATTATTTTCTCTATAGTTCGCCTGCGGTTCAATCATAGTTTGCTTCCGGCTTCTCTTTTCCGTTTTTTAATTCTTCAATCTCCTTTGTATCCTTATAACTCTCCAGAGTTCAATTATACTTGTGATGCGAATTACGTCTTGTTCGAATGCCCCTTTATTTCCTCCGAACGTTCTATTCTGTATTCTAGTCTTCTGCGCCTTGGCCTTCCTACTCCTTATAGTGTCCACTCCATTCTTGTATTTCCCTCTCTCAATATAGTTCCTTTGTTGGCCTTCTTCATCTCCTAAATTTTTCATCTTTTCCTTATATAATGTACAATTCTTTGCGTTGGGTAATTTCCACTATTGACGCGCCCAAAAAAAAAAAAAAAAAGAAAGAAAAATGATATTAGAAATAATATTTTTGCCTTAGGTACTAAAATAAATGACTCTCGTATAGCACGTTTCGGATATTTTTTTGAATATTTCTTCATTCGCTCTTTTATTCACCCTTTCTAAGTTTTACTTGTCATAAAATTTTATATTGCATTAATTTAAAATATTCTGCCAATTAAAATTGACTTCTATGTATAGTGTAAAACTAGCAAAAAACAGGGCTATTCAATAAATTTGTGATGACGTATATTGTATTAATAATATCAGTGCAAGAATTTAAAAATTTCAGATTTCAAGAAACACGTTAATTGTGTTTAAAAGTATAATAAAACTAAAATATTACTGGTATGTAGATATGGATATTGAAATAATCGCGGTTTACTGGTTACTATATACATATTCCCCCCTTAAATGTGCGCATGTGTTAATTTATAAAAAATTTATTATTCATTCGCAGTATGAAAATAATTTTGTTACTTACGTGTATATATATATTTTCTGAAATAGTTATTATTGGCGCTAATGGTAATTATTATTCATTATTTATAAGTTCCTAATTGAGCTTATTATTAAATCCTTTTTATTATCATTTCAATTATTTTATAAGCGACTTTTTTTTTGTTTTTTTTTCCGTTTCTAATATGAATTGATGAAAGAATAAATTTGAACTTGTAATTAAACGCGTACTTTGAGTTGTTTAACTTTTTCCTACAACAGGGTATGAGAGAAATTTAAAACAAATTAAAACGATTTTAAGCTTTCATGGATTTTTGATTTACCATTTGTCTATTATTTTTGGTAAAAACCACGTCACAATTTTTTCCCCCAATATGGATGTTTATTTAAGGAGTGGATTTTTCGTAGTCCAACTCAGTGTTTTTTTTTTATCAGAAGCGGATTAAGGATTTGCGGGACTCGGAACTCGCGCTCTTGAATAGAAAAACATATAATTTTCCACACACAAAATTTAAGTTTCTTTTCCCGAAATACTGAATACTGTAAAAATACAAGGTTTTAAATTTGCGTTTTTTATCTTAAAAAGCATTCAATTAATTTTTATATATATATATAAAAAGAATATAATATGAGTTTATTAATAAAATTATATACTTTTTTTCTATAAAACTTTCTCTTTTTTTCCCAATAAACTAAAAGCTACATAAAATGAATATTTATAGAAATTTTCTATGATAAATTTAATTTATTATGTTTAAAAAAATGAGTGTTCTTTAACGTAAGTATTGAATAATAAATAAACATTTGACAAATCGATTAGCAACAATTCTCTATTCAAATATTGATACTCATGCAATTGTTATAAACTTTTTTATGTAAAAACGTTTTATGATCTGAAATATTCTTAATTGCAACAATATTTTATATTTTATTTTTATTGAAAGCTAATACGTTTTATTTTGAACTGTATAAAAGTTATTTAAAATAAAAGCGAGTTTTAATCGACTGCTGATTTTATAAATATATTTGTATTTCGAAAAATTTAAGAAATCATACCGTATTTCATTCACTTTTTCCTGATCGCATAAACAATTATGAAATTTTAAACATGCATGTTTAATTTATATAAAGAAAAAAACATGATATAAATATTTTTTTGTAAGAGAACAATTATTATTATTCGCGTGCCCGGTCGACTGTATACGACAGCTTGTCCAATACTTTATAAATTTTATTAAGTCGTTATCAACGTCACCGCATAAGCTTCCAAGTTCATATTTGCTGCTAAGGAGACATGTAAATAGATGATTATAGTCTTGAACTTTACCGCAGTCATATCGATCGCTATCGGATATTCCCCACTTAAAAAGATTATATTTTGTGCGCGCAGCTGCACTTCTCAATCTATTCAAGGGTTTCCAAAGACCTACGGTCTTGAGTGATTCCCGCTAGGCAGTGCTTCCGCTTTTGGTCTACCGTTTGCTTTTATATTCCATATACGAAGTCTTTCCTTTTCTGCATACCCATCAGCTCCCCAACCTTTCGTAGAAAGCTGTTCCTGGATTTCAGTCAACAAGCCAATCCTTTATATTCATACAACGGATGTCGGTTGTCGTTGACTGCTTTAAACCTTTCGTTTTTTGCAGCTACCTCCCGTCGAATTTCTAGAGGGGCGATACCGCCAAGTTCGTAAAGTTTTGGTAGAGGAGTTGTCTTAGACATCCAGGTATCAGCCTGCATGTTTTGTTTAGGGGAACATCGATCTTTTTGGCGTGTGATGAACGGCCCCACACAGGGCATGCATATTCACTGGTAGAATGACAGAGTGCCGAGGAAGAAATTCTGAGGGTGTTTGCGTTAGCTCCCCAGCTAGAACCTATTAGCTTACATATTATATTTGTTCTGGCCATGGTTTTCATTTTAACTGATTCACAGTGCCGTTTGTATGTAAGCGATCTGTCGAGTATAACGTCCAGATATTTTGGCTTGTCTGGGAGCTTCAGGTCGCGGTCTCCCTATTTAATTTTTAGTTGCCGCTGTGTAATAAGAAGTTACTAATGTTAGCACGTGCGTGTATAAAATTGCTTAGATGACATTCAATTTATGTAGTATTTCGTTTGTTAGGGTAGAAAAGTTAATTTTATAAAGAGAGCACAATTTTAATTTTTTTGAGTCATTAATTTTTTGCCTGTTTGTTTGCACATATATAATACTGAATTTTTTCACCATTTTTTCTTCGAAGGGGGGTGCTCATTAATTTATGTAATTAGTAGCAAAATCAATATAGTACTGTTTTTGCCGCTTTTTATTACTTGTACTGAAATTAGCGATATTAGGTTTTTTTTTTATTTAAAAAAAAGAAAAGAATATATGTAGATATTGAAATTTGGTTGGGTTAATTACAAATTAAATAAAATATCAGGTAAATTGAATTAACAATCCGCACTTTATAAGATAACACACAGATTTCAATATATTTTTCAAATTTTATTTTATGAATTTTAAAAACTGCCTTAAATTTAAAATCAAATAATTTATAATAAAAATGTCGCATTTTAGTTGAAACCTCCCTTAAACACATAATGAATAACACACTACGATATTAGTTGTTTTCAGTGTTTTTATCGCACCTAAGCTAATCCCATCACTTCCGGATAATTTTTGATCTTTTCATTTTATCTGACTTTTCAAAACACTGTTTTTTTTTTATCTGATTTTACTATTGTACTTTTGTTATTCCCTTCCAAGAGATTTTTACATAGTTTTCGTGCTTCGAAAGTACATACCTGATCTTGCAAACATACTAGTTAACCGGTTGACCTCTTTGAATAAATTTGTTTGTAAAATACATTGATTATATTATCAACTTAAAGGTCTCACAAATGTTGAAATGATTACAAGAAGTAGGGAAAGTATTAGTACATCTGTAAAAAGTTATTCATAAAGCAAAATTGTCTAAGAGCGAACAACAATAAGAAGAACATACCATAAATAAGAGACGTACTTAGTTATAGCCAAAGTACGATATGCTTCTGATTATGAAATATGCAGATAATGACACTAAATGGGTGCAGTTTTGGTTCGATAAAAATTTGAATTCTCTTATAATTATGAAAAAGAAATAAAAATGTGTGTGATACCAATTCCTCAAAAAATTAAACAGTATTGAATGTCTCCTAAAAACAGTTATCATTACACTTATTAAAGCTATGTTTCGACACGATTGCTCATTTCTGCGCCAATAAAAAAGGCTTTATTTAGGCCTTTTGACAAACTACTTGTGTAATTATTTTAATTTCATCGTGTTAATAATATGTGAACATTAATTTTGAAAAAAGAATTTTAAGCTGCGTAATTAATTTCGTAAAAAGATGGAAGCGTTCGTTATTAATTTAATCGTTTTTTTTTTTTAATTACGATATTATATTTAAAATAAAAAGATTTAAATTGTTTTATGAAAAAGATGAAGAAAACTTAAATATCTTTAACAAAACGTTAAATTTATATTTTAGGACGGAGGAGGAATAATATGCCTCAATAACTTACATGACAAACAGTTACTCGCTTTAAGAAAATATTGATATGTAAATTAATTTTACCCCTCATTCGTTTATCATTGACGGTGATTGAAATACCCGGCCTCTCTTATGGAAATTATCAAACAACCAATAACAGTGGTACTGTTCTTTAAAATTTCTTCCTTTCCGACAATTATCAATGATTTTTCTCCTACCTACAACAAAAGCCCAGTTAGCTACAGATCTCTGCTTACAGGCTTCTACAGTAGCGACCATATTTCTATTCTAATTACTGCTCAGAATTCTTTTGCTCATATTTATTTCAAACATTTCCATTATTCTTGATAGAATTTTTCCAAAACAAACTGGAGTCTACTCCGTTCTTTAGTTGATTCTGCGTTCCCCAACGGACTACATAGCTCTGGTTTTATATTTCAGTACAATTTATTCTTAAATCTCGTTACTAATATTTTCTCGCTTTTCTCTCCTTCTCGTCGACCACTGTTGTTTTAATCGTCATAGAATATCTTCATTCTTCTGGTAGAATGAGAATCGCACCGCCGCATTTAATTATAGATGCGTTCCCTTTCAGGCATTCCATTCAAATCCTACACCCCCGAATTTACTCGACCACAAACAGGCTAATACAAGAGCTAAATTTATTTTAAAATCCTTTAAAAAGTCCTCTTGGAAAAACTTTTGCTTATCCCTTTCAAGAACTTCCCTACTTATCCAGATTTAGAAACCAGCTTGAGCATTTAGATTCCCATCCATTGAACGTCTCTCTGTCAATAACTTACCCGTTGATAGTCTTTTATCTTTTGTTGATGCTGTGACTTCCGCTTATGTTCCCAATGTTGACAAACTTTATCCTCGTTAGTCTCAAAATGAAACCATACACCGCATTTTCGAACTTTTACCTTCGACATTAATTAATTAAAATCTATTCTCATGAAGTCTTCCAGCCCTACCCCTGTCTTGATGGCATACATTGCCCTCAAAACTCTAAAGGTTTCTTCAAATTCCCTATCTTAGAACCAAAGTAATTTTAAATTTATAAAGTTTAAATAAAAATACGGCAAGTGCGAATGTAGAAAACGACATGCCACCTATTTAGCTTTCAATTAGTGTCTTTGATTATTATAAGGAACTGGAAAAGATATTATTATCTGACAGGATCAGAAAAATTCGATTGATTATTGGTTAAAAATATAAATTTAAGAATATTTACATGTATTTTAATTTAGCAACTATGAAAGCATCTCAGACTTGATGAAAAAGAAGAAAGCAGGAGAAGGTGAGATAGGATTCTGCCGTTTGTGCGGTCAGTGTGAGGAAAAACCTCTGTATATTATCATGTTACCGGCCACCAGAGATAACCAGTTCTGTGATAAAATTTTTTTTTTTTTTATGAAGTTAATTTATACTTCTTACTCCTTCTATCTCTGTCTTTAATATTTTTTACTCGGTCTTCCGGAAATTACTTCGCACACTCGCAGGCAATAATCCAACACTTCGTACACAAAATTTTTTCTATATTTTAAAACAGCGAGACACTAAACGATTGGGAGATGCAGCTGCATATAAAAAAACAAAACATAAATCAATCCAAATCATTAAAACACATATACCATACACATATACTCTAGCCTATACTCATTCAATCGCAGTACTCACAAATTATGAAACACCAACAATAAAACAATATCAAATATGAATAAATAAATCTGGCCTGTATTTTCCTTGACTGCGATCTATCCGTTTGATTGACTCGTAACTGCGATGGCTGGACTTCTCAGCTCCTCCAGTACCGAGTACAGGTACTGGTGACTTTCGAGCGCTTTCGTCCACCCTTGGTCTTCGAAGTTTTCGACCTCCGTCTACACTATCTCGAAGCTGTTCCTTATTCTTTTTGACTTTTATTTTCTTTGATTATTGTGCCTTGTTAAAGCAATATGCTTTTCTCAGTGACTAGGATGATGATGATGACTTTTGATGTAACGCGATTATAACTATATACAAATAACTAAAAACTGACTAGAAAATGCAGGTACGTATAAGGTCACGTTTAGCGCGTAAAGCGGATTCACACAGCCGCCGATTAAGTTAAAAGTAATTTCCGTGCGCCGAGATCGAACAGATTCCGCTCTATCATTCGTCTCTTATCATGTTACACCGTCTCTTTAGAGAAATTCCCTTTTCATTTTAGATACGCCGCCAGTTGATCAGCTGTACGCTTATGAATTACCGACATTAATGGAATTTCTATCTTTATGTATATATATATTTCCGACATAATTCTCTCGCTTGCATTTTAAAACTATTTCATCATTTCTTAGTTCAAATAAATTAGATTTTCTCGCCGACCCTCTCTATATCGTATCACGATAATATACAAAAATGTCAAATGGGAAATAATAAAAAATAAAAAAGATGAACGTAAATGATAAGAAAAAAGTTCAGTCAAGCATGAGGTTTCATGCGCTGAGGATTCCGTATGTTAAGTTAAAGATAACCATAATTTTCATTTACATAATACTAAATTCAAAACAACAATAATTCCAAAACAGATATTTTTAGTCCAGTTCTTTTTCGCACATTACGCAGTGTCATCATATTGTACTGCAAAAAAAATAAATTCTTATAAGTCCTAGATTTTTGGAAGGATTAATTATCAATAAATATTTAAAAATTTGTAATTGTACTTGTTTGTTTTCCGAACTTCTATATAGTTATATTTGAATACTATTACTTAAACCACCTTCCTCGTTTGTCACTATTTATTAGATTACTATACTGAGAAGTTAATTTCTCAACTGTTCATCAAGTAAAATCAATAATTTTCTTAACGTAATTTAACTTCAGTTACGATTTTTAAATAAAATTTATTTAGATATATACACAAAATTTTAAATAAACTACAGCAAACATGCCAGAATGAGCATATTTTCAACCCCATTCGAAATTTATAGCTATAATATTCGCAATGCAAACAGGGGGCTACATATTAGTTCTCGCGCTTTTTGAACTTTTCGGCAAATTCGAAAGTTTGGTTAAGAAAACGAAATACGGGTTCATTCCCGACAAATAGCAATCTTTCTAATGATATATCGCAAGCCCGGAAAAATTTTTTTTTTTTTGAAAAGTTCAAGCTTTTAGCGCCCTGAGAGTCTAATTTTAAAGCTGGAAATTTCGGTGTTCAAAACTAGAGAAGTATACATGGAGTCGCATATTTTAAACCGTGTTCGAAATTTTTAGCTATAATATTCGCGGTGCTAGGGGGGGAACACGTCATTTTTCGCGCTTTTTTGAACTTTACGACAACTTTGAAAGTTTTGTTAAGGATATGAAATACGGTTTTATTCCCGACAAATAGCAATCTTTCCAACGATATATCAGATGCCCGGGAAAAAAAATATTTTTTTCCAAAATTTCGAGCTTTCGGCGCCCCGAAGGTCCGGTATTAAAGTTGGAAGGCCGAATGTTCAAAACTAGAGAAATATACGGTGTGCGCGTATTTTTAACCGCGTTTAAAATTTTAAGCTGTAATACTCGCGGCGCTAGGGGGGACACGTCATTTTTTGCGGTTTTTTGAACTTTTCGGCGACTTTACATAACTTTTGTAGCATAATTTTTTGATTTTATGAAAGGACTCCTGCATTTTAGTTTATATTTTAAATTTCAGCTTTATAGGTTTATCGAGTGATGAGTTAGGATTTTTTAAGTGATTTTTGAGGACGTTTTATGTACCATATTATATATTCTTGGCGGTTTTTTGGGTTTTTTGCCGCCCAAGGTAATCGGTAATCTTTAAGCTATAGATCGTTTTAAAGAGAATTTTAATTGGGATTTATGTTCCAAATTGAAGTTTATAAGTCAAGCTGTTCGTGAGTTATTGATTTTTATTTGATATTTTTGTCATTTGTGTACCATCTTATTAGAATCCGTAAGTTATTACGGAATCCTAAAAAAGAATAATTTAGAAATTTAATTTTTTCAGCATTTTGTCGTATGTGGATTAATCGCATATTTTTACGTAAATTACGTACCAAAATGTTCATTTAATTTTATAATACAGAAGGGTAATGAAGGAAAGTTCATTCGAATAAGCTTCCCAAAAAATTGTTGCCGAAGTAAACTAACGACAGTTATGAAATAGAGTTACTCTATAGTTTCGTCAGTAATGCTCAGTGAATTAGTGTTGTAGATTAAAAATGAAAAATGCAAATATTTGAATTAATATTTATATTCTAAATTGAAATTTTAAACGTGATACTGAGTTCAGTTTTTAAGTGTAACCGTTTAAATCGTATCTCAAATGACATTACAGGTCAAATTTGACAGTCCGTTCATTTTCCTGTAAATTTATGAACATTTTTTTTTATTGCAGCTATTTGTGCTAGTAATGAAATATTATACGAAGAATTAAAATGTACTTTTCAGAACGAGCAACTTCCAAATAATTGTACCGGGTACTACGATTGCGGTAATTTGTATTTTTGTAACATTCAATTTATATAATGTAAATGTTGTGTATAATTCCAAGGCCACGTTCTGTTAACAAATATCAGTAGTTGAGTAAAACTACTAAAGTTGGCTCACTCTAAAGTCACAGAGTACAGAAACTAACTTTGTTTCAGATGCTGCAGCTTAAAATCTAATCAAAATTTTTCTTTTGGGGAACCCAAAATTCACCTTACTCTGAAAATCCTCACACCCCTCAGTTCTAGCAATCTAATGCAATTTTCAAAAATCGAACCCGAATTATGACGAGAGTGTGGAAACTCATTCCAATCTGAAACTGCTTAGGCTGCCACTACTAATCCAAACACCTGCCCCAGAAAAAGATCCAACCCTTGCCCCACAGACTGATCCCGTCCAATAATTTGACCCTATTTAAAAAATTAATCAAGATTCCGTGCTCAGAAGTTGAAACTAGCTCAAACTCCTTCTTGCCTCCCCCATCATAAATAACTAAAAATACACTGGTAAGTATTCAAATTACCCAAAAATTTATGTTAGAGCCTTGGAACTAACCCCAACAACTTTTCACCTCAATTTTTACATATCTAAAAATCTGAATTTCAAAATTAGCCCAAGTATGCTGTTCCCTGGTACTAAAAACTAACCTTAACCTATTTACCTATCCGTTCTTACATAACTAAAAATTTATCTATAAGCATTCAAAACTAAACCCATTATATTTTCATTTTTGCCTAGACCTGAAAGTAACTCTTCTCCTCTCACAGCACAAATTTTGGATCTTTCATGATATTTTGTTTATTTTTCCGAGTGCACCATAAGTTTTCAAAATTCTGGGCGTAAGTTTCCGAAAATAATCGAAGTATATTTTTATTTTTCATGGATCAAAAAATTACTCCCCCTCCCCGGCCAAACTTATTGGTTTTTTATTTTTCCAAGTCCCCAAACAACCCTACAGGAATGTGCATCGCAAATACATATACGTACTATCAGAAACACATGTATACGTATATACATCAGAAATTGTTGACAACATCGTTTCATATGTGGCTGCAAAAAATCCTTCCCTGATGAAATTTCAAATTTCCAAGTTTAAGTATTACAAAATAAATTTAAGTAAACTATCCTGATACCAAAAACATACCTAATACTTTTCTTCCTTTTTTTTTCGCCTATTGTACAAATATATTTTTTTTTTCCAACCTTGTTAAATGCTCCAACCCGTATGAGTTTTCATAGGATCCTACACAGTGACAAAACAGAAATAAATATGCATAACTACTAAAAATAATATTATGAATTAGTTATAATTGGTATTGGGATAATACACTTAGGCTAATTTTGAAATATGCTCTTGGAGGATGATGCAACAGTGAAGATACGAAAAAAGTGATGTACAATCAGTAAAAATGTTGTTTTTTTTTTTTGTTTTTTTTTTTTTTGTTGGGCTCGTCAACCAAGGACCTTTACCCAGAAACAAAAGGTAAGGAAAGAAGTCGGTTATATTTTGATTCGATCAGAAATTTTAACTAAAAAGGAACAAATAGCAGGAATAATTAGTGGGGAAGGAAAGGACAGGATATAGGATGCACAATAAGGGGTAGGAAGTCCAAGCTTAAGCAAATAAGAATATAAGGCAGAACGCTCCACCGAGAGGGATGAACACTGGAAGAACACATGATCGGCGTCGCAAATAATTGCATCATCCGGATGGAGAGGACAGTGTGGAGAAGAAACCAAGGAGAAACGAAATCTGGAAGAAGGCAGCAAAGAATGGCCAAAGCGCATACGAACAATGGAAACAACTTCAGAACGACGAAGGGAGGGATGTAAAAGAAACCATGAATATGAAGGAAGAGTAGGCTGGACTGATAGGTAAAAGGAACAACTGTTGGAAAAAGAAGAAACATAGGTATCCGACCAAAATCGGATATGAAAGCTTTTACAAACTGATAGCAGGTTAACGGATGGAATTTTTTTAAAAAAAAGACGAGAGGAAGCAGCAGCAGCCCGAGCCAAGGAATCAGCCGCTTCATTGCCAAATATGCCCGAGTGGCCAGGTACCCACAGCAGATCAATATTGACTGAATGGAGATAGGAAAGATTGTGAATGAGTGAACGTATACGGAGGATAACAAAGTCACACGAATGATCAGGAAGGGGAGAGGATATGGCCTGAAGGGCGCTAAAGTAATATACTTAGACTAATTTTGCACCACAGCATTGAATTTGATGATGTATAGCATGAAGGGAAGGGAATGAGGTCTTTGATTCGAAGTGTGTAAAACTGTTTTTATCGGATCTTACATAATAATGATGTGAGAAAAATCATGTCCGACTAGTAAAAATGTTAAGGTAGATTAGTTCATTTTTGGTATTCAGACTAATTTTGAAAATGTACGGTCGGATTAATTTTTTTTTTTGGAAACTTACGATGGGAGTGAAAAAGTAAAGTGTGACATTAATTTTGCTAGCATAATGATTGGAATTATTTTGAAAATTCATTGTAAGTTACTGGGAGTCATATAGCGTTGTGTACTGTTTTCTTAGATGTAGTATCTCTAACGGTTGTAGTTGCGCAGAAAAATAAAAGAAAGTCATCAACTAAAATAAAAAAATAAATTTTAAAAATTATTTCGTGAAGCAGTTATAAGAATCAGGATCATCGTGCATTGCAGCAAATGATTTCCTTTTCCAGGTTTACTATTGCAGTCGAAATTTATTCAGACTGAACTGCGTGGACCAAAAAATGTTTTTAACCCTCGAACGACAAGACTGTGTCATATATGACACCTATCAAATTATTTACTGCACGTTGGTCCCATTTCTGATCGGACATGCCTGACCTCCCGGTTGCCCTCCTAGCAAATATTCAACTACTTGTGGTTAAAGTTATTTCGCGTTCAGTTCGTTGTGTGATGAGTTATTAAACATTTTTGAGAGTGATGTCATATATGGCACTGCCTTGTTGTTAATGTTATAATTTTTGTAGTGTTTTAAAAAATGAGTTTACGACTTTTAACTAACGAGGAAATGGAGAATGAATTCCTCAAACAATCAGAGGAGCGAAATGAAGTTGACGATGGTACTATAAATGACTCGGAAAGCAAAACGAAAGACAATGTTTTACCAGACGATGGACGTGAAGAAGAAGATGAGGTTTTTCCTGAAAACGATGACGACGTAGATGGAATAGATTTTGATTGTGATGAAAGAAATTACGTTTTTAGTCGGGATAAGGAGACAGTTTGGACTGGATACTGCGTTGTCTAGTCCATATTCTAGAACTTCAAATAAAAATGTGGTTATCCGTCTTCTTGGGCCAAAAGGGAGAGCACAGAATATGTTCACAGCTGTTGATGGAGTTGTTAGTGTGTTTATTTCCGATAATATGATTCAGTTTATTGTTGTTTATACAAATAAAGAGATTGAAAGACTCGCACCGAAGTATAATACAAAACGGCGGTACGTATCACCAACTGATGTTGTAAAAATGAAGGCATTTTCTGGATTGTTGCTGATAGCTGGAGTTCTTAGGGACTCCAACTTGACAACAGAGAACATGCGCATTTACGGTCCACCTATGTTTAGGTATGTCATGACAAAAAACAGATTCGATTTTTCACTAAGGGCATTACATTTTGATACGAAAACTGACCGCGAAGAAACAAGAAAATCGGACAGATTTTCTCCATTCCGAGAACTCTGGACAATGTTCGCCGATAATTGTAAAAAGTACTATACACCATCGGAATATGTAATTACAGACGAAACCATCTTGAGTTTTAGAGGAAGGTGTCCTCTCGAGGTCCATATGCCTCAAAAATCTGGTAAGTACGGGTTAAAAATAATTTCTATGTGTGATGCGAAAGCTTTTTGCTTTTTCGATGGGATACCATATTTGGGTGCAGAACCGGAAACCCCGATATGATGCTGTCTACACAATATTGTCTCAAATTTCTTGAGCCAATTTCTGGTACAAACAGAAATGTGACGACAGACAACTGGTATACGTCTTGCGAATTAGCCAAAGAACTTTTTTTTTTTTTTTTTTTTTTTTTTTTTTTTTATATAGAGTTCTCACATCTAGAACTGACTATATAGTCATTTACTAGATTTTAATGGAATAAGATCGTGAATTTCAAGGTCTGCCCATCAGCCGATTCCGAATTTATTTATCGAATAACCACGCTAGGTCAATTCCTTCTTTTCAACCTATTGCAACTTGCTGGTCGTTGTAGTAAATTCGTTGCGAGAGCATTTTCTTGTTCTTTTAACTTCGACAAGTGATTTTTAACCGCCAGCTTTATTTCGTCAGTAACATACTTCACTTGTAAATCCTGATGTAGTGTTTGGTTGGACACAAACCATGATACTCCTGATCATTGGATCGTAGCACCTTATTTTGATAGCGTTGTATTCTGTTCACACTATATTTTTAGAAGCGCACTCCATAATTCAGCTGCGTACAACCATATCGGCTTTAGTACCATGTGGTATAGTAACATTTTAGTTGCAATATGTAATTGGGAACGCGGTCCAAGCAACCAATGAAATTGTCTTGTTTTCAAATTTAGTTCTGTTATTTTTGTCTTGATATGATGAAGCCACGTAAGTGTTTCATCTAGATGTACTCCAAGATATTTTACGGATGAATATGTATTTGCTTGTTATTTATAGATATATAATATTTGTTACGTACAATTTTTCTTTTTGTAAAAATAATGTGGCTACTTTTATTTTCATTTATTACTATTTTCCATTTATTCAGCCAATCAATGATTTTATTTAGCACATTTTGTAAATTTTCAGTAGACTTTTCCGAGCTCTCGTGCGTATGATTGCCATGTTGTCAGCGGAAGTTGCTAATAGTGCACCATCTGTCTCTGCCATATCATAAGTAAACAATAAATACAAGAGAGGACCAAGTACACTTCCCTGAGGTACACCTGTCTCAATTTTATATATGGATGATTCTGTTCCATTTACTACAACTCGGAACAATACCTGTCTTGTAAGTAGGATTTCAAAATATTGTAATACTGAATTGGTAGTACTTTTTTGCATTTGTAAAGTATTCCCGGATGCCATACTTTATCAAATGCCTGTTGTACATCAAGGAAGACAGCCGAAGTAATTCTTTTTTTTTCAAATGTTTCTTCAATTTTGTTAACCAGACGGTACACTTGTTGTACTGTTGAATGCCTAATTCGGAAGCCAAATTGATGATTTGGTATTATTTCTTTCTTGTCTATGAACTTCTTTTGTATTCTCTTTTTGTAAGAGTTATTCAAAAACATTGGCCAGAATTGATAAGAATGAAATTGGACGCTGAGAAGAGGCACTTTGAAGAGGTTTACCTGGTTTTAAAATCATCATAACATTGGCGAATTTCCACAATATAGGAACATATTGAAGCCGTAAAATCGCATTGTAAATATAAGTTAACATTACTAACGCTTTTCTTGGTAACTCTTTCAGAATACGTCCCGTTATGAGGTCGTAAGAACTGACTAAGAAAAAGTTGACACTTGTGGGTATATTGAGAAAGAATAAACGTGGAATCTCGGTACAGCTTTTGAACACAAAATGTCCTGGATGATCATTATTTGTTTATGAACCTGGCAGGATGTTAGTTTCACACATTCGAAAGCCAAATAAAAATGTTATTTTATTATCATTCATGCACTCTGCGGGTGATATTGAACCGGAGACTGAAAAGCCAAAAATCATTATTTTTTATAACATGAAAAAAAGATAGCATAGACGTTTTTATTAACAAATTATGCCGTGCAAAAACAACGTCAAGTAAAACAAGACGTTGGCTATTGAGATATTTCCTCGAGATACTGGATGCTGTAACTTTGAATGCACATGTTATCGTCAAACTAAACAGAGCTCGCGAATCACGATCTTAAATTGATCGGACAGCATTTTTGAAAAATATGGCGTTCTCACTGGCAAAGCCGCAAATAGAGAAAAGAATGAATATCAAGTTTCTTCCGAAAATTCTTTGTTCCAAAATCTCTGTCATACTGCAAAAGGAACTGAGCGATATTCAGGAGTCTAAGGCTAAATCGTTAGGAAGATCAGAAAAATGTGCATTCTGTGATTACAAGAAAAATAGACGAGGTCCCAAACATTGCATTAAGTACCAAAGAAGTATTTGTAGAGAGCATACAGCATACTACAATTGTCCTGATTGTTTCGAGCAGGAATTTGTAAATGAATAATACACAACATGTAACTTCCTGTTTCATGTGTTGTAAGCGAATTCATTACATTCGTACTTTATTATTTTATATTATCTATTATTCATTTTTTTTTTTTTTTTTTTTTTTTTTTTGTATAGCCAGTAATGAATGCTTTAGTTGCAACCGATAAAATTTTCAGCTTTGACATTGTACAAATTTTATGTGGTGCAAAATTCACAGTGAAAATCTGAAAAAGTTTCTATATTATTTTTGTACTGTTGACATAAAATTCGTACCTCTTTTCTTTTAACTAGTATAATGGTTGAAACTAGTGTATTCACATTACGTAATCATTATATAGTAAAAACATCAGTTTTATATATTTTACTCATTTTGCGTTAAGTATATTTTTTGTAAACCAAGAAAAAAAAATTTGTACATTTTTATCGCTAATATGTTGTTTTCATTTAGGTTATTTGGTTTAAAAAAAACTATTTTTTTATGCAAATTTTTGCGCTTTATTAATTTTTGTCGTGTTTATTTTTAACATAAAAAAACACAAATCTGAGGAATAAAAAAGAGTCACATATTGAAAAAAGCGAAGAATATCAGTAGGGGTCCTATATGACACAGCCTTGTCGTTTACGTTACAGAAAGAAGTCTTGTCGTTCTAAGGTTAAAATAAACCGAATTCTTAACTATTTGGGAGTACCCGGGGAAGGCATTAGCCTAGCAACAATGAAGTACAAATATTTTTAATGTACATATCTGTCTGCAGCTAGGGTTGAATCGCGAACCTCTTTACAACAGCCCAGCATCGTACGAATTAAGCCGCTCCAATGGATTTGTAGAAATTTAAAGATATATACAATACAAAAATCAAACAGTAATTATATTTATATTGTATTTCATTGTAATGGCACTAAAATGAAAATTAGTAAAATTCCCTTAATACAAAAGTTTAAAGTTTTGCGAAACAAAAACAGAGTTTAAGTTTTTCACAATATCGGAATGATAATCGGAAATTTCATTATCAAACGAATACCTTGATAAAAATATTACAGCAGTTGTTTTAATAAGCAACGAAGTAATGAGAGAAGCACGGAAGAAAACACGGAAATAAACAACACCGATGAAAACAATACAGAAGAAGGCGACAACAAATAAATGCCAAATATCACGAAAGTTTACTAATTTGAAAGGCAAAATTTAAAAAAAAATTCAGATCTCAATTGAAACAATTTATAAAACAAATGGTTACCATATAACAATGTTAAATAAAAGTTACCCTCCCTTTTTAAAAAAAAGTGAAACATTAATCCTGTAATTTCATAAATAATTCATCATCATCATTGGTTACAGTTCTAGAACTGGTTTTATTCCATGATAAGTGCTTTCCAACTTGTCCGATCCTCCGCCAATCTTTTTATTTCTGTGTATTTACTTAGTTGTACGTCCTTTACTAATATATCTATAAACGTCCTCCTCGGTCTTCCTCTTCCCCTTTTCCCCTGGACTTTTCCTTCCATCACATCACGTAGCAATCCGCCATGTCGTTGGACATTATGATGTTTAATTTTTGTTTTTTATCTGTTTTGTTACAAAAATTTTTTTAGAATTAGCATAAACTAACTTTTAGAAAGGTGAAATTTTTCATAATAAAAAGTTCGACTTATTTTAAAAATATTTTTGGTCCTCACAGTTTCGTCTGAATCGATTTCGATTGCAGTTACTGTAAAAAATAAAAGACTTACAGATAGCGAATATTTTTAATAAATTATGAAAAAACGCCGTATAACATTTCATTATATTAAGCTATATAATATATAAAATAATTATTTTTGAATTTCTTGATATCATGAATAGTTGAATGTCAACGAGTTTTTTTCCCTATTCGAAAAGAATCGTTTTAAAATATTTAACAAAAACTTGGTACCATCCCATTTCAGCACCAACACATTTGGACAAGACTAATTCCCAGACAAAAGCGTACAAGACAAAAGCGAACATGATAAAATCGCACAGAAGAAAATCGTACACAGATAAATGCTTACAAGGGCGCATCGATTTGCAGAGCACAGGGACTAACCTGTTAATATTTCTGTTCTCGGCAGATACCGATGTATTCTCAGTTTTTCACCCCTTTCCCACAACAATGTGGAATGCTCCAAACGCCCTTGAAACATTAGTGATAAAAGTTTTATTTTGTATGTACAGTAACTTTCTAGTGGCTATATAGTCAATAGATATTATGATTATTAACAAATAAATACATGTTTCGGAAGAAAAAAAAGCCAAAAAGATGACGTAGCAAATCATATTAAAAA
Organism: Icerya purchasi; assembly: GCA_039619475.1. Lineage (NCBI taxonomy): Eukaryota > Metazoa > Arthropoda > Insecta > Hemiptera > Monophlebidae > Icerya > Icerya purchasi. The sequence continues at coordinate 442,114,628 of CM077116.1, forward strand.
ATTGAATTATTTTCACTTTGTTATAGAAAGTTGATCAACGATCATTTTTTTAAATTTTAAAATCTTTGAGAACAACTGTTGCCTCATGGCTTTTCACAAATGACGCAACTGCCGAGAACAGAAAAATTAACAGGTTAGTCACTGCGCTCTGCAAATCGATGCGCCCTTGTAAGCATTTATCACAGTGTGCATTTATCTGTGTACGATTTTCTTCTGTGCGATTTTATCATGTTCGCTTTTGTCTTGTACGCTTTTGTCTGGGAATTAGTCTTGTTCAAATGTGTTGGTGCTGAAATGGAATGGTGTACCAAGTTCTTGTTAAATATTTTAAAACGATTCTTTTCGAATAGGGAAAAAAACTCGTTGACATTCAGCTTGATTAGTTTGTTATTTGACTACGTATTGCGACGTTCAGTTATGATTTCGAGTAGTTTAGTGAATCAAAAACGTCTAAATTTCCTCGATGTAACTGATAAAAACTTTATAATAAATAAAAAATCGATTAAAAGTCTCCTAGGAGAGACTTTTGGAAATTGATAAACCGCTAAGTAGTCGACTGTGCGAGTTAGTTGATTACGCGCAGTACTAATAAACATGCAACTCTTCTTTTTCTTTTTTCCGGCACGTCAACAAAGGATCATCATCCAGCAGCAATGTGGAAGGGGAAGAGTGAGTTAGATAGAAATTCCGTTTTATCTCGTGTTAGAGTCCTAAAACTGCAGCCGAAAAATCATTCCTCACTGTTTTACCCGTATTTTTTGCCGATGAATCATGTACAAAAGTAGTCAATTTTTTTCGCAATAAAATGTGCAAATTCTTACATTAATTTCTTGAATTTTAAATATCGGTACGAATATTTTCCTTGACAAGTCCCCGTAGCATCGTCAAAACACTTACGATAAATAAAATTACGTGATAAAATTTTCGATGAATTCGGCTTTTTTTTTTTTGCTTATCTTTTCTTATAGTACCTAATTATGTTACTGACCTTTTTTTGCTTTACGCAATTTCACCATTACCATTCGCGCTAGTTTTTGAAAATTTTATCGTGGACCGCACTTCCGCAGTTTAACTTTACTCATGTGTCAGCAAGTCAGTATTTAACGTCTTTAGGAAGGATCTTTTTAAAAACCCGCGATACCCGATGAAATCCACTGACGAGAGTATGTAAAATGATGGAAAAACATCATTAAAAACTAGTAAAAATGAACAACTGTTTTACAACTAGAAAAAAAAAGTCATTTATAAAAAGAAAAACTCCTAATTTTAATTCGTTCCTTTGCGAAACAGTTAAATCCCCTTAAAATAGTTAATGTAATCGAAATTAAGCTAATTAAAATTACGTTCTGATGCTTTTAGATCATTTTTTTAAAAAGGCTTCAATTAATAAATGTTACGCAAATGGAAAAGAATACAGTCTTGGTGCCTCGCTGGAAGATTCGTATAGTATACAAAATCCTTGCATAGCGGATTGTTATTGTACTAAAATGGGGTAAATATTTGCGTATATAATTTCAATGTGATTTGGGTGCTTTTTTTTTATTGTTTGTAAGGTGGAGGACCTGTTCACATTTTTAACAATTATTCGGGTAAAAATTAAAAAAAAAAAAAAATCAATACCCCCTAATAAACATTATAATAATGATAACGAAGATATTTAAACACATTACAATGCACACTAATATACCTCTTCAAATGAGTCGACCGGGAATAGGCGATGGAATGTTAAAGTACCAAGAAAACGGCCTCAGAGTAGATTGAACAATATCATAATGTCTACTAGTATCCTATTTATCTCTACATGTTATCCAATTTTTCAAGGCAAATGAATTCACTGCTATAAATCTGCGGAAGAAATAAAAAAGAATTCCATCCGAAGTAGCGCTTTTAGTCCAAACCCACAATGACTGCGGACCAGACCATATTTACGGAACTTCTAGATTATTTTTGCTAATAATGCAACTTAGAAAACAAAAAATCTCCAGTAGGTGCTGATATAATAAATGTGGGGCTCGGGGTAATTACAGTACTTGAGAAAATATCGATCGAAAAGAATGTTCCTTCTTATGAATAACGGTTTTATTCTTGAGCTGGAGACATGCTGTCGGAGAAAATTTCCGATGATGATACGTAAACAAAGATTTTATACAACGTCAACTTTAGACAGATTGAATTTGGAGACCTCACCGTAAAACATAGAAGCATAGCGGGTACCTAGTTACTGTGGACTTGCGGGAAATGATGACGCTAGCGCGACTACCAAGGAAGCGACATTAAATGGCTTCTATATAGTTTTCCTTTATCCGTGCGAAAGATTTACGAACTGGAATTAAATAATTTGAAAGATTCGTTAAATTTTAAAACTAGCCAGAAACAAGAGAAATTCTATAGCCTAATTCAACTAGAATTAACTTATAAACCGTAGTGCAACAAAATTTTCAAGAATATCTTCCCGATATGGCTGATAAGAAAATTTGTGGCCGTAATATGTAGACGGCGTATGTTCCTATACTCGGACAAAGATGAACTTCTGGGACAAGGGTTCTTCTCTAATAATAAACGGTCTTAACGTTCAGCTGAAGATTCTTAACCTTTCGGTGACTTCTGTCCGTCACGATCTAAGAAAGTAGGGATGTTCGTTCAAGCAAGGGACACACAGTCATCTCTGTAGGGGAAAAATAAAATCAACGCAACTGACAGACACGTTTCTTTTCTTCTTTCTTTACGCATATGGAATCTTCTTCTTCTATATCTTAGTCCGATTCCCCGGACGTCCAGACCTGATTTTTGAACAATTAAACGTCACTGCCGTCAATCCTCTATTTCCCGTATCAGTTCCAATGTCTGCAGGCCAGTTAATTTTACTTTTTTTTTTTTATTTATTTATTTTTTTTAATATTTAAATAAGTTGTGGGACACACAGGGAAAATATGCCCGTTGTGCGAGTGCCTGACACTCTTATTATCGTTTATTCAGTTTGTACACATTACAATATTATTCATGCTTGTTGAACAAAGTCGAAATAAATACGCCTTAATTAATATATGTCTAATAAATATGTATTTATAATAATATACGCTTTCACTCTAGATAGGCAACACTCCAAACATAAAGGTTGTTCAATTCAATACGCATACTTATTCTTCTTTAAGTAATACAGCAGAAAAGTATCAGAAAAGGAAAGACGCTAGAGTCACAGAAGAAACTATATATTGAAATTATTATATAACTGAATTATCCGAATGGAAAGAATTATATCATATAGTTTGGTTTTTTATTCCTTGCACCATTCCTTCAGCCATTTCACTATACTTCCTTTTTTCATACGCCAATATTTGTGATTGGGAATATTACTCATTATTTTAATTAGGACCGAATCATCTATGTTATCAATTCGTAGATTAGACCCCCTGTAATATTGATTCGCATAACGATTTTCTGTCTCGTTTTCTTCGACCGCTAGCATTACCCTGAATAATTCATTTTTCCATTTTATTGGCCCGAATTATATGACCAGCGAAAAATGATAACGTTCTTCTTCTAATTATAGGTAGTAGCCGCTCTTCTTCATCAATTCGCAGTTCTTCCAAAACACGGACTTGTTGATTCTATGTGCCGCCCATGGTATGCGTATTAGCTTCCCCGCTGGAACTTCATTTCGAAGGCTTTCAGTTTCCTTTCCAATAACACATTTATAGTCCATGCTTCCGATCCATATGACAGAATCGAAAACACCCTAGTGCTTTTAGCAGTCTTATTTTAGTTTATTTCGATATCTTATGATCTCTTCATATTGCCTCGCTTGTCAAAGCTATTCTTATTTTAATTTTTCGATCGGAGCCGCCTTGATTTGTTGTGCAGGCTCCCAGATAAGTCACTTCTTCTCTTATCGGGATGTCTTTAATTAGGTTTCCTACTGGCGATGTAGTTGCCTCGTCTTTGTTGATTATTAAAAGAGAGCATTTTCACCTGTTCAGCTTAAGCCGCATTTCGTTGCTGGTATCTTCGAGTTTGTTCATTAACTGATTCATTTCCTCTTCCGATTTCGCAATAAGTGTCAGATCATCGGCAAATCTCTGATTAAATACTTTTCTTCCTCCTATGGAAATTCCGGCTTCCCATCCTTGTGTTGCTTTGTTTATTATGTATTCTCTCTCTCTATATATATATATATAGATATATTGAATAATCGATAGGCAACATCCCTGACTTACACCTTTATTCACCTGAAATTGTTCTGATAATTCATTTTCTACTTTAGCTAGTGTTCACCGATTGGTCGAAATTTAACCATAATTATTATTAAACATTTGAAGAAAACATATATGAATTTGCTTATTTCCAAAAATTCTACTTTTATACATTCTCGTTCATTGTATATCTGATAACATACACTTTTATACATACATACAATACAAAACAGTTCAGTACCATTATAATTGAGTAAAAAAAAAATTCGATAAAATAACAGAAATCGCGATTTTTAAAAATTTACCGATATTAAATAAAACCTTAAGATTTAGTACACTGTAAAAAAGCCAATAATGATGATTATTAAGAGAAATTAAAACATTTTAATAAGAACAGATTTACGATTTACTGGCTATAGCGATTTCATTTTTCATTTTTCGTATTCATTTTTTATTCAAATAAGAGAAAAAAAACTGTTTTCAAAATTACTGATAACGATCCCTCTGGGATTTTCACCGAAACTTCCACCAGGTTGCTCGGCAGGTGTCGGAGTGGAAGTAGGAAGGCTACGAAATCCACTGGTTGATTTTATATTGCACATCACACTTCCTAAGGCGAGCCCCACTCATGTTATACGAAAATTAAATGAAAATCGGATTCTAAGCGACCTAGAAAAAACAAACGAATTTAGAAATATTTATTAGAAGTTTTCTGGCCAAATTCATATTTACCTCCGTCAATTTAGTTAAAAACACCTTAACCGCTTCGGGGAATATCAGATTTGTATCTGCAGGAGAAATTCAGGCGATAATAAAAACAATTTACTAAAAAAAAGCACCCGGTTATGATTTGATCACTATCAAGATTTTGAAAGAATTACCCGGACAAGGTTTTTTTAACTTGTATCTTTAATGTAATAATTCGATTAAAATACGGTTCTAGCCAACTCAGACTATCACAGATAGCCATAATTAAAAAACTCGAGAAACCAGCTGTTAAACTATTATCATACCGACCAATTTTTTTACGCGAAAAACTACTGTTAGAATGGACGTCTATCTTTCGAGATCTAAGAAATGAATTCCCAAGCACTAATTCAGGTTTAGATTAGTCATGGGGAACCATCGAATATATCACATAGTCGGTACAATTATAGAATCTGTTGAAACCAAAAACATACGTGATGCTGTATTTATAGATGTTGAACAGGAATTTAATGAAATGTAGCATCGAGGACGGGATATTCTAGAAAATTCAGGTACAATTTTCTAAAGTGACCTTTCGGAGCTACTACGATCATATTTATACGAATGATCCTTTCTTTTTTTTTTTTTTTTGCAAAATGCGAAAATTTTGAGTCTGTAATTTTCCGTAAAAGAGCTAGAGCATCCCTCAAAGTAACGTTTTGGGTACTGTTTTAGATGTTCTTCTATACACTACCAGTGCCATCTCTTGCGAAGTTACATAGCAACAACCTACCGCCGCTCTGACAATGATCTGAACTGTGTAAGGACAACGTTAGGTGCATTTGGGATATTACAGTGTGTCATCTCTTACCGCTTGTTCTTTTCTCGTCTTTGTAGCTAGTTCTATTATGGCAGTTTGCTCTTCTACTTTCAGCACGGTTAGTTAGTGAGTTTGAACGACTTTTTGGAAACCGTGACGGTCTTGAAACGTATTCCACGCTCTTCCTAATGATCAATTACCTCTGTTGCGTGTTAATCTGTAAACTTGCGGTCTTTCGGCAAAAGCGTCCCCATCTTGCTAACTAGAAAGATTGAAAATATACCATGTTCGGCATGTTTTTCAGTTTGTATTATTCCCGTCGAATAAGACAGCAACAAGTTTGTCGTATTTTAAGAACATTGTAGCTTTAATCGGTTAGAAAAGTGGAATGAAATAAAAAAAATTTGAATATTGGAAATCTTTTTGGGAATCCTTTTCGTTGAATTAAATTTAAAATGTTAAATTTAATAAATCGTTTTATCGCGGAATTGTTAAATTGTAGTTATTTCAATAATGAGCTAATAATTGCATCGCTATTTTTTTTGCTAGAGCATATTTGTATGATTTTTTTTTTTCCAGAAAAGATTAATTAAAGAGTTGTTTTTCTCTTCGCTTTTTTACTATGATAAAATGTTTTGTATTTAATAATTTTAACTTTTGTTTTCTTTCGAATGTTCTTCAGTTTAAGATATTTCCTGATAATTATTTATTAAGCCTATTACAGAGATTAGTATTTGAACAGAAGTTTTACAGCTAGAAAGAGAATACAAAATTATCATTGCCAATTGATTCGCTTTCTTCAATATCGTCAGCAAAATTCAGCGGGTGACTGAAGTTATTTTAAGCACTTAGTTTTTAGTTTTTTAACATTTGTTAGTGTTCGATATTCCATTTTTTTTTTTTTTTTTTGTGTTGAAGAGATCACAGTGTTGTTTTGATTTTAACAGAGACGGTGGTAGGCGACAGATCCCGGTTGTATCGAATTACGCCATATTTTACTAATCGCTTAAGACATTTTATTCTTAGCTGTTAACTTTATTAGTGAGAACACATCGAATAAATCCTATCGATACATCATCAGCGGTCTTATAGCCATTATCAGTAGGATTTATTTATTTTATTTTTTTATTATTATTTTTATCGATACAATCTTAATGTATAATTAAATAAGTATCTACTTTAATAAATGTTGCTTTAAACTAAGCCAAACCCGTATGGAAGCAGCAGTTCCATTGACCAACCCATTTAAAAAAAAAATAATAACAATAATAATAATCCTATTTACGAATATACGGAATAATTTTGCGCTGCTGGAGAAAAATTTATTCTTCAAATCGCGCATTTTTGCAATAATGGATTATAAACAAATATTAGATTGTGTTTTATAATTGGAGAAAAAAAATGGGATCAAATTGACCCATTTAGCGCGGAATATAAACTCAGACAAGGTACTTAGAAGTAGAAGGGAAAAAAACGGGCTCTGTAATATTTTGAGGATTACAAAATAAAAAACCAAGTTTCAAGAATTTTATTAATTCACACAAATTTCGAAAATATTCACTCTACAGAGAATGTATAGCATAAAAGTAACTCGTACGAGTACGGAGGCTAAATAATTTTTAAAATATTTAAGTTTAGATTTTATAATAATAGAAAAACTTTTTTACGTAATAAATTGAGAGAAAATTATTTTATACGGTAGTCTTATCACAATTTTTGAGATTTTGGTGTTATATTCTATTTTAATCGGATAAATTATACGTTGATTAGAATTTATTTTCTACGCGTATTTAATTTTTATATATTTTATTTAAATTTGATTTTTACATTTTTTAGATTTCATTTTGTTTTTGTAATTCGGAGAAAATGTAATTTATTTTCATACGTATTACGAAATTAATCGTAATATTGTCGTCGCGATAGCCTAGTTGCTAGAGCGCTTGACTTCCGTTACGGAGGTCACGGGTTCAATCCCGAGCGACGACAGAACTTCTTATTACAAAGAATTAAAATTAAAATATTCGCTAATAAAATCACGCGTGGAAGGCAATGGCAAACCACCATGTACATCATATGCGTGCTAGGTCAGTACAGAGCAGACACACACACAGGACTGCACTTTTGTAAAACGATGTAAATTAAACGATTACTAATCAATTTCGAATGTAGTCTTGCGTGTATACACCTGCGTTGCATATAATAATTACCTAGTACGATATGCCTGTGTTTGTACAGCTAGCTGAGAGTAGTCGCCGACGCTCAGGAATTAAGTATGGCGCTATAAAGAAGAAGAATCGTAATATAAGAATTTAAGAAGGAAAAAAAATTATAAATTGCCTTATTGAAAGTTGAGTACGTTCTTTACTGTTTTCTATCTGGAGCTATAGATATATAGGAGGATTGAGTAGTAAATTTAAATTAATGTCGGGTTTTAACGTCAAACGGCTGTTTTCGTACACCTTAGATTTACCTCGAAAAACAGTAAATGTGGAATGTCTTAATTTACGTAGTCAGGCCCGCCATATAAACTTGGAGGGCCCGGGGCAAAAATATGATTGGGGCCCTCTTAAAGTTAAAAAAAACATTAAGTATTTTTCAAAACCCACTAACCCACTACTTCTGCAAATAAATAAATAATAATATTAATGAAAAAAATTAAAAAGTGAAATACTCCTGTCAATGCTGGTTTGGAGTTACTCCATGGCTGGACTGTTTTGTTTTCCGTGCTAGTTATTTCGTTCAGTTGATTCAAAATCGAGTACACATCTAAGTTTGTTATGGAAGGTAACAGTTATAACGATAATTGGAGAAAATTGTACGAAAAAGTTCCAAGCCACGAAAGTAACTCCCAGCAGCACATTCGGAAAGATCGAAAGAATAATCTTGCAACTGCATCTCAGGTATAAAGAGCTCTTGAACACGATATTAATCGCGAGGAAAAAGAAACATGGCGAAAAATTTTACGTAGCTTGATTGATGTTACACTTTTCTTAGCTGAGAATAATTTACCGTTTCCAGGTGAAAAATTTATACTGTGGAACACGGAAATTGTGCTTTAACAACGGTAAAATTTATATTAGTAAATATGATCCTAATTTAAAAGTTCACTTGGATTCTGCGTCAGAAAGTGGTTTCTGACTAAAAACGTAGGGATAAGGTGATTTTAACTTTTTAGGTTTTTGAGGCCCCTTTTCATCTGGGGCCCGGGGTAATTTGTCCCGGTTGTCCCCCCTTGTGGCGGGCCTGTACGTAGTACGCGTTTTAGTAGTAAGGCCACAATATAAATAGCATTTTCTTATTGAAGTATATAAGAATGTTTCGGTTTTGGATCCAGCATAAAATCACCGATTATATTTATTCTTGAATACTAATTAAAACGTATAACAGTGGAAATCACATAAGTTTATAAATATTTCTATAACATTAACATATATTAATTTAAACACCTTTCGTAAATTGGTTTAATTCGATAATATTAATAAAATAATGTTGTATATCTAGTAATTTTTTATGTGTAAATTCTTTAAAGTGTTTTTTCCGTTTTATTTTAAGAATTAATTTATCCTCTTTTATTTGCGCCCCGGTGGAATGTATAATTGAAAATGCCGGTTTGAACTGTTATTTTCAATATAATTCACATACCTGTTGCCCGATTGAATTTTGCAGTAAGTATTTGAATTTAATTCGACTAAAAAAAAAAAAATTTTTTTTTACTTTTGCAAAGAATTATTTTTTATTTTAGTTCGTATTGCGAAGATACTAATACGTGTAATTTTTAGGTGATAAGGTACAAACTATACAAAAATGTAAATTCGAAAAGGTGAACGTTTATTTGGGTGAAAAATTTTATGTTGGAGTAAAGGAATGCCTTTGCACGACAGATTTTGATGGTAAGTGTAAAAATTATTTAATTAAATTTAAATTCTAATGGTACGTTTTTTAATAATATGTCTTATATAGTTTGATCTTTGTGAGGAAATATATTGTTCGCAGTCAATTTTGAAATAATGTAGAGTGCACAAATGTGACCAAAATTTGAAAATTATGATGAAGCCGGAGTTTTCAAAGAATTCTTTCTGAAAATACGAAATGTACTATGCGAATACGATATAGTTGCATTCTCTCTATCTGTCTTCTTTAAATACTTAATTACTCGTATTATCCTGCATTTCGCAATGGAACTTTTATTATTATATCGTTTACGTATATATTTTAACTCTAATCTCCTGAAAGTTCCACTTATCGATTTAGTGTACTAGTCGTTTCGCGTTTTATATATATATTGATTTTTTTTTTTTTTTTTTTTTTTTTTTTGTTTCATTTTGTTCTACAACTACTGATTTTTGTAATAAATTTTCATTTTCCGATACTAAAATTTCCTTTTAAAGATAATCAATAGCTGTGTATTTTAGGAGAAAAATTACTCAACTAACAAATATATACCTTACATCTTAAAATGGATTCGAAATAAGGGATATCTGGGATTTAACAGATATTCCCTGAAATGTAGGACCTTGAAGCGTACCAAAAGTACACCCGCTGATAGTCCGATCAAAATAAATGAAAAAATAGTGATGAGTTTACAATAATTCGCGTAGAGCTGAAAATTGGTACAGGTCTTAGGTAAAAACTATTACAAATAAAATATCAAAAATCCCCACCAATCCCACGTCTGCTGAAAAAATTATTCAAGGTCAAAGGTCAAAAATATTAGATTTTTGCATTTTTCTGGTAAACTGTACGTGTTATCATAAATATAAATCAGATAAAAATTGTGAATTATGCAATTATCTACTAAATTTGTTCTTATACTTTTTTTTTCCCGACAAATGATGCATTCCTGAGATATCGCCATTTGAAACGTCGAAAATAATAATACACACGCTTACGCCGCCTATACACATCATCGGTTGTTTGAAAAACAGGATTTTATTGATTGCGCAAATGTTTTTAAAACGATTGACTCTTCTCCACAAGACATCATCACGAACGGAATTCGGTTTTGTTCTTGCTATATATGGAGCTCCAAAAAAAATGAATTGTATAGACATGGGGTGTAGCTAGACGGGGGCAGTGCTCACTCTAGAAAACTCGTTGCCCCCTCTGGAAGAATCGTCTAAATGTCACACGGAGAAAAATTTGAATAGTGTAAAAGTACAATGTACTTCGAAATTGATACCGTGATTATCACAATAATTTCCTATGCGCATGCAGGCCATCTGACAATATGCTCCAAATAGATTTTCACATATTACGTCTTTCCTGCATATATAATGTAAAGTAAGTCCCATACCCTTGATAGGGCATCGGGGATTATGAAGTTGTTTTTCCCCCTTGGGCGCGTGAACACAGGGCATTGACCCAACGCAAAATACCAGCAGAATGATGAAACGTAGGAATTTGTAGGCTACATCAGGAAGCGAATAGAAATAGAAGAAATGAAGGTAGCCAATACAGGAACAACAAAACGAGATGGAAGAGCAAGAATGTAGTGGGCACAGTAAGGAGTCGGGAGGTCAAGGCCAAGCAAATTGGAATAAAGAGGACTGCGCGTTCCGAGGAAATACAAGAGCATTCGAGTAATAGGACGTGATTTACGTCACAGGTCAAATTTAAGGTAGGAGGATGAAAGGGACACAAGGGAGACTGAACAATATTAAAACGAAAGAGGTTGGCAGAAAGCAGACTGTGATTAAAACGAAGGTGAATTATAGAAGAAATAACAGAACGGCTGATACAGGGAAAATTATTAAACCGGGAAGAAGGGGGTGGAGAGGGTTGTATAGAAAGGTAAACGCAGTAAGGATTGGAGAAAGGAGACGGATAAAGATCAGTCCAAAAGTCATGATGAAAACGATAAGTGAGAGGACAAAGACATTCGGGAGGGGAATCTGTTTATGAAACGGTCATTTACTGCAGCTAGACATGCCAAGGAATCGGCAAGATCGTTACCGACGATGCCGCAGTGGCCCGGAATCCGAGGCAGGTCAATTAGGATAGAACGGGATATTAATAAATTATAAATTAAGGAACGAATTTAAAGAATAATAGGATTCGACGAAGGTTTAGGGAAGGTCGATGAGATGGCTAATAAAACGCTTTTCGAGTCAAAATTGGATGTTGAGGATCTATAAAGGATAGCACGTTGTGAAGTTCAGCTTTCCATAATGGTACTAAGTCCGACGGCACTAATGAGAGTAGGGGGGCCAGTTCCTTTCTACTTGGGATCCGCCTTTTCCTTCTTCATTATTATTATTTTTAAGTAATTGCGCTCTTCAAATCCGTCAAGACACAGTTCACTCTTCTAAAGCAATACGGTTTTTTTTCAACTTTTTGAGAGGGTTTTATATCAGCAAGGGTTTCCATTGATTTTTGATGAAAAAAATCTTATCTGTTTTGACATTATGAAAGAAGAAAAAAAGTCGAAATAAATGTTTTAAATTCGTTGTTTAATAATATTCACAGTTACTTCATTAGATTAGGTCGGTATATCGCTATCTATCAGGCGGCGTACTTTATTTCATGTTCTACCAGATATAAAAAGAACATCTAGATATTTCATTCTTTGCTAATAAATATTACCAACGGTATATTCCTCTTTTCTTTCTTTTTTATAACTTAGTTACAATGACCTGCGTCAGATTTTTTTTAATATTCATATATCTGCATTCAGTCATGGATTTACACCACGGACTTAAATGGGCTACAGCCCACAACGGCAAAATTCGAAAGGCGGCAAATTTGCATGAGATTGAAAAGTTTTTTCTTTTGAAAAATACTTAAAATTTCCAAAATATTGTTACATATTATGGCGTTTTAGTCATATTAGGGTAGGAGAGGAATGTGATGGAATCATTTTTTAACTTGCATTAATGTACAGAAAAGTTAAAATGGGAATATATTGATTTAGGTAAAATTTCCAAATGATTATAGAGACAAATAACATGTAAGCAGGGGAATCGAGAAATGAATTTAAAATTAACGAAGTGTAAACCGGAACGTGCATTATTATTAGGCAAAACAGTTATAATATTAGCAGTTAAAGGGAATTCTCGACCTATGCACAATGGCTGGTCGGCATGATAAGAGGTCAAACAAGACTGGAAGAAAAACTGAAAATTCACAAATGTATGTAGTAGCGGTATCTCATTGATACGACAAAAGTTAGAAGATTTTTCGAAGAATTATTTATATTATTTCTTGCCGTACCAAACGATGAAAGGTGCTCAAAGCAGAGTGACACTAGGGCACTGCGGGTACTGCGGGAAGCGTGCTGGGCCCATAACCTGTTGAAACTATTCTGAATACTGAATCTGATGAATAAACACGCTAACGGCGAAAATACTCGTATTAAGAATAAATGTACACTTTATTTAATTTCTGTAATCATTTTATTAACAAAAGTAAATAGTCAAAATGTAACTGGAAAAACCAACTCTAACAACACTACAAAAAACACAATTACAATAACCTGATAACATGATGGGAAAAAACACAAAAAAAAGATTAGCGCTGAATAAAATTTGCTCAGCAGGACGCTCCTTTCATACAATGAAAAGAATTAAACATTTTTTCAGATCAACAATGTCTCACCAAAAGTTAAATGATTTATCTGTTTTATTTATTGAAGAACAGGTAGTAAAGAATTTAAACTTTGATGATATAATAAATGAATTTGCATCTTTAAAATTGCGTCGTAAAAAATGTAAACTTTAATTGACACATAAAAGAATAATTTATGTATAGAATTATAATAAAATTTAGATATATTTTAAAAATGCGTGAAATTTTTTAATTGAAAACTTTTTTAACTTTTAATTGAAAATTAATTTTTAACTTTTACATCTTTTCTTACTTCAGTTACTCGATTATAATTTTTATTACTTAATTTATAAATTATTCCAAAGGCGGCAAAAATTACTGAGCCCACAGCGGCATTTGGCTATAACCCGGCCCTGTCTGCATTAGTTCAGACCGTCGATGTTTAACCTTACTACTAATAAATGAAACTACGGTTAAAATAATTAAAGTACAAAAAAATTGTTTTAAAAAACATAGGAAATTTAACTTTAATGCGTATATAGGCAGATAAAAGCTCGAATTTTTTACCAACACAAATTTTAATGAAATTTATTTTTATTTTTAGGAACGTTATCAGAAAAATGGTGTCAAAATGTAAAATGTAATTTTGTGCTATCAGATAGTTACAGACTGTTAAGTCAATGTTTACCAATCTATTTCGGAACAATAAATGGCTGTGCCGTATACTGGAGGTGTTGTAAGTATGTTTCATTTAAATATACTAAATTGTTTTCTTTTCTGTTGATGGAGCAATCGTCTGAAGTTAATATAAACACACATACAACTTCACTCTATAATATACTCTAATCCAAATAAAAAATGTGTAAAATCGCTGATAGAATTTTAAAATAATATTTTTAATTTTGAATAGTAAATTTCCGATAATAAGAGGAAACAAATGTATTCCTATTAAATACGTTTAATAGGATATGTTTTTAGAAGATAATTTTTTATTAGCTAATTTAAAAATCGATTAACAATTACGACTTCATGAAGATTGCTCCTTTTAGGAATGTTGTTATCACTCGGTAGAGAATATTTAATTACTACTTCTTTACTCTCGGGCTTTGATGATATATCTGTACGATCCTACTGAACTCCCGGATACAGTCAACTTTGTAATCTATTCCGAACTAGATCCCAACCGCCTCGCTGTCATAAAATTGTCGAATCACAATGAACTCATTATAACTATGACCATAGCAACTACTACTATCTTACAAAGCTCAGAATTCTACCGATCTATGTGAACTTATCATGCTACCGGGACAAGGTAAAGGAACTTGTTAATCTTAACATGGATATTTCTTCCCCCGAGGACATCGACGATACTGTAGAGCTCTTTACGAGAAGCCTTCACTCAGCTGCTGCCTTCGCCACAATCAAGTCACCTACACAGGAACTTACCTCGTCACACCAGTCTGTAGGAGTATATAAATTCTGGAGATGGCTAGATACAAGCGGGATCTACGTATTCATGCAAGCTTGATACCTCACCGATGCACGCTCAGAATATTTTGACAAGCTTCATCTGAATGCCGACCCGAATAAAACCGCTGGTTACAACTTGTAAGTAACAACCAAGTGTCTAAAGTAATAGTCGTCGAGACATGTACCAATCCGGGACAGTGGGGAACGTGAAGCCGCACTGATCAACAATAAGCAGACGATTTTGTCGAACTAGAGGCGAGATTTACACATTCCAATCTGGTCGACACTGAAATTCAATCCAGTGAAGAGTTTCTTCAAGCTGAGAGTACTCCCCCTATAGAATAAATCAATAAATTAAAAATCAAGAATATCCCTGGGTATGACGACATTGATGGTCAAGCAGTTGAAGCCCTTCCGATCAAAAAAGTGTTATTTCTTGTAAAGATATTTAATATCATGCTACGGATTCTTCATTTCCCATCTCAGTGGAGGTGTACTGCAATCGTTATGCTCCCTAAACCTAGAAAGCCAGATTATTCATGTCCAATAGACCAATAAACTTACTCGTACTTCCCACCCTCTTCAAAATATTCGAAAGAATAATATTATCCAGGAAGATTGAAATTCTAGGAACGAGAGCGATTCGTGAACAATATTTAGGGCTTCCGGAGGAAGCATAGCGCCATTGAACAACTACCTCGCGTTGTCCAACATATTTTAACAGCCTTTGAGAGCAAGTAATACTGTACAGCTCTTGACGTTCGACAAGCATTTGATAGGGTATGGACAGTCAGAATTTTACATAAGCTTAAGATGACTACCTCATCAGCATTTACTCGTCTTTTCCAATCGTACCTGTACAATCGCACATTTTACATACAGGTATGTGATACTTGGTCATCTATATTCGGGATATCGATGCCGGAGTTCCACAAGGCAGCGTTCTTGGCCCAATACTGTACGTCTTTTACACCACTTATATACCATTACCAACTGATAGCAATGGACTAATGTATGCAAACAATACAGCCTTTTATGTCAACTCAACCTGTCCAGCAGAGGCTGTCGGAAAGGCACAAGAATACATTAATCGATTCGTGCTATGGGCTAATAAAAGATGGAGCATAGCAGTAAATCCATAAAAATCGTTTTTCTGCCCATTCACTTTAAGAAGAGGGACGCGCACAGATATCAACTACGATGACACAACCATCCTCCAGGTGGGTCGGGTTCATTTTCTCGGTATGCACACTTAGACAAGCGACTTAAATCGGTAACATCACATTAAGATTATCTTACGCAATTGTCGATATAAAATGAAAAAACTGGATCGGATTTTTTTGCCCAAAAAGTAAACTCCGACTTGGAAACAAACTATTAATCTCTACAGGCAAGTCGTTTTCTGGAGATATAGTATCCAGTTATAGGGCACGACAGCCAACTCTAACCTTAAGAAAGTTCAAATCTCTTCGAAGTCTACGCGACGTACCATAGTTTATCTAGTAGACACGAAAAGCAAGCATATTTGTACGAATTTTTGGTTTCTAAATTTCAATATATATATATATATATATATATATATATATATAAGGCTGCTAGACAGCTTCACATGAAAAATAAAACTGTTTTAATAGAAACAGCTAAAGTTAAAAGTTTACAGATGTATTTCTTTTATTATTATTAACGAACAAATTCTATGAAGTGCCTTAAATATTATTTAGGAAATCTTCTAAACCGACTATTTACATGAAAATAAAGAGGTCTGCATAGACATCAACAGGACGATGACGAAAAGATTTTTAAACGGTTTTTCTACGAAATTGTTGTGCTGATGTGTAAACCCGTATATAAACAATTCCCGTAAGTCACTATTTATTCAACGACAAAAAGTATTTAACTAATTTGATTTTAAAATCTAATTTAATTGTATTGGCGTAGCTTTTTTTTTTTTACATTCATTTTGATTAAATATAAATTACATGTTTAAAAATTTTAAAACTCATTCAATAGCATTCTCCTCCTCTTTCTGTCAATTCTCTCTTATAGGGGTGCCGTGATCGCTCAGCCATATTTGTACGTGCTATTTCCATCGCGAATCGAATCTTCAGCCAGACTATCGCATCTTTCCAGAATTATTCCAATACAGCTTCCGATGTCACTTATCCATCGAGTGGCCCCGTTCTCCTTCAATTTTTTACCGAATTATCAGTTGTTCTCTTCTATTCTGTTTGGTCTGCATAGTACTGAAGTATTTCCAAATGTGTATTTCGATTCTGACAGCTTTTCCTTTAATTCCAGTTTCTTCCAGTACGAAGTGGTTTGTATGTTTGTACGTTTGGTTACATCTGGTACTCTGAGCAAACGTCTCCTGCATCACATTTCGAAACTGACAATTCGTATTTTGCTAGTTTGCTTTAGAATCCTCCCCTTCGCCGCATACGTCTTAATTTAATAAAGTAGGGTTCTTACTAGTTTTTTATTTTAAGCTGTTTCTTAATATTACTGTCTTCCTATTTAACCCATTATCGTGGCAATCTAAGCTATCTGTATCTGTCGTCAAAAATAAAGTAACGAAAGCTTTGCATCCTTTTTGGTTAAATAAAAATCTTTAAAAAGTTTAAGCAGTAATATCTTCAGCATTGAAAAAATAAAATGTAGAAAAACACCCCCCCCCCCCAAATACGGGTACGCAATATTTGGAAAAGTTGCTCCGTTGAAAATGAATCTTCCTAAAGTCTATCTGTTTCTCTTACAAGGAAAGCACTCGAACCCGAACTCGCCGATTTTGATGAAATTGATATATGTTATAGAACACAAAAAAATAAAAGACCCGTGTTTTTTTCTTTATATCTGCTAATAAACATATTAATGGGGTGAAAACTACCCCCAAAGTTAGCCAAAAAAATTCGTTTTTTCTAAATATCTCGACTAATACTTAATATTTTTTGGTAAAACAAAATGGAGATTACTCCTTTCGGAAAAGCATGTAATTCATGATGATTTGAACAATAAGAGAGGCGTCCACTTTTTTATAGGGGTTGAAACCCCATATTTAACCTATTATTTTGATAATAAAAAATAGTAAAAAATATTTTAAAAAATGTTTTAACTAATAAAATGATAAAATGAAGTTGACCTGTTTCGGTATTTTCGTTAATTTCATTCCTAAAGAGATAAACCACCCCTAACACAGAAAGACCAAAAATAGGAATTTCAAGCGATCAGAATATGAATTCAATTCAGATATAGTGGTTTCCGAGGTCACTAATTATGAATCTGATATTTATTTATTTTTTTAGTATAAAAATTATTTTTAATTTATCTCATTGTAATTATACATCATATTATTCAACGAAATTTCAACAGTAATGGTAATCTTCATAGAAATGTTTAAAACACAATGATTTTTTGCACCGACCGCAACTATTTTTATCTAATGTAGGTCATACCTCCTTACTATTACTTGACTCTTGGAGTGGTCAGTGTCATAAAGCTGTAGAAGAAACAATGTGATACAATAAAATTGTTAACTTGAAGAAAATTCCTACTGCAACGACGGGAAAAATTCAACCACTTGATGTTTTTGGATTCCGGATTTGGAAAAGTTATGTTCGAAAATTTTCTGATGACGTAATTTTAATGAATTAAGGAATAATATAAAAAACTTCAATCACTGGTTCACAACCAATTGTCTTCATCGAAATATGAAGATCTTTTTAAATATTCCTGGTACAAAAGTGGTTATGTAGATGAAAGTCCGGATAAATTTGAAAATCCTGTAGATTTATGTTTCGGAGATTCTTGTAATAAGCATTGCGAAATAGAAGGATGCACAAATGCCACTATTATATGTTGCGATTGGTGCAAAAAATCATTGTGTTTTAAACATTTCTATGAAGATTACCATTACTGTCGAAATTTCGTTGAATAATATTATGTATACTTGCAATAAGATAAAATAAAAATAATTTTTATACTATTTTAAATTTGAATTATAAATGTTCGTATTCATTTTCTATTTTGTAACTTTATTAAATATATATACTAAAAAAAAATAATAATAATAATATCAGATTCGTAATCAGCGATCTCGGAAACCCCTGTATCTGAATTAAATTCAAAATCTGCTCGCTTGAAATTCCTATTTTTGGTCTTTCCGTATTAGGGGTGGTTTATCTCTTTAGGAATGAAATTAACGAAAATACCGAAACAGGTCAACTTCATTTTATCATTTTATTAGTTAAAACATTTTTTAAAATATTTTTTACTATTTTTTATTATCAAAATAATAAGTTAAATATGGGTTTTCAACCCCTATAAAAAAGGGGACGCCTTTCTTATTGTTCAAATCATCATGAATTACATGCTTTTCCGAAAGGAGTAATCTCCATTTTGTTTTACCAAAAAATATTAAGTATTAGTCGAGATATTTAGAAAAAAACGAATTTTTTTGGCTAACTTTGGGGGTAGTTTTCACCCCATTAATATGTTTATTAGCAGATATAAAGAAAAAAACACGGGTCTTTTATTTTTTTGTGTTCTACAACATATATCAATTTCATCAAAATCAGTGAGTTCGGGTTCGAGTGCTTTCCTTGTTAGTTGTAAAGGCAAATATTAACTAAAATAACGTATTTTTTTTTTCTCTCATTTATTTTGGTATACATAAAAAGTATTGAAATGTTTCTCAAATTTCCAATACACATTAAAAACAAACAAACAAACAAAATGAATACTCTGAAAGGTAATGAGGGAAATACAAAAAAATTGTTACAATTTTGCCAGAAAATTAAAAGAAAACTTACCTATGTCGCCGACAGAAATCGTCTTCTTTAATAGTTCGTTCTATTAACGTGTGTTTATACTCATCTGAACTACCATTTTTTCAAAGACGTTGTACAGAAACCGTTGAAAAGTCGTTCGGTTGCGTCCTATTGATATGTATTCAAATCTTAATAATCCTTATTTGAGTAATACGTTAAAATTTGGATTAAATACTTCAAAATTTTTACAAAATTTAATGTTTCTCTTATAGATTTATATTTCCTTATTTATTATTTTTGTAACTTGTGTTTTTTTGTTTTTTTTTTACTTCATCATACTTATAAAGATAACTGTAAATTCTTTAAAAAATGTAATATTAGAAAGTTAAAACTGACTGGACTTAATGGGAAAAGATCTCGAGATAAAATAATTAAACTCGGAATTTTAAACGATCGAAATATTTTATATTTAGTGAAAAATGTAAAAAATGTTTTCATAATTCTTAAGATTATTTTATCATTCGTTTAAAATGCTCTTCTCATTGGCTATTAAAAAAGTAATAAAAATGTTGTGTTATTCATGAGGTAATTTTTCTCAGGCCATATGTGGGAAGTGAGCAATATTTTTCGCTTTAATTTTTCTAACGTTTACTAATTTAAACAAAATGTTCTCTATCAATATTACTCAGCTTCAAGAAAAATGTTTCGTCAACTTCCTCAAGGCTCTTATCTTATGTTTAATATTTACACTGTTAACGTTGCTCAACTCCCTTTAAAATGCTCCTCTATTTTCTTTGTAGATGATATTCTCTTGTACTCAACTTCTAACAACATTTCAGTGGCTAATAACAGTAGGATAAAAGAGATGGTTTTGGCGCAGTGGACGGGGTCATATTTTCAGGGGGGGCAATAACAAACACCACGCCACCAAGTTATAGTATGACGTCACCCACGCTCTCGTCCTTATGCGGGCAACGTTATTATTCTTTAACTGCTCTACCACCCGGAGATTTCCCAGCCACTCCCATCCATCCACTGCACCTCTAGACAGCTTAACTGTACTGCTCAGGAGCCAGATGACCTCGAAACCCTTATCAGCAGCAAGCTACATATGTTTCATTATGCAATGACTCATTTATCACTCATCCCCGCCGGATGATGCATCCTGTGTGGTCGCTTACCTTTTTCCATTGTACAAGTGCACCACCCATTTTATCCATAAAACATGTGTAATTGAAAAATAAAGAGTAAACCAATCAGTACTGTAAACGTCACTATATTTAGATGTTTGTAATAGACTTGGGTAAGAACTTTAATAGATGAGATACATCCACACCTAAAACTGGAGCACTTATAGGCATATTCATTCTGGTAGCGGCGGTTGCATGCAAGCTACTGGCAGTTTTCCATTAATATGTATCAAGCTATCATTCATAGCTCGCATTATATCGCACATATGCTGCTGCCAGATACTCAGTTCTTTTACCTTCCACTGTTCGAACGTTTTTTATTCACAACTTTTCCTTTTTTCAATTTTATCAAGCCATAGTCTAGTTGCTATAATATTGTTCCACAGCGTGTGCACATTGTCTTCCATGAACTTCTTTATAGATCCTAAATCTTCCTACAAAGTAGAACTGGAACTTACAGTAGTTTCAATTTTTTTCTGAAAATCAGGGATCTTCTCCTGTATGATGGTATGTAGAACAACATCAACTGCCGTATGACGTGCAGCTTTACCAGCGATAACCTTTTATAGTTTCCCTTCTAGCACCTCCTCCGTCAACTGTTTTTCCAGCTTAGCGATTAAATTACCATGTTGAGTAAAAACCACATCCTTAGCGGGAAGGGACTTGGTTGAGGCTTTTAATTTTTTGATCGCTGTGTCTACCGAACTATGATGGCTATTTATTAAGGTTTTCTCATCTTGTCATGCAGTCTCTATCATCTGTGAGCATGCTTCGAGTTTATTTCTTCCTACAACCTACAAGTTGGCCTCTCTTCTCGCCGTGCAATCTCCATCGTCTGCAGGCATGCTTCAAGTTTATCCCTCTTGATAATCTGTCTGTCTCTGCTTGCTGCACAGTTTCCAGTGCTTGTGCGTGTCGCTCAGTATCCTTTTTAATTTCCTCGGTAGCCCTGTTATGCTGACGCTTTATAAATCTTTTAGCACCTCCCTAACACGACCTTTCAAGCTCACAGTAGAAAGCGCCTCATGCAACCATTTCCCAGTCACCACCTCATCTTCCATCGCCTCCTCAGCTTCAGTTGTCGCAGTACCGATATGTAATAAACATTTTCCTTGGAAATTGTAATTACTGTCAGAATCCATTTCGAACAATGTGGGATCAGTCGGCTTCACAAAGCTGGTTACACCACCCTCATCAGGCAAATACTTTTCACTCTTATGTAATGGCATTAAACACATGTCCTAAATATTCACGATTTTAGCGTTGTCGACCCAAGAATTCTCCTAAGTGGGGAAGCTGATCCACTTGACGAGGGACTTTGATCCTTTACACCATATAACACGTTCAATCAAGTGCACGTCCAGATATGCTATCTTTTGCAACTCCTCCATATAAAATGTGCCGGCTATAAACTTACCACGGTGATCTGTTAACATATACGTCGTAGGGAAGGTGGTACGCATGCTATTTATAGTAAATAGCTTCCCGCTCCAGTTCAATGTATAGCCCTTTTTTGGGAGAGTTTTGACTTTGCCGATGCAAACAACATCACCAATCTTAAACCTTGAGCGAGAAATAAACTGAAATTTCTTGATATAACATTCTTTAATGCCCAACTACTCTCTGGTCATGGCAACCTTGGAAGCTATTTATTCAGATTTCAGTTAAGCAATACTCCTCACTGCCATCTTTGCGGGGAACCCATCATTGATGATATCTACCATATTATTTACACTTGTAAAAAAATGAGCGACATCCGTGGAAAATGTAACGTTAACATAAATACTTCATTTGTAATAACCCCAGAAAATTTTTTAAAAATTCTCAGCTACTTTCATGAACTGATAGCCGGGAAAATGATTCCAAAACCGAGTGACAATATTTACTTATAATACATAAATTAACACCTGTAAATATGCAACACATTTAACAACATACATACACATATAGATATACATATTTTTATATACATAAACACATACGTATAGTATTTAATTTAAATATAATTCTGTATTAATTGTGTACTTGATAAGCTAATTAAAGTAAATGTAATGTAACGGTGACTATGTACCATCATCACCGTTACTTTCCCTTACAACTTACGTAAATTATAAAAAAGAAAAATTTGTGTTTATTGCTAAGCACCCACTACACTCACACACAATAATTTTATAACTAACATACATTTCATAAGAACACTACAACCATTTATACATAGATTATATTAAATATACTTGTCCCACTGGTTATGTCCAGAATGGGGACCCCAAAAAAAAAAAAAAAAAAAAAAAAAAAAACCTTGAGGGTTTAGCAGTAGGTGGATTAGCCTTAGTGTCAAATGTTTTCAAGAGAATGCAATTTTTTACGTAATGCTAATTTAAGTTTGCAGCCACCCAATCGTATTAATTGTCCAGCTTTGACAAGAAAAAAATAAATATTATGGGTGTAATTCATTCCATATTTAGATTCGTTAATCGATTCTATAAGTTGTGGATTTTCACAGAAGAAAATCGAATTACTTTAATTTTTAAAATCCACTTAAATTACAACAGATATGAAAGTAATAAATGAAAAAAATATGGAATTGAAAATCTGTCTTACGAAGAAGAAAATTATTTCTCTAATATCTACTACAAACTTTATTGACCTTCACTGATTCACTGGTGCATGAATTATCCTCCTTCGATGAACATGGTTATACAAACCGCAGTAACACATCCTGCTATCATTGACCCTTTTTTTTTTTATACTAATATTGTCAATCAAGAATTCATATATGTACTGTAAATTCGATGTATTAATACGGTTATAGAACAGCACATATATGAATTCTTGATTGACAATATTAGTATAAATATATAATGCATAAGTGTTGAATGAATACTGTAGTACCCTAAAGATATGTGAAAAGTACAGAATAAGAATAACAAATGTCTCGATAAATGTTTAAGTTCGTTTAAAAAATTGCATTCGTCTCGGTTTTTAAGCCAACACTGCATATTTATTCTTTGTTCAAATATACCTATCAAACCGAGCCAATCGATCTTCAACTGTAAGTGATCAGAGATGTTATCCTTCGTTATATGGAAAAAAAAAAGGGTCAATGATAGCAAGATGTGTTACTGCGGTTTGTATAACCATGTTCATCGAAGGAGGATAATTCATGCACCAGTGAATCAGTGAAGGTCAATAAAGTTTGTAGTAGATATTAGAGAAATAATTTTCTTCTTCGTAAGACAGATTTTCAATTCCATATTTTTTTCATTTATTACTTTCATATCTGTTGTAATTTAAGTGGATTTTAAAAATTAAAGTAATTCGATTTTCTTCTGTGAAAATCCACAACTTATAGAATCGATTAACGAATCTAAATATGGAATGAATTACACCCATAATATTTATTTTTTTCTTGTCAAAGCTGGACAATTAATACGATTGGGTGGCTGCAAACTTAAATTAGCATTACATACATTTCCGTTATTTGTTCATAAAAATTTTTTCAAATTCAAATTGTGCTTTTTATTTTTATATACATATGTATGTGTTTTATTATAAAATTTATTTACTTTTAAATAGTACATTGAATCCTTATTGCCAATTATTGTACATTCAAAATGTGAACAATCTACAATAAAAAGAGTAAAGATAAACATATTATATATTGCCTGAATCTGAAGAAGATGTATGTATTTGTATATACTTAGGCTCACTGGCTGCTTCGCAGTCCAACCCGATTGGATTTTTAATTGCTTTATTTCGTGAATTTTTAAAATAAAAGGTAGAGTGCACTAACCAAAAAGCGTTCATTTTAAAAAATACGTCGATTTTTTAAAAAAAACATTAAATTTAATGTTTTGCAAAATGTTATAAGCTATTTAGTTATTTAGCTTAGTTTTTCCTGTTGTTGGGTCAATGCCGCTGGCGCGCCCACAAAAAAAAAAAAAAAAAATTATATTAACTATACTTATTTTATTTTCAAATTTACGTTTCCACGGTAACTATCAGCGATAATATTTCAAATTCGTTTTCCTTTTTATAATTTACTCTATAATATTTGAAGTTACTCGCATTGTCGCAATCTAGGCTCTTTAATTTTAAAATTATTTTCGGTGTCGCCGGGGATGTGGGAAAATGTTAAAAATGAGCGTAACGCAAAAAAGAAAAAAAAAAAGAAGCGTGCCTGCCCTCAAGGCTTAAACATATTGTGTGCTAAAAAAACGTGCAAGATCAGGTTAGAATTTTATCAAATTAACAAACAGAAAGACCAAAATTTTAAAAATTAATCTTTCCTACACTCGCATGGATGCGAAAAAACAATTTTTGTATTCATGTGTATAGGTTATAATTTATTTATAAATGAAAGTGTCCGCATTGTAATGATATTTTTAATATAAGATATAAAAGCTGAGTGCATCCGGCAAAAAATTGAACTAATTCATTTTTTCCTTTGAACTATTTTATAAACCGAATCTAATAAATTCCTAAAAAAATCGTTGATGAATGAAGTACAAGAATTAAAACAAAAATATTATGATCGCTTAATGAAATTTAAATTTTTCCATACTTATATCTGTCTATTCTTCAACATAAATCAACAGGTTTAATGGCGAAGATCATTATTTTCAATTTCTTATATAAAGATCTCGAACCTATAAATGGTTTTTTTTTCTTATTTTTTCTTGGGCTCGTCAACCAAGGACATTTACCCAAAAACAACTAGTAAGGAAATTAGCCGGTTATATTTTAATCCGATCTGAAATCTTTGCTAAAAGGGAACAAATAGCAGGAATAATTAATTTGGGAAGGAAAAGACAGGATATAGGAAGCACAATAAGGAGCAGGAAGCCCGAGCTTCAACATAAATAGGAATACAAAATGCTCCGTAGTAAGAGATGAACACTGAAAGAACACATGATCAGCGTCGCAAATAGCTGCATCATCAGGATGGAGGGGACAGTGTGGGGAGAAAATTAGGGAAAAGCGAAATCTGGAAGAAGGCACCAAAGAATGGCCGAAACGCATACGAACAAGGGAAACCTGTAAATGGTTATTTGTGGTTGTTACGTAATCTCTTAACTTTATACCGACTTTCATGAGTTACCAGATCCAGCGCAGAAGTTTTAATTGTATTTTTGTTTCTTTAACTAATGTTTAAAAATCAGATTTAACCATTACTAACAGCGATTGATAGTTTTAAATTAATTCAAATAAAATTTGTTATTTTACAGACAATGCATCGCTTGATACACGCGATTCAATAATTAAATCTGGACACGAAGTGATAGTTGGTAAGAATTATAAAATATTTTTATTTGCTTACGTATCATTCACTTTTATTATTCTTATAACGGATTGTATTTGTATCTGGTTTTTGTTTGTATTTGTATATATATTTGTTAACCTCTACGATTATAATAACTTATTCTTTGATATACACACACATACATGCATATTGTAAATAAATGTTTGTTTGTTTGTCCCATATACATTCCTATACCGCTGGGCGGATCATGTTGAAATTTTCAGGGTGTATTGGTAGTGTCCGAACAAAGGTTTTAAGGTATATCTGAAATTTCTACCCTCTCTCCTTCATGAAATATAAGGTTTTAAATATTTAAACAATGAATTATGATACGATTAGCAACATTACAGGAATACGTACGAGACAAACAAACAAACATTCATAAAATTTTAATTAAAACGATTACTATAGTAAATTAGATAACATTTTATTGATTTCTGGCGTAAGTAAATACACCGCGTTCCGTTACACTTTTCTTTTTGCTTTACTGAAATCATTTAACCTCCACGACATGATCTAAACGTATAAATCGAGCTCCTAGCCTAATTGCTGTACTCATTGCAGAGAGTTTAAACAAAAAACAGTAGTGTTTTCTATTAGTTTTTACAGAGAAATTAAAAATCCTACAACAGAATGTTAACAGTTGCTACCGGGAATATTTATACTAAAATTTGAAATCCCTACTCGACTACTGTTGTGTTTGTTGTTGTAGTTAATAAATTAATTTTAATCAAATTCTCGAGGCGGAGAGGTCGGAAGATATGAGTGATAAAGATGTTCTCTAAATCTGTAATTATGGGAGATCACCGTATGAATAGCTCGACCTCTTCAAAATGATGGTTATGCGCGAGGGCGCGGTAGAGACCTCCACGAAGCGCAGAGATTTTTTTTTAGCAATAACTGTTGTGTAAATGCACTGGCGGTGCCCCTGGAAACGATTTTAATCACTACAATTACGCGCAAAGAAAAATAAAAATAAAATAAAATATTAGAAAAAGAACTAAACAAGATACGATATTTTGTAATTTTGTATTTTTAATCTAAATTTTATTTTGATAAGCTTGTAATTGATACCATAATAAAAAAAAAAAAATGGTTGTGTGTGCTGTTTAGTTGAGCGAAACCTTTTGTTAGATCACAACAGACAGGTTATAGAAAGACCGATAAGATCATTTTTTGTTGAACGGTGATAAACATATTTCCTAAAGAGCATAAATATATCAACTAAAAAACCAAAAAATAAAAAAAATAAACGTTTTCCACATATAAACTACGAGTATCAAGGCGGAATATAGATAGACAGATTACAAAATAAGTGAATATGACGTAAGAAAAATAGAGTGGTCAAGAAGGAGTAAAAATTAAATTTTTTTTTTTTTTTTTTTTTGTGAAAGCGTCATCCTGTACCATTTTTAACTGCTGTGGCTATTACAGTACGAAGATGCGCAGTTTGTTTTTATAGATATCTGATTATTCCGCTAGTTCTGATAAATTGTGTTATGGATAAAATTGCATCGGGGGAATTCTCAAGAATGTTGGTGACTGTTTTGTTATTAATTGAAGGGGGCCGGTGAGGTGATAATGCTGGACAGTCGCATAGTATATGAGGAGTTGAGGGAGCAACATCTTGGCCACAGAAAGGACAATTCATAGGAGAGGGGGTTCTTTGCAAAATAAAATTATGCGACATGGCCGTATGGCCTGTGCGCAAGCGGCTAAGTGCACAGAAATCTCTGCGGGAAATGCTTTTTTCCGGCCGCCATGGTTCGGTTGGGGGTTTAATTAACCTCGAGAAAGTCTGACACGAGGACCAATGGGTTTTCCATAAGGACGTGAGATTATTAAAGATTATGTTCGAGAGATAAGGTGGAGGTGGGCTGTTACTAGGCGAGGGGCAATATATTTCTGCTCGGGCGGATGTATCGACGCGTTCATTTCCAGGAATCCCAGCATGGCTGGGAGCCCACAGAAAGGATACGGAGCACTGTCTCTTAATAAGTTCGTATAATACCTGCTGGGTCGAATTGCTACAGGATGTTTGGTGAGGGGATTAGAAATTGTCAATAAAGCTGCGGATGAATCAGATACCAGCAGGGCTTTCAGTGATGTAGGCTCTGTAGAAAGAAAATATTCCAAACAGAAAAATACTGCGTATATTTCAGCATCCAGTACCGAGCAATTGTCATTTAGTCGAATGCTTCGAATCACGTCGCAGACTTCAAAGGAACAGGCGGTTGGGGATGAAGTAGCCTCTGGGGTAGCCTTGGCAGCATCCGTGTAGAAAAAGAGGTGGTCGGGGTATTTTTGCATTGTTGCTGTTGTCAACTGAACGATATTCGGATGCAGGGGTTTATTATACTTCGTCAGGGAAAAGTTAACATCAATGTTTAAAGGGGCCCACGGCGGAATCATGATATTAGGATCTAGGTTAGGGAAAGGGATTTCGCTCACGTTGTGTTGCGATAGGAGAGCCAGGATTTCTGGGAGAGGGTCATTAGGGAACTCTGGAGTGTTGGGGAGGTCATTTGGGTCGATAGAACAGGCACGTTTACTAGAGAAAAGAGCGAGGGTCTCACGGTGGTAATAATAGGTTCGGAAATACTTTAGTGGGGGTGTGCCTAACAAGGCACACAAACTTACAGACGGTGAAGTTCTATGTGCGCCAAGTATCGTGCGGAGCGCCGTGTGGTGTATTGAATCAAGGGATTTAAGTAAAGAGGGCAGTCCCTGGCTGACGCATACGCCTGGGACCCGTAGTTTATTCTGGAAATGACTAAGGATTTGTATATGGAGAAGAGAGTTTTCGGAGGTACATTATACTTTGTGTTTGATACATATTTAAGAATAGATAGGAATTTATGACATTTAACTTTAAGATTGTATATGTGGGATCGCCAAGTTAGCTTTTGATCGAACAGTAGTCCAAGGAAAGTAGCAGTAGGGTGGAAATGAAGTGAGGAATTTTCTAGATTGAGGCGGATGCTGGAAGAGTTTTGACGTCCCCTATAGAAATCAACACAGATAGACTTAGATGGAGAAAACACAAGACTATTATTGTTACACCAGAATTGTAGTTTTGAAATAGTTTTTTGTAGAATTTTTTGAGCATTTGCTGGAAGACTGGAAGACAGGGAAATGTTTAAGTCGTCAAAGTAGAGCCGGGCGTTTACAGGCGGAGCAATACAATTATTTATATCATTGATATAAAAAATAAACAAGGTTGCACTAAGGGCAGATCCTTGTGGTAAGCCATTCTCAGTTTGAATGGTGCTCGATGTTGACGAACCAATCTTAACATGGAACGTTCTGTTTGTTAAAAAATTATTCAGATACTTGGCCATGTTTCCACTTATACCAGCTGTTGTCAGCTTGGATAAGAGGCCGTATCGCCATACTCTGTCGAACGCCTTTTCTATATCGAAAAAGACGGAGTATACATGTTGGCGTCTGTAAAATGCTGTTAATATTTGCCTTTGTAGGCTCAGCAGATGATTAACTGTAGTACGCTTCTTACGCCCTCCGGCTTGTGACGAGGATAGGAGATTATTCTGTTCAAGGAAGAAAAGGAGACGCCGATTAACCATTTTTTCCAGCGTTTTTGAGAGGACACTTATGAGGGATATAGGCCTGTAGTTTTGTGGAAAAAGAGGATCTTTATTTTTCTTCAGAATAGGAATAACAACTGCTAATTTCCATGGCTCAGGGATCGATCCGGAGAACCATATTTGGTTATAGATATGTAAGAGGAAGTTTTTCGCTGATGGAGGTAAGTGTTTTAACATATATGGATGGATGGAATCGGGCCCAGGCGCGCTGTTTGCAGTATGGTACTGGAGTTGATAGTCTAGTTCAGAAATGGTGAAATGGCAATTGTAGGAAAGTGAGGAGTCAGAGATGATAGTTATTGGTTGTTGTTCCGTGGAATATTTCTTTAAAGAGAAGGCAGACGAATATGACGATGAGGATGACTCCATTGCAAAATGATTCGCAAAAGCATTTGCGACTTCCAACGGGTCAGATAACATGGAACCATTCTGATTTATCGAAAAGGAAGGGGTCGCACGATTAATACCGTTCAGTGCCTTAATTTTGTGCCAAATATTGTGACTAGAAGTATTTATGGAGATTGAATGCATAAATTGCTGCCAAGATTCTTGTTTTTTGCGCCTAATGAGGCTCCTCGCAGCTGCACGGCGTTTTTTAAATTCGATCAAATCAGGATATAAGCCTGTTGATTTAAACTTCCTAAGGGCATGTTTACGTTGGCGTATGGCTATTCCTATTTCGGGGCACCACCATGGGACCCGTCGGGATCTGTTTATTGGGACAGACCTGGGAATAAATACTAAAGCAGTATTCGTAATAGCGTCGATAAAGGAGTTGATGTTCTCTGATAAAGATTCGGATGGCTCGCTGGGAACCTTTACTTTAACCGAAAACATATCCCAATCCGCCTTGTGGAATAGAAATTGAGGCTTAGGTGGGGGGGTTTGGGTAGGGAGGGCTTTGGACGGGCATATGAGTATAGGAAAATGGTCGCTAGAGCATAAGTCCTGCAGCACAAAAGTGCTCAGGTGAGGGAAGATGGAAGTGGAAACAAGTTGTAGGTCGATTGTTGAGAATGTATGTATTATGGGACAGATTGAAATGGGTGTAACCTGGGGAGGGAAGCAGTATCATATCGTTATCTAGGACCAGTTTATTGATGACAGAGCCATGTCTGTTTTCCAGTGTTGCTCCCCACAAAGGTGAGTGGACATTAAAATCACCGAGTAATATTAGTGGCGGGCTGACCTGTGATAGTACTGACTGAAACATATCTGCAGTAATTATATAATTCGGAGGCACATAGCAGTTACATAGAGTTATCGGGGTGGCAGATATCTGAGGAAGATGGACGACCACTGCAATCATTTGTAAGGGGGTACTAAAATTCAACTGTGTTGCTGGGACAGAGGAGTGGACCATAATGGTAACCCCTCCATTTGCTCTAAACCCTTGATCATTGCTGAAAGTGAAAAGGGAGTAGTTTTGTAGGGCTGGGTTATCTGTGGGCTTCAAATGAGTTTCCTGTAGACATACCACAGCAGCGGAGTGATTTGCAATAAGCAGCTTTAATTCAGCAAGTTGAGGGTAGAATCCTCGACAGTTCCACTGCAGGATAATGTTACGAACCATGACCACTATTAGCTTTCAAATATGTTTAGTCTGCTGTTTGATCTGAATCCGACTGTCTAGCAAGTTTGTTGATTAGCTTAGTGAAACGTGTCTTCATTGATCGGTTTTGAAGTAAGGAGTAATTATCTGAGAGCATGTGAATAAATCCATCTATGTCTTCAGTGAAGTTGGCTACTATACTTTAAATGATTGTAATGATGAAAGCAAATTGATTTTCAAGAACTCAGTGGACTAATAAGTATTTCAGTAAAGAAGATAAAGTCGCAGGAAACAGTTTTGTAAAGTAGACATATTATTGAATTACCGCCTAATTACGAGTATTAATTACGCAAAAACGTTACATTAAAAACAGTTTTTTATAATAATATTTTTTGACTTTTTTCTATTATTTCGGTCTACAATTCAGAAACTACGCAGCGTACTAGTAATATTCTACAAAAAATTGTATTAAAATTACAGAGAAATGAATTAAGAATTCTGCAACGGGGGTTTTAATATTTTCTGTGCCAGAAATACTATTTATTTTCAGATTTTAAACCATTGCCTGTCATCGTGGTTGGCTATTGTAGAATAGGGTCTGTTTTAATTATTGTGTTAATCATATTCACAAAAAGAAGAAAAAAAAACAGAATAGAAGAAATAAATCTTTAATGAAAATACAGAATTCCACACATAAAAAGGAGAAAAAATTAAAGATTTATATTAATCTGTTGATGAAGCTGCGGAAAACAGCTATCGCGTAAGTAGATGGGTCATTTATCGGAATGAGTTAATCATGTAATTAAAATGGTGAATAAGGAATAAAATACAGATAATTACAATGATGAAGAGACCTCCCCAGAAATGTCACTAAGTCGAGTCTAATGAATATTTTTCAAAATATAGATAGATCGATGAGTAAGGTTCCCTATGCGTTCTCTCGGCGAAAAATGAAGTTAGGAAACCAGTTTTTACCTTAAAAGAAAGGAAATTTTATTCTGTTAGTGTTCTATATAATCTCTTTCTTGATCGATACACTTTTGCCAAAGTTCCGGCAGTTTCAACAAACATTCGTTCCAATAATTCCGTCCAACTTGTTACATTCATTGTTCAACTGCAGCTTTGACTTCATTGCCAGTCGTGAAACGTCTTCCTTGCAGAAATTTCTTCAGGTTGCCGAAAATTCGGTAATCGCAGAGGCTCAAGTCCGGGGAGTATGCTGTATACGGATTTACTACCCGCACAAGAAAGTCTGCAATAGTGATGTGGTTGCAGTGGTCGTGTGCACACGCTCATTGACGTGCAGCAGCACAGGTTTAGCTGGCAACTTCGCAGGCCTACGATTTTTTAAATTTTTATCGAACTGTATGAGTGTATCGCAATTATAACTTCTCCTTTAGATAAAAATTCAACAAAAAACAGTTCATGGTAATCAAAAAACAACGTCATCATCATTTTCCCAGCTGATTACGTATACCGCACCTTCGTTGAACCGAGACGAACCAACATGTTTCCACGTCATCGACGCGAGTTTTGGAAGGGTAGTGAAGTGATGCACCCATGTTTCATCACCCACGATAATCTTCTACAGGCAGGCGTTTTCATCTCGTCCATAACCTACCAAATTTGTTCGACACGCAGTAATGTGCGCGCTTGCCTTTGCTCGGTTGACAGTGTGTGCTGGAACAGATTTTTTTGAACTTCAACTGCGTGGTCACGATTTTCTGCACTGTACCGCATGTAACATTCAATGTTGATGCGATGAAAGAGAGGCGAACGTTCCGATTTTCTCAAATCATGCCGTCAATCTTCTCATACAGACCTTTGGTAGAAACCGACACTGGTCTCCCTGCTCGTTCTTCATCATCAATATAGACGTATCCACTTTGAATGCTCATGGCACCGTTTCCATATGTAGCTTTCATCCGTGCATGAATTTCAGGCGTTTCTTTATTTTCGAACATTAATAACCGAATCACGACGTGGCTGTTCTAACTAGGACGGTACGCTAAGAGAAGCACACATGGTTACACATTCACCAAATGCTATATACTGAGCCGATCGCTTTCGAAATTCGTACACTCCTTCCGTAAGGTTGTTTTAACATAAGCTCGAGAGATGGAGTCATTACTTTCATTTCTTGTCGAAAGGGAGCAAAAGTAACCCTACTTATTGATCTAACTTTATTTTATCCTACTTTTTTAAATTTGTATATGTATGTATATTGAAACGAATCGCGAGTGTCCCTGTTCCGGAAAACCAGTAAGAAGAACCAAGACGCTCGGTTTCCCCAGTTCGTCTACCAGTGAAATGAATTACGTTGCTCGTGATCCGATCTTATAATTATGACTAGTATTTTAAAATAATGTCTGCTTTCCGGGTGCCGGAGAGGATAGGCCTCATACCTTTTTACGAGGTTAATTACCTAAATTTCTGTTGTTTTTTTTTATAATGATTATGTAAAGCTGTGTTTAATTTATTAACTGAAGCCGCATAAAAAAAACATTTTAAATTTAAAAGTAAACGTTCCATACACGGTGTAAATTAAAAGATCGAAATAAAACCTGGCAGTAAAACAACTTGAACAGAAACATGTGACGTTAATCTCTTAACAATTCATCAATCGTACGGTAAAAGGACGAAAACAACAGACCGATACCACTACAGATAAAAGACGGCTACAGTGATGATCGACGGCACTTATATACATCACAATCATCCTTCAGCTCAGCTCTACTGACCACTACCGGGTAATGCGCACCAGCCACGGACACATGCTGTACTGCTGCCATCAGCTACTACCACATAAATTAGATTTATCGTAGAAAATTTCTATAAATATTAATTTTACGTAGCATTTAGCTTATTCAAGGAAAAAGAGAAAGTTTCCTAAAAAAAAAGTATAACTAATGAACTCATAGCGTACTCGTGTACTCTTGTTTTATATATAAAAATTAACTAGATTTATTTAGGATAAAAAAAGGTCAAATTTAAAATCTTGCATTTTTACAGTATTGAGTATTTTGGGAAAAGAAACTTAAATTCTGCATATGGAACATTAATTTTTTTTCCGTTCAAGAGCATCCCCCTAGATCCGGCCCTGTAAATAATTACTACTTATAACTTAGATAGTAGAAAAAAAAAATACGTGGCAATATTACATTGTCATGATTACCACCCTAACGCATTAATATAGACATATTTATATTGCCAAATCGTGTGATTTTATTCTTGTTAATCATCTAACATTTAATAATATGCTCTGTTTCTAGTAATGAATAGTCGGTAAATCGTTTGCTGTATAATTAATTTAAAATCTGACTAAAAGTTCCTTTTTAATCTAATACCTCCGTGAATGTATAAAAAAAAATTATAATTTGGATTTAATCAATTCCTACATTTAGACTTTTGTATGCGGCATTTGACTATAATATCAACACTAGTTTTATCTTTTTGTCTCTTTGAAGTAGTCTTTTTTTAATTTCAAGAGGGAGAAAGGACTTAACTTCAGTAACCCTTTTCTCTCGTCATGTTTACGCTATATATTTTGTATTCTAAACATGTCCAATTCTACTTTGAATATATACATATATATATATATATATATATATTGTGATGAACTCCTTTTTCTCAGTGAAAATAATGAAAAATAACGGAAACTACGGGCGCCAGTAACACTCACCATGTGTTACGACTGGAATAGCTCCGTTCGATGGAACATTAGGCTTTTTCGTTAAAAAAATCGAAAAAAAAAACAGGAAAGGGAACAAGATTATAATAAAAAAAAAAAATAAACACCGCGATCCCGTCTCGGGGAGCAACGGTAATGTCACCACCGCACAAGAGATGTCACGACGGCTCAACCACGTGTTCAATAACAAAACTTTTATAGAAAAACGCGAATATTTCTGAAAAAAAGAAAAAAAAGCTACATAATAACGAACTAGATGGCAGTGCGGACGTATAAACTTAGCGGTGACTAGAAAAAAATGAGTGAAATTACTTAAATTTGCGGCGAATCTCAACAGAAAAGATGTTACACATGCGGCATGGCGCATAAAATTTTGACAAGACGGTAGCGCCAAACGAAAAACGTAAAAAGAACTTATCTATCTCTCAGCGAATAATCGTATGACTATTAATAAACGTGATAACAGTACATCGATGTTTCTAGAACATCTCCCGAATAATACCACGTTAACCGCGTTGCCTGACTTTTACGGGATTTTATAAATCTTCCCTCGGCTCGATGCTGCTCAACGCAGTTTATCCCGGACTCGTGTAGTTATCTCCGCTATCAGCTGCTACCAGCAATACCCACGCATACAGTCTCAACCTTGACACGAATGTCCGTTCGACTGCGTATGGGAATTTTGGTTTTAGCCGATAAGCATCTCCGATACCTACGAGATTACGCCGAATAAAACCGATGTTCGAAAGTCCACGAATTAATGATTTTATGGGAGGAAATATTTTTATAATTCGAACACCGCTAAAAATTGGCACTGCAGATACCGAATCCGTCTTAATATGTATAAATACACATAACTGAAAATTAACCAAAATAAAAAGAAATACGTACTAATAAGGTTTTATTGTTGATTTTAGATACCGAGCTTATGTTCAGCGAAAGAACGTATGAGCCAAACAGTAGTAAGTATTAAAAACATTTTATTTTAATAATGAATCGACAAGGCATTCTCATAATTCTCTGAAGGTATACAGTTATAATGTATAGGAATGATCTGTGTATAATATGTATTATTTCCTAAATATTAAGGGCAATGGGAAAAACAGATGTGTTCACGGTTTACGATCAAAGCTAAAATAGCACACCCAGGATTGATCAATTTGAGGAGGCACTTAATCATAATGATAAAATATGAAGATTTTTGTGTGACATTATTTTTAAGAATTTTTCGGAGTTACCCAAGCACCAAAGTTGGAATATTTCAAATGTCGTTAAATTTTTTTCTGTCCCAAAATATACAACCAAATTTCAAATACAAAAAAAATAGAAAAAGAAGGAAAAGAAGATCTCCGGTTCATCATATTACTAACGTGACAACGATAAGAAATTCGGCTGCGAATTATAATGGTGAGTCATAGTTTATCGCACGAGAGGAATACTAGAAAAGAAGGATAGTCATCAGCATAAGGGAATATGTTTACACACGCCACAAGACTTAAATTGCGATTTTCGTTTTTGTTGTCATAATTTCTTACTGCGTAACTTTAATTCTAATTGAAATACATACTACTTAATAAAATTTAAGTATTATTTCTTGAGAGCCCGTTTTCGCTCTGTTATCGCTTTCTTAATGTCTTCGCAGCACCACGGGACTGGTCTGCTCCGCTTCCTTTGTGAAGATTTTGGAATTGTTGCGTTGACCGCTACTGAAATCACATCCTTTAAGTCGCTTATTTTAGTCTCTATTGACTCCGTTGGTTGAGGAAAAGTCGTCGATCTCATTGAATATACTTCCCAATCTGCTCTATGAAAGGCAAAACGCAGCATTAAGCTATCGAGCTGGTTGATTGCAGGCGTCATTTTAAAATCTATCATTATGTGAAAGCGCGGTCGCTCGAGCATAAGTCATCCATTACACGCAGGACAAATTTAGGGGCCAGAATGCTTGAGCACAAGGCTAGGTCTATCGTCGAGAAAGTGTGATGCGTAAGATTAAAATGCATGGGCGAGGACGTGGTGAATAACACACCAAGTCGCTATTAACCACAATATCGGATAATACTCGTCCACGTTGGTTTGAGGACAACGAGCACCATAACGGCGAGTGTACCTTAAAGTCTCCGAGGAGTATTGCATCACCCCCGAGCACTCTGATGAGGGCATCCATTTGGCTATCAATTACAAATTTTTACTTCGAAGGGGAATTCTAACTCGCACAGTCACAGCTTAAAGAGGGGTTGTAATTGGTAGCCGTTACGCCGGTAGGGACGCGTGCACCTAGTGTCGCCAACTCGTTAACTCCGTTTGGGTTATCATTCTGGAAAATATTATAATTCTTAATGGCCGTTCTGGCACTTGGCTTAAGTCTGGTTTCTTGCAAGCATAACTAATAAGTGGAGAGATCTCGGTTATTAGCTACTCTCTAATTATTGCCTGCGTCGACAGTTCCACTACACTATCACACTCCTTTATTTGCCAAAGCCATTTCTATTTATCGGGAAAAAAGTTACAGAAATGAAGTTAAAATTCGGGAAATACCGAAAAAGATAGCGAGCAAACCACTTTCTTCTCTTAATCATCCGCAGTCTTTTCTTTGCCAGATTTATCCGTTTTGTTCTAGACTAAATAATAAACTTGCAAGCGATATCGCAGAAAAACACGCTGAAAAATTCTGTTGATTATGACGCCATCACAAAAGCTTTTAATATTACCTGACATTTGTGCGACTGATATTTTTAAGTTTGAATGATAAATAAAACCAAAAAGTATTTAAAATCTATTAATTGGCGACAAAAAAGAGAAAAATCTCTTTAAAACAACAATTTTTTCTTTGTGACCGATCTTTTTTGAGAGATTTTTAGAGTCATTTTTACATTCGTTTTATTATAACACTGCCGGATTAAGTCGAAATGTACAAATATAGTTTTCTTATTACAGGATATCAGTGCGCATTAGGAAATTTAAAGTTTGACTTAGGAGATAAATTAATATCAAACGGTGAAACCGATTTATGTGTCGAATGTACCTGCAATATTCCGCCTTTGTTAACATGTTCCAGAGATCTAGAATGTGAGAAGATGTTGCCGCAAGAAATTCGCATACAGGCATCGTGGGTTGTTCCGTATTATTTATCTTATTCGTCCAGAAATTTAATTTCTTTGTCGTATTTCATGCTTATCATTAACCTATTAACAATTTTGCAATTATCTACAGAATGGAAATTATACTTGTAAAGATAACAGATTTTTGCACGATGATAATTGAAACGTACTTTTTAAAAGTTACCGTTAACGCTTTTATTCATAGGCATCTCAGTCATGGAGAATACAAAGCTTCTCATCCGATTGTAATTGCTGTAAATTTATTCCGGAAAACTCGGGGAGAGACATTTGTTTCAATCTAGGGTTCGTTTCCTTTTATCGATAAAAAAAAAGCATGTAAATCTTCAGACTGCAATTAATAATAATAGAATGAAAACAATCTAGCTCGCTTCGATAACGTGATCTAGCTAAAGCAGGAACCAAACATTTACTATTAACAATTATATTTTATAAATGTCTTTGAAATTTGTATAAAAAAAATAAATATATTTTCTAATTTATCTTTTTTTTTTTTTTGGGCTTATTTGAAATTCGGAAAATTTTTAGAAACCTCGATACACACATTGTAACAGCCGGTTTGTATAAAATGAAATATTCCCATAACGGAAAATTTTTCCTTCAATGTGTTTTTCAAAATAAATAAACTGAATCCTATATACACTTGGCAGAGCGCAGTAAATTGTGAAATTTAACTTTGCGGTAATGTTACTAAGCCTAAAGAATCCGAAGAGAAGACTGAGCTGATTCTTTTTTCATGGGATTTGCTTTTCCTTTCATAAATTTAGCCGGTGTACACCGAAATGATTTCAGGTTCGATAAATCTGCCATTTGTGCCCGGAACGAGACAAATCTTGTACTCGTAATAACCTTCGGTCTAGTAGAAAGCACCTTAACTGCTAAATTACTGTGTTACTTCTAAACAACGACAGAAAATTTTATTTAACCGAAAACATAAAACCGAAAAATCCTCCTCATCTGGTTTAATTTCAAATCATACGGCTTATGTTGTTAATTTGTCCCGTATGTTAGAAAGCTCTTATGAACATTTAATTTACGTCGTTTACATATTCTAAAAACTTTTTAACATCAAAATGAATAGAACCTATATAGAGATATATTTCGTAACGTGTTTCGTAAGCCAAAGGTGTCTTTTGTACATTTTTCCTTTCGCCATGCAACATTTTAATATTGATTTTTCACAATTTTAATGTTTTTTTTTTATAAATTTACAAATATAAATCTAGGTGTCGCGTGTAACTACCTGAGCTATTACGACACCTAGACCCATTGGAAATTACAGAAGGCGGTGCAATCTGTTGGATGCTGCAAAATTCAACACTGCCCGAACACAATTCGGTAGTTCGACAGCAGACGGTGGGGTGAGGTATAACACTAGGAGTATTGAATTTACAGTTTAGCTGTTTATTTTTTTTAAATTTCCCGGTAATTTCTGTTACGAAATTTCATCTAGAATTTCACATTGGTTGAGCTTGAAAAAATAACCTGGCACAGCAGAAAGTTCAAAAAAATGAACAAAATTCTTTTTGTAGCTTTTTATATAATATTAAGTGGTCACTGCTAACTTGTGAACGAAGCGAGTATGTTTGTGTATGCAAAGACAGATCCAGAAAGACATTTTGGGGAGGGAAATCATATACTTACATCTTATCTTATACAGAGTAAATACCTTATGTTTCATGAAGAAAATCAAATAGCGATCTCTTTAGAAATTTAAAAATATTTTAAAAGTACGTGATTATTAAAATTTTTAATTTAATTTTTAGGGATGAAAAATAAAAAAATTATACATTTGTACCTAAAAAATGTTAGTTTAAAATTTGAATAGTTGATTACTGAAAAGAATAGGAAGATAGTATTTTTATTAGACTCTACTTCTTTTTTATTTTTGTTAGTAATTCAATCCGAATTCTTTGTTCGTGAGCAAGTAAAAAAAAATATATATATAAATTTCCTATTAAACTAATTTCATTTACATTACAGATTTTTTTTTTTTTTTTTTTTGTATTAGTAGCCATTTCTAGCCTATTGACTAACAGTAGCTGGTATGGCAAATGATTGTGTCACTATTTCCTACTCAAATCACAATTTTTACGGACGGATCGAAATCTGCTTTGGGGGGGTCGGTGCCGCTTTTATTCTTCCTGCCCTCAACTATTCTGAGTCATTTAAACTTCTCTCCTTTTCTTCTGTCTTCCTAGCCGAATCCATGGCTATTTTGCGTGCCGTCCTCTTTATATCTTCAACTTCCAGTTTAGTGAATTTCCTTCTATACTCTGACTCCAAAAGCGTATTTTATTAGTTATCTTCCTGTCCTATTATTCTTTATATTCGTTCCTTGATTTACAATTTATTAGCTTCCCGTTCTATCCATATTGATCTGCTTTGGATTCCTGTTCTTGCTGATTCATTAGCATACTCGGCCGCAGTAAGTGGTCGTTTCATAGGCAGATTTCCTTCCCAAAGTCTATACTCCCTCTCTTTTCGTTCTCAACGTGACTTTTGGACTGATCTCTATCCGTCTTTTTTCTCCAACCCTGGCTCCTTTTACCTTGCCTTACAGCCTTCCCCATCCTCTTCTCCTTGGTTTAACAATTTTTCCAGTATTAGCCGTTTTGTCACTTCTTCCATAGTTCACCTCCGTTTTAATCATAGTCTGCTCCAGGCTTCTCGTTTCCGCTTTGCTCTTAATCAATCTCCTTTGTGTCTCTTTCATCCTCCTACGTTAAATGTCACCTGTGACACAAACCACGTACTATTCGAATGTTCCTTCATTTCCTCAGAACGCGCGACCTTTTATTCCAATTTGCTTAGCCTTGGCCTTCGTACTCCTTAAAGTGCTCCCTACACCCTCGCTTTTCTATCTCCTTCTGTTGTTCCTTCGTTAGCCGCTTGCATTTCTTTTCTTGATATAAGCTGTCGCGCTCCATATGTCTTTCTATAAAGATTGTGACGTGTAGGGTTTGTAGTCCAGTTACTAGTTCCTGTATTAGTAACTTATGTTTGAATAATACTCACAACGGTTTTTTTTTTTTTTTTTTTGCTAAGCCAGGTCTATTATTTTTCTTAGTCTGCGCACTTGCGTTCGTGGCGAATTATCAAGTGGGCTAATTGCAATCCAGTTCGTGTCATTATATAACCGCTCCTGATGTTTTGTTGCCATGCTCTTGATAACATTAGCTACTTAATCCATGCAAAGGTCATCATGTATGCTTTTGTTCATTACGTAACATGGGGCGCCGCCAACAATTGACCTTAAAGTAATATTTTGGTATCTTTGAATTTTTATAATATTTCTCTTTGCACTGCAGCCCCACAACTCGCATCCATACTTCCATATCAGAGCGAGTAGTTGGTTATATAATAGCAGTTTATTTTCCAAGGACAGCTAGGATCGTTTCCCTAATAGCCAATGTAGTTTGTTGGTTTTGATTCTGAGTTCAGCCTTTTTTGTGTCAATGATGTTAGCTTCTGGTCTATAAGCCTAGGTAGTTAATGTTTTTTTTTGATTGGCACTATTTTGTTGTCGAATTTTATATTTTCTGGCTCCATATGACGATATTTGTAAAATTTTAATTCGATATTTCCCGCACCGTGACATAGCTTTATTCACTGCTCTTTGCAATTTACTATTTGCTTTTGTTTGGCTTAAATCAGAGCACAATCGTGCGGCGTCATCTGCAAAAGTTGCCATTAAGGAACTGT
Organism: Icerya purchasi; assembly: GCA_039619475.1. Taxonomy (NCBI): domain Eukaryota; kingdom Metazoa; phylum Arthropoda; class Insecta; order Hemiptera; family Monophlebidae; genus Icerya; species Icerya purchasi. The sequence continues at coordinate 442,156,264 of CM077116.1, forward strand.
CTTCAACTGGTATATCTGCTGTAAAAATAAGATACAATAACGGCCCCAAAACACTTCCCTGTAGAACGCCTGACCTAATATTGGATATATGTTAGATACTTCGTTTCCATACTCGATTTGGTAGTACCTTTCATCCGGATACAATGAAAATAACTCGTAATAGTGATTTGGAAAACTTTTTTTTCATTTTATACAATAAGCCGAAATTCGATACTTTGTCAAAACCTGGCTTACATCCAGAAATACGGCATCGCAAATCCTTTTCTCCTCTAAGTCAGATTCAATTTTTTGTATCACCCTATGCACGTGTTGAACCGTAGAGTGTTTAGCTCTAAATCCATACTGATGAAATGGTGCTATTTGATATTCATTAACTAAAGGAAGCACTCTTTTTAATAACAAGGTTTCATATAATTTCGATATCACTGGTATTATTGAAATAGGCCTGTATGAGGCAACATCTGTAAGTGGTTTATGAGGCTTCGGTATTACTACTATTTGCGAAAATTTTAAATCTCAGCATAGCGATGAATATATATGTTAATAGCAGTAACCCTTTGCGTGATAATTCCTTTAGGACCTTAGCGGTTATTAGATCGTAACCAAGCGTTTTTTTGGGGTTCATGGTTTTAATTGCAGCCTTAATCTCTCTTGGTGATGCTGGCTTAATAGGAGCATAGACATTAAAGTTGTTTTCATTTGTAGGTAATGGATCGTCTTCAGGATTTGGAGTAAAGACGTTGGCAAGGTGTTTAGAAAATTCTTCCGCTTTTTTTTTGCCACTGTGAGCCCAGCTAATAGAGTGAACTGGATTTTTTGGTCTCTTTAGACTTCTCGTTGCTTTCCGTAATGAATACTCATTATCAATAGGAGATAAGGAAATTGATTGAAAGTATCATTTTTTAGCTTTTGAAGTAACTGTTTAACTTTTTTCACTTGTCTATTCAATTTCCTTTTATCTCCTGAGTGTCTATTTGTTTGCCACCTTATTCTTAACTTACGCTTATATTTTACTTCATTCAGGATTTGTGTCGGATAACAAATAGCTGGTGAAGTTGTCCTAATTTACAGTGTGTTGTTCTAAGCCGCTTCTAGAATGATTTTGATAAAATGCTGCAAAGCGTTTTCTATGTCAAGTTTATTCCGTATTGATACGCCTAGCGTGATATTTTCTTCGACTTTCTTTCGGAACATTTCCCAATTAGTGATTATGAAGTTTTGGTTTGGTTTTTTTAGTTATAACAGTATTACTTATTAAAAGAATCACTAGGGGGAATGATCAGACGAAAGACCAAACTCTGATTCTGTTAGTATTTAGTTTGAAACTAGTCCCCCTTGACTATGAAAACATCTAGTAAGTCAGGCAATTTTTCTCTGTCGGTAGACCAATAAGTTGGCGACCCACTCGTTTAAAATCCAATGATTTCTTAAGTTCTCTACCTCTGGGTATAGTCAGCATCGACCCCCAGTACGTGTTTTTAGCATTATAGTCGCTCCCAACTACGTATGAATTACTAAGAGTACAATTACTATGTTTTTATTTACACGCTGAACTATAAAATAAAAATTAAAAATAAATAAAAAAGCAAAATATCGATATAAAAACGTAACATTAATAGTTTTACAAGAAAACAGTATCGAATACTTAATTAGGTAACATTTATACAAATCTTTTATAGTATAAATTAAGTTTCTCTGTTGTAGCAAATTTTTTCATCGAGGTTTCGGTTCTTTGGAAGGGGATGCCACCCGTGGATCCGCCACTAGTGTAAGTTATTCGGGCTGTTGTCAAATATCAGACCAGCACCCTGATATTGTTATGCAATGAGTTTAAAAGCTATCCCGAAGTTACTCGATTCATTCTCAGTCAGTTCAGTTAAACCTTAAACCGCAAAATAGCCGATTAGCGGTAACCCTTAAATGTTTTAAAATTTTATCTATACGACTGTTATATGCAGCGGCATAGGTGGGGGATGGGAATAAAACCTCCCTCGAAATTTAAAAATTTAACTTAAAAATAAATAACGTTTTTCAAATTTTTCAAAACTTTCACACGTTTTCATTATTGCTTAATTAACGTACAAGGGCGTCGCCAGCCGATGAGCCAGGGGTTAGCAAGATAAGTTGCCAGCCGCCAGAGGTAAGGGGGCAAGATGATAGAAAAAGGAAATGAGTTATAGGAAAATTAAAATTTATAAGTTGTAAAGGCTTAATATTTTATTAAACAAGAATAAAATCTTAATTAAAACATAATTTTCGTGGGTTTCTGGCAAATTGTTCATGATTTAACTTGCTAAGAGAAAAATGCTTTTTTACAAAAAATAAATACCGATACTTGAAGGTTTATTATAAAAATTTAAAAATGCACTAAAAAGTAAAAAATAATTACTCCCGATAAAATATATATATATCAGAGTGATATAACACTTAAGTGGTGATATCGTAATTCTTATACAACATTAACTTTTTGGAGTTGGCATCAAATTCATATTAAACGAATAATTAAAAACTGCATTAAATGTTGATTAAATTGTTCCTAACATGAATTTAATTCCAACTCTAATTAAGGTTTTAATGTTGTATAAGAATTACGATATCACCACTTAAGTGTTATATCACTCTGATATATATATATTTTCTCATCGGGAGTAATTATTTTTTACTTTTTAGTGCATTTTTAAATTTTTATAATAAACCTTCAAGTATCGGTATTTATTTTTTGTAAAAAAGCATTTTATTTTTTACTTTTTAGTGCATTTTTATTCAATTCAATTAAAACATTTATTTCCACGGTGTGAAAACATCAAAAGCTACATTTCCATGGTAATTTGGCAAATTTATAGCATTCTAAGTCAATAAATCTAATCCGACAGTGAAAACAATCGTGAATGAAAAGCATCCAAAAAGCTTCAATCTCCCGCATTACTATTAAGGATAACTCAAAAACTATCTGTCAGACCTTGATAAAATTTAAATGGGACCACATGACAAACACCACACCTTTCAAATAAAAGAAGAATCATCAAAATCGGTTCATCTAGAAGAAAGTTCTGTGGTAACACACATAAAAAAAAAAAAAAAAATACAGTCGAATTGAATACCTCCTCCTTTTTTGAAGTCGGTTAATAAATAAAAACGACGGTGTTTATTTATTTTTTTTTTTTTGAGGATCTGTCAGAGTAAAAAACATAATCGGCAGATGTTACTATGATGTTCTAATATATAGCAGCGGAATTTTGATCCACGCCGTTAAAACGCTGTTCGTCTGGTAAACATTGAAGCGCTTATCTATTTCTGATGAATTATCATTTTTGTAGCAAAACAAAAAATTTCTTTTCCTAGACATTGAGGTTTTGAACCAATCTCACTTGAAAATCCTATTTTAAACGATAAAAATTTTGGATCACTATTACGTTTTTGTGCGTCGTCGCGATAACCTAGTTCCGAAAGCGTTTGGCTTAAGTTACGGCAGTCGCGGGGATTCGATTCCAGGCGACGATAGAAATTATTACGAAAAATTAAATTAAATAATCCCGAATAATCACGTGGAAGGCAATGGAAAACCACCGCGTACACATGCGCGCTAGTTAGTATATAACAGACACACACGGGACTGCACTTGAATATCGATAAATTAAACATTTACCGTCAGTTTCGAATGTAGTCTTGCATGTATATACCCGCGTCGTATATAACAGTTGCCTAGTATACGACCTATGTCTGTACAAATGAAATATATGAATAGGTTGCCTACAGTGTTTTTTTTTTGTTTTTTTTTTTTTTTGGGCACGTCAACAGTGGAACGACAAAAATTAAAGGGGGCATGACAATGAGGGGGACTCGACGAAAAAAAGATTGGGAAACCTTGCATTAAAAAAATACAAATTGTCTTTTTTTTTTTTTTTTTTTTTTTTTTGGGCACGTCAACGGTGAAACTTACTTAACGCAAAGAATTGTACATTATATAAGGAAAAGATGAAAAATTGAGGAGATAAAGAAGGCCAACAAAGGAACTATATTGAGAGAGGGAAATACAAGAATGGAGTGGACACTATAAGGAGTAGAAAGGCCAAGGCGCAGAAGACTAGAATACAGAATAGAACGTTCGGAGGAAATAAAGGGACATTCGAACAAGACGTGATTCGCATCACAAGTATAATTGAGCTCTGGAGAGTCATAAGGACACAAAGGAGATTGAAGAATTAAAAAACGGAAAAGAGAAGCCGGAAGCAAACTATGATTGAACCGCAGGCGAACTATAGAGGAAATAATCGAACGGCTAAGGTAGGGGAAAAGATTAAACCAAGGAAGAGATGAAGGGAAGGATTGAACAGAAAGGTAAAAAGATCGAGGATTGGTAAAAAATGAAGGATAGAATCCGGTCCAGAAATCGTGGTGGGAACGATAAGAAAGACAGTAGAGAGTTTGAGCAGGAAATCTACTAATGAATAGACTATTGGTTGCCGCCGAACGTGCCAACGAGTCAACCAACTTCAACGACCAGGAATCCATGGTAGATCAATTACAACAGAACGGGATGAAAATAAATTAGAAATTAAGAAGCGAATTTGGAGAATAATGGGATCAGTGACATGAGTGGGAAAAGGAGAGGAGATAGCCAATAAAATACTTTTCAAGTCCGAAGATAGGAGGAATCCAGAGATGTTATTTGTCGAGGATATGAAAAGGACTGCCTGCAGTATAGCCATGGATTCGGCAAGAAAAATAGAGGAAAAGGAGGGCAACCGAAAGGATTCGGAATAGGTAACCGCGGGGATAATGAACGCAGCCCCAACGCTAACATCAGACTTCGAACCATCCGTGTAGATAATTGTATGGGAAGAAAAGTATAAGGATAACACGTGATTGAATTCGTTTTGAACAGCAAGATGAGGAAGAGATTTAATGTCCGAGGGGAGAACAAATAACTTCGGAGAATGCTTGAATTCAAAGAAATTAAAAGTGAAGTAAGGTGGTTTGGTGAAAGGGAGAACAAAAGGCAAGAAGAGCATAAGCCGAGAAAAGGGGAGAAGCGCCAGTTATCAGAAATAAGTTAATAGGACCTTAGGAGTTTAGAATTACTAATGGGAAGGCGTTTAATCATGGTTGAGGAGATAAAGATGATGATTACGTTTTTGTATGTGTCTGAAGGATATTGTAATTTTGAATTAGTTGTCCATCGAAAAACACGCCTGATTTTTTTTTCCCCCCTTAATTCTACATTCGTAATTACAGTGAGTATTTATATATTAAAATACTCACTTGAATACCGCACAGAATTTGCACAAACTGAAAGTAAAATGAAATATTTTTGAATATTAGACACCGCGATCGCACCGCTCTCTGCCATTCCAACATTAACAACAACTTTTCTTCCGACCTCCCTGTCTTCAGCATTTTATTAAAATTAATTGATTACCACAACAGCAAACTATACGTAGTTGAGTAAAAATTTCAAATTTGAATATAAATAACGTTCCCGGTAGTAAATTCCGTTGCAGGATATTTTAGAAAACACCACTTTTTTTTTTAACTCTCCGTAATGAGTACAGCAGCTAAGCTAGGAGCGCGCGACTTGGAAGTTTAATGATTGCAATAACGCAAAAAGTGAAGTAACAGAAGCGGCGTATTTACTTACACCAGAAACTAATAAAATAACCATAGTAATCATTTTATTTAAATTTTTAGGTTTAGTTTATTTTTACCGTGGTAATCATTTTATTTAAAAATCGATTTTTTGTTAATTTCTTTTTATTCGTCCCATATACATTTCTGTGCCCCTGGTCTCATCTCAACTATTTAAAACCCTCATATTTCGTGTAGTGGACCGAATTGTGAATCTAAACCATTCTTGAATACACTTGAACACACACAAAAAATTTCATCAAAATCGGTCCTGCCGTTTAGGAGGAGTTCAGTCACAAACACACACACAGAAGAATTATATATATATAAGATATATACATATTTTGTAGTCGAAAATTCTACCCATTGTCTATATGATATTTAGTTTTTGTTTACATTAACAATTATATGTTAATTCGTGAATTCAAAGTAATATAATTAAATTAAAGAAAATGTAGTTATTCTATAAAACTGATAATTTTGTTACTTCCGAAAAGGGCCCCTAATATTTCCGTAGCCCCGGGCCTATCATACACTTAATCCGGGCCTGGCAGTAATTGTATTTATGTTATTGATAAGGCGTGTTTCGTAAAATCAGCAGGATAACATGGTAACTTATACAGTGAAGTATGGCCCATGGAATCCTGCCAGTACTAAAAAGAAGATATTAATAGTTATTTAACTCCCGCTATATGTGGCTCTTAGAATACTGGCATATAGCGTTATAAAATGAATATTATATATATATATATATATATATATATATGAATTATGCGTTCTGTACTAATCATATTTATGTTATTGGAAGAGCGTCACAGCACCCAAAACGAATTTATAAATTATTTTAAACAAAATTATTTCGAAAATAAACAAAGTCGGCTGCTTTAAAATTTTGGACGATTAAAGAACAAATGGCGAAAAAACAGAAAGGAGAATATTAGCATGGGAGGATTTTTTAATATTTACACTAGTGGCATATGTAAATGAAAGGTGTCTGTCAAAAAAATCGATAACAATCTATAAACACTTGGGATATTAGATTTAACATACTTGCGGAGGTACAGTTATGGGGGAAATCATTTGAAATGAATAATTAACTCCAAGGATGTGCGCGGTTCCAATAGAAAAAAGAAAAAAAATCCTTATTTTCAAAAACAACGTATTTCAACGGATTCTAAAAAATGAAAGTTTTCCTATTGGCCTGGTTATAATTTGCGATTTTTTAAAATTCTCTCATCCACTCTGTTCATTAGCAAGGAGCTAAAATCGATTTATTGTTTTTTACTAAAAAAACTGACAATCTAAAAACATTACTAGAAGCAATTCCTTCCGCTACTATAATGCAATTATAAAAACTGTTTCATTAGAAATCATGCAAGACGTGCAAATGAATAGATTAAGATGAGTTTTTTTTTGCCCAGTTTTTCACCCTCTGGCTAGCTTCCTCTCATTCTTATTCGTATTATCTAATTTATATAACCATTTCATTGTCTTTTAAGAACTGACAATGTTGTCCACATAATTCAGGTTAAATCTTTATTGTGTGAAGAAACGCACCTCAGCATATTCAATGCTGAGATACAGATCATTGTAATGGCTGATGCAAGCTCTGTCTGTTTTGAAGCCGTATTACTTCAGAAGAAAAATGATCAAGTCTGAGTAATCTGTTACGTTAATTATTCGTTTTCACCTATTGAACGTTGATATTCACGAACTGAAAAAGAAGCACTGGTTTTTGTATTTGCTGTTGGAAGGTTAAGAATGTATTTATTGGTTCGTGAACTTAATCCAGTTACTGATCATAAGCCATTGCGAACAATTTTTGGTCCGTGCTCAAAACCATGTGCTAGATCAGGGTATTGGCTTTTAGAAATTTTTCAAATGTCGAGTAATATACGTGAAAGGAAAAAATAATATTGCGGACCCATTGTTTTCGTTACTATTAATAAAATAGGTATCATTTCGTGCTATTTATGTACAATAAAATTTGTAAAATAAGACATATATCTTCAGTACTGATTTTTGTTGTTTTCTTTTTTTTAAAAAAGTAATTTTTGTTCTTTTTATCAGTAGATCATGCATGTTTTCTCCATTTGTTCATTTGTCTCTTTTAATAATGCTTTTTTTAAAATTATAATTTCATATTTAATTTACTTAGATACAATTTTTAAAACGATTTCCACTGTTGTTGTTGTAGGGTTAGGTTATCTTTACATTAAATGATTACACTCCTAAATATAAATTTTTCAAAAATTTTATTTATGATTTTCGAGTGATTTATTTCCTTTTTATGTGTATAACTTTGAAATCAAAAGTTAAAAAGTGATATTTTTGCTTTGTACTAATTTTATATTGCATATGCATATTATGATGTTACTTTGATGAACGCTATCCCTATTAAATCAGAATTTAAAAACTATTATATTTTTATATTAATCCGTAATTTTAAATCAACCGTATTAATTTTGCATTGCTTTTTTAAATTTTACATTAATTGAGTAGTAAAACATTTATAAATAAACGTAAAAATTGTGTAAATATACTGTATTGAGATGGTTTTTTGTTGTCGATGATAAGACATTCGCAAACTATAAAGCTAAAAAAGTTATTTTAGGCAGAGAAACTATTTTCGTTTATTTTGTTTAATAAACTGTTTTTATGTTTAAAAAAGCCGGTAAACGTACAAAAATACATAAATATTTTGTTCGACGCTCATCATTTTGATAAAAGATTAGGTACCTTTAACTATAAAATGGTAAGTAATATTTAAGCTGTATTTCGTAGTATACTACTCGTTTTTTATACACTTGTAAAGTTTAAAGATTTGAAATGAAATTATTCAGAATACACTCTTCATGAAAATACTGTTAACATCGCCTTAATCATAATGGTCGTAATTATGTAATCTGTAAAATTAATTTTACAAAAATTTTTTTCAATAAAAATTGTTACTTTTTAATGTACATCACCGCTAAAATTAAAATGCTATTTTTAAAATTATAGCTTCCATTATCATTATTGAAGACAGCTCAGAATCATCCGATGGTAAGTGAAAATTATTTACACCTTAAAAGTAGTAAATTACAATTTATTAACAATTAAATATTTTGTAATGCAACCAAACACTTTAAAACTTTCTCGTAGATTACACGTGTTTTATGATACTATTTATTAATTATTCTCATATTCCTTGTTTAATATCTTTCTCATCTTACACACAACGGTTTTTATGTGTATTAATAATATTATGTTTTAATTAATATTTGTTATGCCTAAACCGTAACCAGTAATAAACGTATTTTAAAGTTATTTCATGGACACAAATATCTGTAGAAGATTATGAGTGAAATCTAAAAAGTTTTGTTAGATTACTGTAACTTGTAACTGATATCGATATTTCTACTAAATTTGAACATATAGACGTGTCGTTTTTAAAAATACTGTGCATTTAAATTTTGTTGAAGTTTCATTTAATCAAAACCTATTCGTAATTTTCGATAATCTGTGAATTCTAATTATTATCCAAACTTTTTCCTAATGAAGCATAAGTCGGATAGAAAAGAAGGATGATGTTCTAAGCAATTGATGAAGTAAACATAAAATTGTGAACTGAGCTCAAGACAATAACTAAATAGGAATTTATTAGTGTCTTTAAAATTGGAGGCTACATTAGTGTATAATAATAAGGAAGTTACTTTAGAGTAGACGAAATAAAAATTGAAAATTTGGATTAATACTTGTTAAGAAAATTAAAGTTCTCGTTATTTTTTAATTAAAGCGCGAATAAGATTAATAATGTCTTGGATTGTTACTTCTTTTTTATAATTACTGTTTTGCGGTGGCCATTAAAATTTCTTAATAAGGTTTGTCTAAAACCAATGAAACAAGGAAATTGTTCATTTAATAATTTATCTAGTGCCTAATCGAAGCTCCTTTTTTCCTTTTTTATAATTAAAAAAATTCAGTCTGAAAATGAGTTTTTAAATTAGAAGAGAAAAAAAACGTTTATCGTCTTAAAAACAAATATTCGTAAAAAAATAAAATCCTTAGATCAAACATTGCATTTTACGCTTAGTATGTGCTGTACAAATTTCATTCAGATCCATCAAGCGGATTTTGAAATATAATGGTCGCCGATTTTGAAAATGTAATAGTTTTAAGAAAAACACATTTAAATTTATACAAACAAAATTTATCGAATTATTTACATTGAACCATCTCTATTGCTAGGCCATATAATAGATCTACCAACGTAGAAGCTTCCAAAATATTAGTTTAGTATCTACATCGCACTCTTTCTTCCTATTTTTCTTTAGTGTGTTTGTTTGGTAATTTTACATACTCTGCTTCAAATTTTTCGACGTTTCAGAACGCATTAGGTTCATCCTCATTCCTGTTACATTTCCAATAAGTAATAAATGAAGATATATATCCCTTCATTAAGTATTCAAGCGGCAATGTAAACTTCAATATTCGCTAATAGTCAATCTTCTATTAACAGTTTTGGAGATAATTTTCTAGAAACTTGACTGAAGCCTTCATTGTTATTTTGAAAACTTTCACAAAGGCCTAGTAGCAGATGACTATTAATTTGATAAATTCGGTTTGTAAATATTAATTGAGCGTGAAAGTGTGAAAATGTTTTTTTCAAAACTTCATTAAAAAAAAAAAAAATTAAGAGGACCATTATATTTTAAAACCTGCTCTCGACGGATCGGAACGAAATTTATTCAGTATATTCTGAGTGTATACTTTTTTTTCTTAAATTCACTTTTAGAAACTGTCATTTTGTTAATTTTGTACAGAAAAAAAAAAAAAGAAGCTTCGAACAGTTAAATCATTAAACTAACAAATTTTTCTCACTTTATCAATTTCAAATAAACCAGTAAAAAAATTTGGTGGTCACGGTGAAACCACTATTTGCAGAATATAAAACGCGGATAAATTCACTGCATTATCGCGGAATTGATGATAACATTTAGCACAGTCTAACGCAGCTACCTTATTATTGTTAAACAGTACAACCGGTATTTGTTACAATCAGAAACCATGTGAAATTGTGCACAGTTCAATAGTTTAATATTATAGTAAAATAAATTCTAATACAATTTTATTTTATTTTTTTCTTTTGGCTCGGCATTGCATCATTTGTTCACTATTAGATGTAACATTAAATTTTAATTTATTCAGTATTTAGGTAAAAACCCAATTTAGCTAGTTATTTACTACCTGTCGTCAGCGGTAAAAGAGTTCTACGATCTAGTATATTTCAAAATTATATTGATTGAATTAACTTGAAATTTTCACGGAATTTATTTCGAAATACGATAAGAAAATATGAAAGAAATCAATTTTTTGAAAAATCTAAACTCAAAATCCTTCAAGTGTTTAATTAGTGACCATTGTCTTTATTCGCTGCATTTTTATTTTTAAACCTGTAAGAATGTATTCTGCATTTATTTTTAGTTCAATGAAATCTTAATAACATTTTTTTACTGAAATTAATAGCTTGAATTAAGTAATTTCATGCGTGAAAGAAACTTTGCGTTACATAAAAGTAACGTTAAAAAACTATTGCCTTAATCGTTTTACATTATCTGGCATTTCTGATGCGTCTAAATTGTCGAATAGATTAAGGCCTTAACTGCGTATTTGCTATTGCGCATATGTTTCTTTTATGTCGTTACAGGGTCTTCGAACATTGAAGGGATAGCATTGAAAATTTTTTTACTTGAGCCTGTAAACCGCTTTGACCTAAATTGCTTATACGCCTTCTTGCCGTGTTATTGCTTTAAAAATTCAATATAATTAACATTCATTTCAAAAATAGCAATCTAAATTACACAGATGCGTAAAGTTGATTAAAACTTGCGAAATTAATAAGTCTATTTTTAGGTACGAATGATTTATTATTTTCATATAATTAAGTGAATTTGCTACTTTTATCTGTCTTTTTGTTATTAGAAAAACTACTTTTAATTTAGTCCTTTATGAATTGCAATCATTTTTGTTAATTCACCCGAGATTTGTATTGCACACCATCAAGGGCGTTGCCAGCCGTTGAGCCGGGGGGGGGGGGGGGGGGCAAGATGATAGAAAGAGAATATGAGTTATAGGAAAAATAAAATTTATAAGTTGTAAAGGCTTAATATTTTATTAAACAAGAATAAAATCTTAATTAAAACATAATTTTTGTGGGTTTCTGGCAAATTGTCCATGATTACGCGCCTATGAATACTTATCATGGCCAGTTGATTAAAAAGTTTCAAGGCTCCAGGGAGGGGGGCAGCTGCCCCCCGCTAACGACGCCCATGCACACCATATTATTGTAAAATTACACGGAGATTAATACTTGCTTTTATCTCTTAAGTTATTAATCGAAAATTTGATGTTAATCTGTAAAAATAATTTGTTAGTTACCGAATCGAAATATTTTAGTTCTTCACCAGTTCTTGTGTTACATCTAAAGTTATAAAACCATTGTACATTGTGCACTATGATTATTATAAGCGTATATTTTTCTGAGAATTACCATTTATAACCATATTATGTGAACATTTTCTTTCTTTAAATGTTGCCAGTTGGTTGAATTAAAAAATGGTGAAACGTATAACGGTCATTTAGTCGTTTGCGACTGTTGGATGAACATAAATTTACGAGAAGTTATTTGCACGTCAAGGGTAATCATTTTTTTTTTTTTATATATTATGTGATCTTTAATTTATATAATTTATTATAACTTTGTGGACAGCATTAAAATTAGGAAGTAAAAGACATACAAATAGAATATTTTTACAATTCTCAAATATCAACCCATTTCTTCGTAAAACAAAATTATTTTTTTTTAATTTGTTCCTTTAGACATACAATCATCAAATTTTAACGGTAAACGTCTTTTATGCGCTGTACTCGGAATTTTTTTAAAATATTTCAATTTGATGCAACATTACGTAAAACATTAAAAAATAATTTTTTTTTTTTTTTGAAAGTTTTGTGTTCAGACATACAAATATTATTTTACTAATAAAAAATTATATACGTAGTAGATTTTCTTAACAATAAATGCGTTATAATAATTCGAAGAGATGCCAATAAAATTCGTACATATATAAAACTAAATAAAATTAATCATGTCACCGTCCTCATTAACTACAACACAGTCTTCTGTATTATTGAAAATACGATTCAAAATTTCGGCTGCCTTTACAATTTTCAACAAATATCTTTTGCACCATATCTATTTATAAGAAATAGTCGTAAAATTTAAACTAAAGAAATTGCTGACATAAATTAATTGTGGGCTTAGAGCCCGACAAAACTAACATTGATATCTTCAAGATTCAGTCGTTGCTTAACATGAAAGTAAAAATAGAAACTCCACACAAAAAAAAAACATATTATCCCACAGTGCTTTAGATGCCAAAGATTTGGCCATACCAAAAGTTACTGCAATAGAGCTTTTGCCTGTGTTAAATGTGGCGAAAGCCATATTTCACAAGACTGCAACAAACCACCTAACCAGGCAGCGAAGTGCGCTAACTGTCAAGGTAACCATCCTGCAAATTATAGGGGATGTGAAATTTATAAAAAAATCCAAACGCGTAGATACGGTGAAAAAAGTTCGGTTAAAAAAGGTAATGTCCAGCTTCAAACTCCGGCAATAAATGTGCCCTCTTCAGATCCTCAACTGGGCGTGACAATTCAGCGATCCACAGTACAACGTTCACCAAACGAATTAAAATATCCCACAACAAGAGATAGATCTCGACAACGAGAACAAGCTCAGGTTCTAAAGCCTAAATCGTATGCTCAGGCTGCCAGAGGGAACTTATCTGACACTGCAACGTTCTCCCAAAATGACTGGGATATTAAACAAACACTAAACATGTTTTTGGGTGAAATTCGGACACTATTTAAAGACATTATTCAGCAACAAGCAAATATGTTTAATGACATTATCAATAACATTATGTCTATTATGTTAAAAACAAAATGATTCCTACAAGACCAAGTCAACCATTATGTTATAAAATAGCCTTGTGGAATGCGAATGGCTTGTAAAAAAAAGCTAGAAGTAGAACTTTACTTGCACACAAACGATATTGACATCATGCTTATATCAGAAGCTCATTTTACTGATAAAAGTTATATAAACTTGAAACGTTATAAAACATACTGGACATTACATCCCGATAACAAAGCGCATGCTGGGACAGCAATCATTATTAAAGATAGCATTCCTCATGATATAAGGCACAGTTACTGCAAAGAATACCTTCAAGCTACTTCCATTGCTATAAAACAGACAAATAACACCTTGAACGTTGCAGCTGTCTACTGTCCCCCAAAGCACCAAATACAGCCTACACAATTTATAGATTTTATAAAAGGAATGGGTAATCGATTTATAATTGGAGGAGATTTTAACGCAAAAAATATACACTGGGCTTCCAGATTAACTACCCCTAGAGGCAAAAATTTAAAAATTGCTGTTGAAACAGAACATTGTGATATCATATCAAGAGGACTGCCCACGTACTGGCCAACAGATAAGAATAAAATTCCGGATCTATTGGATTTTTTCATAGCCAAAAGTATCTCCCAAACATATCTTAAAGTCACTAATGATCAATTTTCCCTATCTTCCGATCACTCGCCGGTTATATTAACAATCAGTGATCAAGTGTGGCTAAAGGAAAAGAGACCCACTCTAACCAGCAGGCTTACTGACTGGGATAAATTCAGACAGACTTTAGATGGTGCAATAAATCTCTCTATCTCGTTAAAAACAAAATCAAGTATTGATGATGCTGTAAATCTATTCACTAACCAAATAACCAATGCAGCTTACTCAAGCACTCCTCCGCTGAACAAACAATTCAGGCAAACTGTAATATATCCAAATTATATACGTAAAGAAGTCGCCATTAAAAGAAAAGTACGTAAACGTTGATGTAAACAAGATGCCCTAATGATAAGAGACAACTAAATAAACAGACTAAAAAGTTGAAGTTGTTAATCAAAAGATTTAAAAACGATACATTCACGGATTACGTTAACAGTCTATCCAATTCTAAGGATGGCGGTTACTCGTTATGGAAAGCAACAAAATATATGAAGCGGCCAAAAACTCGAAATAATCCTATAAAAATGCAAGATGGGAATTGGGCTACAGACGACAGCATGAAATCAGAAACATTTGCGACCGATTTAAAAGATATTTTTAAACCGAACAAAATAAAATCACGTTTAGAGGGGTCGATACACAATTACTTGAACCAGTACCCGACAACTTCAAACAAACGGATAAAACCTTTTTCACCTGGAAAAATCGGATCCATAATCAAGAAGCTTAATAACAAAAAAGCTCCCGGATTCGATCTAATCACAGGAGCGATTCTGAAGCAACTCCCAAAGAAAGCCGTGGTATTGTCGACGTATTTATACAATTCAGACCTAAGACTGCAATATGTTCCTGTGCTATGGAAATTTGCTGAAGTTCTAATGGTGCTGAAACCAGGTAAACCTCCTGAAGATGTGACATCATACCGTCCTATTTCGCTCCTTCCAATACTTTCTAAAGTTTTCGAAAAACTCATATTAAAAAGATTACAAAAAATTATTGTCAACAAAAAGATTATCCCCAATCACCAATTTGGATTCCGTTCTGGCCATTCTACAGTGCAACAGGTTCATCGAGTCGCAAAACTAATAGAAGAATGTCTTGAAAATAAGATGATATGCTCAGCCGTCTTCCTCGATGTCAAGCAGGCATTTGACAGAGTCTGGCACTCAGGGCTGCTATATATAAATGTAAGCAAATTCTACCGTTAGAATACTTCAATATTTTGATGTCGTACTTAGAAGAGCGCTATTTTCAAGTAACTGTTTGCAACAGTCAATCACAGATATATAAAATCCAGGCAGGTGTTCCCCAGGGAAGCATCCTGGGACCACTTTTGTATTCTATATTTACTAGTGACATCCCAGAAACCTCGTTTATTGCTACCTTTGCTGATGACACAGAGCAATTATAGCTACTCATCACTGTCCCATTACGGCTACTCAGCAGCTTCAAAGTGCTATCGACCAGACAGTGGATTGGTTTCATCAATGGAAAATAGTAATAAACGAGTTAAAAAGTAGTCATATTATATACACCAAACGGCGTATTAACCGAGAAAAATATCAAGTGACTATTAATGGAAAAATTACACCCCAAAGCTCTTGTGTCAAATATTTAGGAATTCATTTAGATCAATCCTTAACTTGGTTACCGCATATAACAGCGAAAAAAAGCAGAATTAAATATCAGGACCAGGCAGTTATATTGGCTGCTGAGGCCAATGGCTCAACTATCAATTAACAACAAGCTGCTGCTATACTCTATGATATTGAAACCAATTTGGCTATATGGTTGTGAGCTTTGGGGTTGCGCTTCAAAGTCCAATAAACAAAAAATACAGAGCGAAGCCAAAATAAAATTCTACGCATGATAATCGGTGCCCCGTGGTTCGTGTCGAACGATACGCTGCACAAAGACCTGCGGATAAAATATTTTTTTTTTTTTTTTTTTTTTTTTTTACACGTATATTTCAGTACAATCTTATTATAGTAAATAAATTAGCACTACTTTTAAAACAGTGTTACAACTTAATCTAACTAATTTGTAACATGAGCAGAGTAGAAACTATGTACAATTACATAACTCCTAATATACAGATATATACATAATCATACGCGCATATAAATACTCACACGCACGCACACCAAGTATATGCCCATATCCACAAAATACATACATACGAATATATTACAGAATAAATTAGGTGACTAGTTCATAAGGCTTTGTGCGCTTAAGGCGCCTTAAGTCATCATCGGAAAGTAGCAGTTCTAAAGCCTCTAGATTTGGGTGACTGTGAAGTCGGTATTCGTGCGCTTCTGCAATATAACGTATGACTTCATCGATCCATGGAATATTTAAATCGGAATGTATTTCTTCGTTTCGTTGATACCAAAAAGCTCCAGTGATGTTTCGGAGACACTTATTTTGAGCGCGCTGAATAATCAACCGATTGGATGTCTTTGCACAGCCCCAGAGTTGAATACCATACATCCATATCGGTCTGATGATTTGACAATAAATCAAACGCTTATTAGACAGATTGAGTTTAGAATAACGCCCAATCAGCCAACAAATCTGTCTTAATTTATGCATGGTTTGTTCCTTTTTCATTTTGACATGCGTCTTCCAATTCAGCCTGGAATCTAAATGCATACCCAGGTATTTAGCAGAGTCCGATCTCGGAATAGGAAGACGATCAAGATATATAGGACAGGTCTTAGATTTACGAAGCGTAAACATAACATGCACTGATTTTTCTTGATTAATCTTGATCTTCCAATCACATGTCCATTTGCTAATTTTTTCTACTGCATGTTGCAAGTTAGTCGTAGCCAATTCTGGGGAATTGCCAACTGACAAGATGGCTGTGTCATCTGCAAAGGTAGCAGTAGTCGTCTTGGCTGTTGTTGGAATGTCAGCTGTATACAATAAATACAGAGAAGGTCCTAAGACACTACCCTGTGGAACACCAGCCTGTATTGGATGAAATTTGGACTTTGCTTCTTCATAAGAAACTCTGAAGGATCTATCAGAGATATATGATTCAAGAAGTTGGCACATATTTTCCGATAGCAGGTTGCTCATTTTATAGATCAGCCCTTCGTGCCAGACTCGATCAAAAGCTTGCGATATGTCTAGAAAAACCGCCGGACAGTATTTTTTTTCTTCAAAGGCTGTTTCAATTAGCTTAGTTATACGATGCACTTGGTCAATCGTAGAGTGCTGATTGCGGAAGCCAAACTGATGATCTGGTATCTTTAATAAGGGCTTGAGTCGCTTAAGGAGTAGTTTTTCAAATAATTTTGATATGGAAGGTAACAAAGAGATTGGTCGATACGAAGTTACTACTTCTGTTGGTTTCCCAGGTTTCGGTAACATGATGATTTGAGCGATTTTGAAACATTTTGGTACGTATCTCATTCTGAAACAGGCATTAAAGAGATATGTCAGCATGATAATTCCTTTACGTGGTAATTCTCTAAGCGCTCCAGGTGAAATTTCATCGATTCCAGGAGCCTTTTTGGGATTCATATTATTATCTAACTCTTGTGCAACTTCAAGAGGAGTTACTGGTTTTATTTGCTGGAAAGGTTGGTAATTTTTCGTTGTATCGATCTGGGAGTTTATATTATGTGTTGTAAAGACTGAAGCTAAATGCGAAGCGAATAGTTCAGCTTTACTGTTGTCGTCGCGAATCCACTGCCCTTGTTCATCCTTGAGAGGAGGAATATGAAGTAGTGGACGTTTGAAGCGTCGCGTTGCACGCCACAATGAATAATTTGTGTCCGCTGCAGGGCTTAAATTTTCTAAGTAGTTTGTGACGCTTTTCTGTTTGAAATCCTTGATTAGCCTATTAACTTTATTGCTAATTCGATTAAATTTTGTTTTATCCGATGGATGACGGCAGCGTTGCCATATTTTCCGTGCACGTCTTCTCTCTTTTATTAGTTTCCTAACTTCGATAGGATACAGTACTTCATTTGGAACGTTTTCTTTAAGAGCTGGAGTAGCCTGGCTAGCAGCTTTTCGCAACAAGTTGATAAAGTGCTGGGCTTGCTGTTCTAAATCACTAATAGTTTTAAGCCTGATTTTAAGTTCAATTGAAGAGTCAAGGCTTTCTCTAAATTGATTCCAATTAGTATATTTATTGGTGAGATTTTGCGGAATTCTTTTTTTAATCACTACAGAACTTAGTGTCATAAGTACCGGAGTATGATCTGACGATAAGTCCGTAATTCCTTCTACTTGCACATAATTGGCAGCGATTCCTTTAGTAATGAAAAAGTCAAGGAGATCAGGATTCTTCGCGCAATCTGTTGGCCAGTAAGTAGGTTTCCGCGATGAAAAGAACTTACATGAACCTATGTTGATAGCGTTGAGAAGTTCAACACCTTTTTTTGGTGTCGTCAAACGTGACCCCCATATGGTGTGTTTTACATTAAAGTCACCTGCAAGTATAAAACGAGGACCGAGTTGATTGAAGATATCAATAAATTGACTTTTTTCAAAATTACTATTGGGCGGACGGTATGCTGCAGCTAGATTGAGGTCTGCGCCATTATAGTTTATTGCTACTACTGTGGCTTGTAGGAAATTCAATTGTATTTCTTCCTGTAAATAGTGTTTGATATTCTGTTTAATTATCACTGCTGTTCCTCCTCGTCCTCTGCCACTTGGGTGGTTAGTCCAATATGTAGTGTAGCCGTGAATTCTGATAAAACTTTTTGTTGTAAAATGTGTTTCTGAGATTAATGCGACGTCAACAACATGTGTGTTAAGAAAAGCCTCGAGTTCTTGAGCTCTCTGACTCAAGCCATTGGCATTCCAGGTTAGTATTCGAAACGAGGAGTCAGTCATTTCACTATTTTTCCTTGGCTTTTTGTGTGTTGGCTCAATGGTTTAGTTTCTAATTGAGTAACACGTATATTTAGCTGGTTAATACTAGTTTGGATACTGTGAAGTATAGCCATAACGTCGTTAATGGTTGGATCTTTTTGTTGTGGAGGAATTTGTATTTGTTCCTGTGATTTTAAATTCAATTTGGTTGCATGCGCAAATGTTTTTCCTGCTTGCACTTTTTCTGCAGGTCTGATTCGTTCCTCTCTAACACGATCTACTACCACTTTTTTTATAGGCTGGGACTGCGTTTTCGACTTTTGATGGACTTCGCAACCAGCGTAGTTAGCTGTATGTCCTATCATACCGCATAAGACACATTTTGGTTGGTCTTTTTTAAGTTTCTTGCACTCTTTGGTGAGATGGTTACCGGCACATTTTACACATCGAGGAGGATGAGTGCAGTAATTTTTGGTATGCCCTATTCGTTGACAGTGATGACACTGTTTGATTTTATTGTTTTTATGAGGAGGTTCGATAGAGACTTTACAATGTGCAAGATTAGTTATTTCGTATACGTTTTTATTGTTCGCTTTTGGGGAGATTTCGATTTTGAACAGTGGAAAATTCTTGATTTGCCGTCTTCCTTCTGTATCCCTATATACTTTCACTATAGGGCTTATCCGAATAATTTCATGACCAGTTTTTCTTAAGTCATTCTTTATGTCCTCATGGTCGATTGATGGCGGTAATCCACGGATCACAAACGCAAAAGGACGTTCAGATTTCGGTTGAAACGTGTGATATGTAATTCCACGTAGTAACTCATTTGACGTACTTGCTGAATTACTATTCAGATCTTTTAAAAAGGCTGTAACCGAGCGGTAATCGTCACTATCACGGACAGATATTTTAATATCTCCACTAGGAAGTCCCTTAAAGGTAGGTTCTTTTTTTGTTTGTGTGATTACTTTATTTTTAAGTAAGTTGAAGTTTTTAACGTTACTCACAAATGCAGGTGGCGGAAGTGGAGTAAATTTATTTACCAGCTGATTCTCATTTGTTATGTCAGGCATAGTTGAAATATCTACTGATTTAGAGGGAGTACCGTCACGTGTCGGAGTTTGCAATTCCACACAATGTGACTGATCAATGCAGTTTAACCTTTCGATAAGCTCATTTACCTGCTTTTGCAGTTGAGCTATTTGGTTATCCTTGCTGGCAATTAATTCTTCGTACCGTGTCAGAGTAGAAGTTTCTCGTGTTTCTATTTTTTTCCTTTTGTTTTCCTTTTTTCCATTAACAGTGTTAATATCATTGTCACTGATTTGCCGTTTCGGCTTGTCATTAAGTTTTAATTTTAATGATGAAACTGTTTTATTATTTCCCGCCATCGTATAAGTTTTCTTGAGCGGAAATATTTTGTGTGCGATATATTCTTATTGAATATATGGTAACACCGTTAAGCCAATGCGCTATAACCCCCTTATCGTTTTTCGAACGGTGATGTAAAGAGAAGAAAAAAAAAAAAGTAGAAGAAGATGAAGAAGAAAAAAAATGAAAATATCCTCACCGACCGGAACAGAGTCCCAACGAAAAATCCGATTAGCCTCAGTTACATTACTCGGCCTTTCTAAAAACCGCGAGAACATAAATGTTTATAATAAGCAATCGCCGCTGCGAGAAATGTTTATACTAAACGGTCGTCGCCGAGAAACCACAGCATAGCACGATACCGTATGTTTTACAGACAAGCACTTTAACGAACGAGCGATGAACACAGAATTGGATAAAATATGTAGAGGAAGAAATAATTCAAGTTATTCAGAATTATCTGTCAAGACTGAAAGTCCATGGAAACCCATTAGCAGCAGGACTGCTAATTCAAGAAACCAATAGAAGGCTCAAGAGAACACGCATCACCGATTATATGTAAAGCGTTGCAGTTTCAATTATAATCACATGAGAGCTCGGTCGCTGGACCGACTCTTGTATAATTAATTCATTAGTTCATTCATCACATCTGGTCGATGACGAGACTTCTCGTCAGTTCTAGATCATAAGAAAAAAAAAGAAAAAAGAAAAAAAAATTAATAAAAAAAAAAAATCCATATCAGTCGAGAATTAACCGGTTATGGACGCTTGGGGGGGGGGATATTTCTAAAAGTAATAAATAAAATACAAGTAAAATACAAAAAAAAAAAAAAAAGAAAAAAAAAGAGGAGGAATAAATGGAATAAAAAAAAAGTAAAAATCCAAAGAGAAACAAAAAAAAAAGGAGAAAAATATTTGACGAATTCGCGCAGTATTCGTGAATACTCTGCACAGATGCAGAATTTGTATTCGTCACGGCGAATATATGAGTATATTCGTATTCACAACTATTTGAACTACGAATATTGCCCAACTCTGATGATAATAGATGTCATTTATCGTCAAAACTGCCATTAAGTGACTTGTCACTATAGATAGTTTAAAATTTTCTCAAATATTAATTATCAATTCATTCGAACATTTTTTTACAACAAAACTAAAAATCAAACATAAATTGCAAGTTTTCCAAAAAAAAAAAAAGATTAATTTTTTAATTTTCTCACAATGTTGCAGTTTTAATGCCTCTAAACTTCTTAATAGTTGGAAAAAAATTGCGATATAAGGTTTTTAAGTAACTCCGAAAATATTTAAGATTAAGATCTGAAAGCTGGTGTGAATGTTTTTTATTTGGTACCAAAATAATCCGCTGAGACGCCGTGCGGGCAAATTCAGCATGCTTATCATCCGCCTATACCCTTTTATATTTTTTTCGAACTACCTTTTTGAAATTTTCAGTGTTATCAAATACTCTTCCAAATTTCAGATTTGTACACATTATTGTACCCGGCATTTCGTGTTTCAACTTCCCACTTTTTGTGAGAGGGGGGTGGGGGGGGATTTACGATTTCCAACGTTAGACGCGAACTTGTAATAAGCGTCTAATAGTTATAGGCTACTTATGTACCCAATTTCACGTTTTTACGCATATTGTGAAGCGTGATTTTTAATTATGGCCAATACAAAATGTAACCATTTTTCACCCAGAAGATTTAATTGATTTAAAAAAAAATTTGCACGCTTTTAAGATAATTAATCTTTAAGTAAAATCATAATTCAGTAAACAGAAGATATTACACTTTATATATTTTTGTTTAAAAGCACTATTTAATCTCTTTCCATTCTTTGAAAGTTAAATTTTACAAAAAATAATTCTTGTTTTATATCTTCGGCATATAAGTTCATTTGGAATTTTAATTATCTAGCGTCGGGTGCGGCGCGATTGGCTCATTTTTACCTTTTTTATCGCCACTAGAATATTTTAATCTTTAAACCTTTTCTTTTTTTTCCGATGCCGTAAGCGCATTGTATCGTTAATACGCTTCATAGACTATTTTCAGCGATAAGTCAATAACTGTGTCGGGCTACTAAAATATTTAAAGATTTTCTTCTTTATATAAATATATGCACGTTCAAATGTATTGACTATTGATAAGGTTCGAAAGATAAAAAATATAAATCGAAATAATTTAAAATCTTCTTTAAAAAAGAGTATAATTTGAAAAACGCATAAATTTGTCACATCATTATGAATAACCTTACGTTTATCGAGCTGATAAGTGCGACACTTTCGTTATGTGTGAGTAAATTTCATTACTACTTGAAATTATTTGAAGGATGGTGAAACGTTTTGGAGAATGCCCGAATGTTATATTCGTGGAAGCTGTATCAAGTACATACGAATCCCGGACGAAGTTATAGACATGATGAAAGAAGACATTGTTACGAAAACCAAAGCACGTGATTCTAGAGGAGGACGTGGCGGCCCCCGCGGTGCGCGAGGAGGAACCAGGGGTAATATATTACAGGACATTTTTTTGTTTTTTAATTAAATTTCTTAGTAATACTTTAGCAGTTTACACGTTTATATTTAAGAATAATTTCATAAGTTATATTATACATTACATGGGAATGGAACGTCTTTTCTTCGGTAATTTACCAAAAAGAGCTGATAAGTATAATAACACTATTTAACCAAGTAAAATAATAAAACAGAAGTTATCAGAAAGTAAATTGTACGAGAACACCGAAAATACATTCGCAAACGAATTAAAGCAGAAGTTAGAAAATCGACACAACAAAGAGCCAAAAGAAGAGCAAAGAAACTGAAAGGAAAAATAATAGAGAAAGCGACATAATGAGAATAGGTAGAAATTAATGAATAAAACTGAATACGTAAAAAAATAAAATGGAGAAAATGAGAATGAATGATTCAGTTTAACAAAAAAAAAAAAAAGGAAAACAAATAATATGATCTACCCGAAATAGAAGAAAATAAAATAATTGTAAATGAAAATTGATGTACTCTATATTAAAAAAATTATATAAAAGGTAAGAATCAGGTAATGATGTAACTAAAAAGAAAAATGAAATGGTGGTTGAAAAATTAATATTAACAATTACGGAACAATAAACAGAATGCACCATTAAGAGATTCCTGAGAAGCGGGTTGTTTGAAAGATTATCAGAGAAGTTGTTATCGACAAATAAAAATAAAGATACGAAAAAGTAAGTATTCGGTGCGACAAAATGTGAAAAAATGTTTCCTAAAAAAAAAATCAGAATAGAGAAAATAAATAAATAGTAAAAGGAGTGTCGATATTCGTGTAAAGGGATTTTTTTATCGTTATAATCGCATAACGATAATTACAATTCTTTATATTTAAAATTTTACAGTAATCGATATAATTTTATTAGCTGGTCAATTTTTAATAACTACCGGAAAAATTTATATTGAACTATTAATGCCGCAATCGTAGTTTCAATTAACAGGAAAGTAATGCGTTGTTTTTCATGGTGCTGATAGACAAAAAAAAGGAGATAGCGCACGCGTTACTACTTCTGCTAAGATTAATTTGTTGAGAATAGGAAAGATGATAGATTCTTGATGAGCATTTTTTGAATACAAAATTATAAAAGAACAAAACACATAATCGAAGGTGTGGAATTTTCATTCCGCGAAATAGAATTATCAATTACTTTAAGATAAAATTGATTTAATTTGTTGGTTCCTTTTTTTTTTTTTTTTTCATGTTTTAGCTTATTTCGCGAGTAGATTTAAAACATCAGTTCTATCTATCCAGTTTGAACTCTGGTTGTATCGTATTCTAAAATAAATGTTTACCGTCTTAGTATATAATAAAAGATCTATTGTTGAATAAATGTTAAGGTTTTTTTTTTTTTGTACTGCGTTCTCAGTGTGCAAAAATATTCTATTGCACGAAAGGTTAGAGTTTATGATGAAAAAAGATACAAGTAATATTTTGTGAATAAAAATTTCATAATTTACCGTAATATGTTGAAGTTCGTGTCTTTTTTGATACCACGGATATGGAATTGTGCCAGTTTCCTTGTTACTGGTGGTTATTTTTCGGCCTTTTATTTTTCTTCAAAAGGTGCGAGTGTGAATAATTCGCCGTGCTAAATCAGCGTAACAAAGTTACAGTTAAAAGTAAGATAACATTAGTTGTTTCAATGTTACAATAGTTTATTTACGTTTTTTAGGTTTTGGCGGACGAGGAAAACCTCAGTTTAATAGAGCGGCGGGAAATAAAGGCGGCAACGTTAAAAATAAAGACAGTTGAAATTTAATTATAAAATTTCATAAAGTTAATTATAAGCGTAAGCTATAACACTAATGTGTGATCTATTTTAATTATAATTATAAATCTATTAAACACTCCTATTCGGTTTTATTAACGCGGTAGACATTTTCAATTTTGAAGTAACTTAAATTGTAATCAATAACAAAAGTGAACAAGTGAACTTTTTTCTTCTTTTTCTTCTTTTTTTCTTTTTGGCTTTAATTTTCGTTATTTAGCCAGTCGCGTCTGCACATTGTCTCATTTTACTGAAATATTTCAATTGAATATGACCTTTGCTGGAATTCGAACTGGAAACATTTCTAAACCGCATAGTGATTTAAAAACATAAACGAAGAACATACATTATCATATTTTTATATTACCGACGATCATCGGGTAAATATAGTTGATTACATATCTGAATAATAACGTTTGTTTAGCCGTTACTAAAAAATCACCATTTAACTGTAACTTTAAATGATGTTTACACGCAAAGTATTATAATACAATGTGCATTAATAGAAATTACTTTTAGTAGTTCCCCGTGCTTTGTCGGCATGCAGCATTTTACAGCTATCCTTTTAAATTTTTTAGTACGATCTAGTGATAGTGATAGAGGGGCAGAGAACATGTAATATACATAGGAATAATTTTATTAGTCAATCGTTATATTTGAAAATTTGATAGAAGAACCGGAAAGAAAGAATATGATGGATTCGAGAAGTTTATTGAAAATACAGGTTTTATGATAATAAAAAAAAAGGAAAAAGTATATAACGTTGTTGGCATCTTCATATTTCACAAGAGAAAATAGATCACAGAGATTGTGATTCAGAGTTCACGGGGAAATTTTGGAAAGGAAAAAAGAGTATAAGTTGTGTCAAGTGCTTTGTTAAAGCCAGAAAAACATTGACATGTCAAGAGTTGTAAGAGTGCACCTTCCCTCAGCCGCAGGTAATAATGGGTCGCTCTATTTCGGGTGCAGATTCTTTCGAACATGGATCGTTCGGACGGTAACGAATGAGGGTTTTGACTCTTAATTTGTAATATCGTATATATTTCTCGCCCGGCATTAACCGAAATGTATTTATTTGTGTTTAAAAAATTTTGTGCCTTTATTTGTTTTTTTCGATATTTTTTTGAAACCTAGGTAGCTTCGTCAAGGAATTATATATTGATACGAACCGGCGCGATGCAGTTTCAAAATTCGAAATTATTTGTTTTGTTGCGCGGCGTATATTTTGCAGCGCTACGTTTTTCGGTTAATTTATTAAAGGAATTAGTATACACGTGCCGAATATCGGTATCGGATTTTATCAGGTGCAAAGTTCGTTGCATCGCCTTCGTTAAGATGCCTGTGTGTGTTCGCGATCGAGTCGTGCGATAGAATCCGGTAAATTACCGATATTCGGAGATGCTGGATGTAATTGTGTCCGCGTGTGTATATTAATTCCGAGAAGCTGCGTCTAGTTCGTCTAGCAGAACTGTGTATTAGCTAGGGTTGTTCAGGTACCGCGCACGCAACGTACACCGTGTGTCGCGTGGGGTAACGCCGAGCGCCAGAGGTATTTTTAGAATTATCTGTTATCAGAGATACACATTATTGAGTATACGCTAATCTGTCGATCAGGAATCGCCGATCAAGTTGCTAGTCTCCGTATTGCCGTGTACGTATAAAAAAAACATCGTATGATTTTATCGCATTTATTTGTTTCGTATATAAATTTGTCTAGTCGGGAATCTTTTTAATATATATACATAAATTAAATTATTTCTTTTTTGTGCTTTATCGTAAACGAAACCCTGGGCGTATGTCGCTGTGAGATCTCCTTCAGAGAAAAACGTTGGTTAAATTGTGTCGCGTACCCTTACGCTACGGGGATGTCGAGCTGACCAAGTTTCCGTGTTTTTTTTTTATTAAAAAGCCTAGGCTCTGCCGTTAAGAGAGCTAATCTGATTGTGACACATGATGTCGCTGGCGCCCGCGGGTTTCGGTCTCTTTTAAAAGAGAACATTTTTTTTTATCGATACCGCGAAGTTCTTCCGCGAGAACATTATAAGAACCAGAACATCAAAATATTGTAAATCGAAATGCCCTAACTTGTTACATTGACCACGGACTGAGATACGAGACCCTGTAAGGAGGGACCGGTAAAACGGAATTTATTACTATTGGCTCCCGTAACAGGAACATCGAAGCAAACAGAATTCACAGCAATATATAATTAAAATTATAGATAACAGAAGAAACTTCAATAATAAACATACCCCCAAATAAACTTGCTAGATACGAATGATAAAGAAAGATAATATAACGAATATATATTAGAAGCAAATTCAATCCAGTTATATGTTACACTTTAAATGACGTAGAGTTGATGTTTTGTAATTTTTTAAATATGGCTGACTATAGGTTAAAAAAAAAAAAAAATGAAAAGAACCGAATTGCATTTAACACCGATTATTAATATGAATCATCTTCGTCCGTTTCGTATTACTAATGCTAACGGAACTCTTAAATTTACATCGCAAAAGTCTGTTTATTTGTATTTCCCTCCCGAGTCGTTATTTCAGAAAAAAATGAAAAACCCAATAAAATTATGTAAAATATGTGTTTTGTGATGATATGTATGTATTTGGCTATATATAACATACTATATATACGTGGAAAAACTAAATCGTTAACGAAGAGCGGTATTTTTTGTGTGGAATTTCTAATAGCAGCGAATGGGTAATGTAGAAATAAATTTGGTAATTTCCCACTGACGCAAATGATAACGTTTAACGGATGATACCTGAAAATCACCACAGATATCCGTAAAAAGGTCTGAGTTCGCTACACCCGAAAGTGGCGGCCCCGGTAATAATTTCCTTAAAAAAGTGCATGTAGAGTTATTAATAATAATAACAATAGTGGTTTGAAAAAAAGAAACCGGTAGATAAACGATTAACGGTTGCAAAATAGAAAATACCATCCAAATTGAAGTTTCAATTATAAATCCTTCTGGCTATTATCATTGTTATGCTTTGCATAATTTGAAGTGATGGCCCTTGCTTTTAGGGATAAGCGGCCTTTATCCCATATATAACGTCAGGGGGGCGGATCCAGAAGGACATTGGAGGAGGGACTATATAATTACGTAAAATCTTCTACGGTAGGCAGTAGATTTGAAAAATACATTGTTTCATAAAGAAAATCAAATAACTACTACCTTTTTAGAAATTAAAAATTTTTAAAAATACATAATTATTACAATTTAATTTAAATTTTGTATTATTTTTAGGAGAAAAATAAAAAAATTATAAAATGGTAGTTACAACGGTAGTTTAGAAATAGTAAGAAATATAGTATTTTTATTAAACCTTAGTTTTTTTTTATTTTTGTTAGTAATATAATTCTTTGTCCGTGAGCAAGTTTAAATATATATATATATATTTCTCATTGAACTATTTTTAATTAAAATTACAAAATAAAAATTAAAAATAAATAAAAAAGACAAGAGATCGATGAGAGTTGCGTTTAAAATAAAATAAAATAAAAACGTGTAACATTAATGGTTTTACTAGGAAACAGTATTAAATATTAGTTATAATTTTTTTTTTTTTTTTAATTTAATTTAACGTGCCGTATACAGCGACTAGACTAGAGGCACAGTAAAGATGTATTATAGTAATTGTAGCAGATCTGATTCTTTAAGAAATCCGAAAAGCCTGGAAATTATCCTTTCATCGTCACCAAGAAGTTCTGTAAGTGATGAAGGCAGAGCGAATTTTTCTCGTGCCGTTTTGAATTTCGTACAATCGATAAGCAGGTGTTGAACGGTCAGCGGAACAGTGCAGGAATCACATTGAGGAGGAACATGCTTATTTAGAAGGAATGAATGTGTGATAGCAGTATGGCCAATGCGAACCCGACAAAGTGCCGTTTCCTCTCTTCGGCTGCATCTAGTTGAGGTTAACCATGGCACTGAACGATATTTAATTCTTTTTAATTTATTTGTTGATGGAACTTCCAGCCACGTGTCATGGAATTTTTTATCTAGACAACGAGTAACATGTTTCTTAAAATCCGCCGTCGGTATTGGAATGTCTGGAACAGGGTTGAAATAGGTTGCTTCTTTGGCAGCTTGGTCCACTGATTCGTTGCCTGGAATTCCTCTATGACTTGCGAGTGTCTATACGAAGACTATTTGGAAGCGAGTTTTTTGCAGGGTCGAGATAATTTCTTTTGTTACGGGATGTTGTTGACGATCATGGTACTTAAGTAAGCTTTGTAGTGCTCCTAAGGAATCTGTACAAATTAAATTTTTGTCTGAAGAAATATTAAGCACAGCCATGAGAATACGAGTAGCATAAAGCTCAGCCGACTGAATGGAATAGAGAGCAGGTAGCGAGCATCGTATTGTATCGAGCTGATCTGATATTATTGCGCAGCCGGTGCGATTTTCAATTTTGGATCCATCAGTGAGCATTATTTTGTAATCTGGATATTTTGAAACTAGTTGCTGGAAGGCGCATGCAGCATTCTTGGTGAGATCTTTTCCTAATTCTAGTAAGGTTAAATCACATTGGATTTGAAGATCTGACCAAGGTGGTAGCACTTGTTTTAGGTTGCTGAATAAATTTGGTTGAACTATATTAAGCGAGTGGAGCAGTTTCGATATCTGAGTCAAGAAATGCACATCTGTAAGCGAAGATCTGGCAACTGCAATAGTTCCGTGGGCTGGAGAGTAAGATGAAGCCTTAATATGTGTATACAGATTCAGCAGGAATTGTTCTCTACGCAAGGAGAGTGGTTTTTCGTTGGACTCGTAAAAAATGCTGATTATTGGTGAGCTACGAAAAGCGCCGAGTGCCAGCCGGACGGCTGAATTTTGGATCGTGTTTAGTCTGTTTAAAATATGGTTTTTAGCGGAAAAGTAGATTCCTGCGTCATAATCCCATTTTGAACGAATTGGAGTGCGGTAGATTCTTAATAATGACGTTCTATCTGAACCATAGCAAGTATGGGCAAGCTTCTTCATCAAATTAAGTTTTTTTAATCCAGATCTTTTAAGAGTGTTGATGTGGGAAGACCACGTCAGTTTATTATCAAAAATTAGACCGAGGTATTTGACTTCATCTACTTTCGAAATCCTTTTTCCATTTAGTTGAATACAGATGTCGTGTTGGCAATTTCTGATTTTACAAAAATGGATACTGGTCGTTTTAGAGTCAGAAAATTTCAGCCCTTTGTGCAATGCCCATGTTTGTAATTTGTCCACTGTTTTTTGTAAAATTTGTTGACCTATTGCTGGGTCTGTGCAAGATGTGAATATCGTGAAGTCATCCGCAAACAGGGTACAGTTGACTGGGTGCTTCAATTTCTTTAACTATATCGTTTATAATTAAGTTGAAAAGTGTGGTACTAAGTACCGATCCCTGAGGAACACCGTTCTGCAATTCGAATTCTTTTGAGGTTGCTCTGCCAACACGGACAGAAAAGTGCCGTTTAGCGAGAAATTCCCGGATAAGTTTAGGTAAATTTCCTCGGAAATTTAAATCATGCAGAGTCTGAAGTATTTTATTGCGCCATACTGTATCGAATGCCTTTGACATATCGAAAAATATAGCCAGTAAATGTCTTTTTGTGGCAAAAGCGTTGATAATAGAATTTTGAAGTAGTAGCAATTGATCTCGCGTGGATCTTCCAGCTCGAAAACCACACTGTTTACTAGTAAGAAGGTTGTGTTGGATTCAAGCTCCCAACAGAGCCGATTTTTCACTATTCGTTCAAATACTTTGCAGAGAACTGATGTTAGTGATATTGGGCGATAGCTGTCCACAAGAGTGGGGTTTTTGTTTGGTTTTAGTACAGGGATAATGATTGCAGATCTCCATTTGTCTGGAAAAACATTGGTAGCCCAGATATAGTTGAAGATTTGTAATAACTGAATTATGACTTTGTCTGGCGCTCTTTTTGTAGTAGAAAAATGTGGAAATGGTCAGATCCTACTGTGGCCGGTTTTGCGGTTCTTATGGCATTTTCTAGTTCCTGAAGTGAAATGTTTTGATTATATGTCTCTGAATTTAGGCTTTCAAAGTCGAAATACGATAGGTATTTATTCTCTTTTATGGCGATAAATGCTGGGTTACAGTTTGAATCACTAGACATGTTCGCAAAATGGGAAGCGAAACAACTGAGGATTTTGTCTTGATCGGTTGTTATTTGATCTCTGGTTAGAATGGCCGTTGGAACATGGAAAGCTGAGGATTTTTCTATCGATCTGATTGTTTGCCATACTTGTTTTGTTGGCGTATCAGCATTAATCGAAGAAATATACTTCGACCAAGATTGACGCTTTGATTGTTTTAGGATCCACTTAGCTTTGGCTCGTTTTTTCCTGTAGTCGAGATGGTTTTCCATGGAAGGAAATGCTTTCAAATTTTTTAGGGCCTTACGTCTGCTTCTAATTTTGCTTTAGAGCATTCATCCGTCCACCAGGGGACGTGACGGAGTTTGAAATTAGTGTTGTTAGTTATTTTTGTAGGCGGTGAAAATTTTTCAGCCGTAGAAGTGAGTAATTCTCAGTAAATGAGTTCACTGTCTCATTTATATGACCGAAAATTTTGCTTTCGAAATATCTATCACAGTATAATTTATACGAGTTCCAATCGGTTTTTTTATAGTTTATCTTTTTTTGAGATGAAGGATATTTCTGAGTGTGAAATTGGTGTTGAATAATTACTGGGGAATGATCACTGCCGGCCAGATCTGTGTGGGTGTGTACTAACGTGGAACTGCTAAGGTGAGGAGAAGTGATTACCAAATCTAAGTTCGACCATTTTCGGTAAGAAAAGTTATAGTGTGTGACGTGTGTTATAGTTTAAAATGGTCAAGTTCTGATTCGCAATGACCGATTCGATGATCTTGCCATTTTTATTGTATTTCGAACTTCCCCAGGACGGACTATGAGCGTTGAAGTCTCCACAAAAAATAATTGGCTTTGGTAGGAACTGAATTAGGCTTGTAAGCTGATCTTCCGAAGTGCTTTCCCCAGGCGGTGGATAGACGGTGCAGATTGTTACAGGGTTTTTTATGAAAAGTTTTGCGGCTACTATTTGTAGATTTGTTAGAAGATTATTAAGTCTTTGAAAATAAATATCTGATCGAATGGCTCTAGTAGTACCCCACCTTGAGCTGAGGTTGCGGGAGCTTTGGTTAGACTGATTACGTTATATGGTGGTAAAGAGAAGTTTTGATCTGCTTTCAAATGCGTCTCTTGGAGGCAAATTGCTGCCGATGTGTATTGGGAGATTAGGAGTTTAAGGTCTTCGAAGTGGAGGTAGACTCCATTGCAAATTCCAAGATATAATGTTACTTAAGTCCATGATTTAACTTTCAGATTTGAGAACAATTTAGGAGACTGGAGGCCGAGCATTTAGCTCATCTTCTAAATGCCGAATAATTCGAGTGAATTTATTCTTCATCTTTGAGTTTTGTAATAGTTTATAATTATCTCTAAGAATGAAGGCTAGGGCTTTAAGGTCGGGTGTAAACTCTTTTGCGATAGTTGCCGCTTGACTATTATCTTTACACATATTTACAAACATGCTGAGATTGTCTAAGGACAAGGCATATTTGTCTGGAATTTCCGGCACACTTCCGCGAAGAGGAGCGAGGGTTTCCTTTATTGATGTTAGGGTATCAGTTTGTAGTTGCAATGATTCTTCAGCGTCGCTCCCGGTCTCATTTTCTTGATCTGTAGGTGTTTTTTTCATCTTTTTGTTTTTATTTTTATTGTCGGTTTTCGTTTCTTTAAGTTCTCGAATGTTTATATCTGGTTTTGAGGATAAGGATGACGAGGAATTCGTGGAAGGTGGAGAACGTTTTGTTGAATTTGTAGATACTTTCGGCAGCTCGTTTGATACTTCATTTATTTGAGAAAATGTAATTTGGTTTCCGTTGGAACATTTTTGTGGAAGAGGTGGGAAGAACTCTGTTTGTGTTTTATCTTGAACGGTATTATCGACACTTGGTACCCCAATTTCTTGTTCAAATACGTTATTATAATTCGGACAGTCTTCGGCTCGGTGATTTTTTTGATGACATCGGAAGCACGTAAATTCATCAAAGGTTATGAAAATTCTGTGTTTTTGGTCGTTATATTCAATGAGGAATGAACCGGGCATTAAGTCTTTATTAATCTCTGTATTGGTATAAAATTGTCTACGCCAGGTAACGATATGGCCAAATAATTGATCGTGTGGATTCAAACGGAGGAAGGAAATATTAGATGTCATGTTCAGTTTTAATACGTTTTTAATATAATCCTCGAGAATTTCATTTGGTTTGGTTGGATTTACATGAGAGAGCACGATTTTTTGTGTTGGACTGATCAACCTTCTACATTTGATGAAGTTTGATTCAATAGTAAAACCTTCATGTTTTTCTATGAATTCTTCTACTAATTCTGGAGTCTTTAAATGTAAAATGATTCGATTCTTACTTATCTCGGCAGCAGTAATAATATTTTGTGGTCCTTTTACCAGGTCCATTATTGCAATAAGGTAATCGCGTATTTTATAATTAAGCATGCAGTTGAAAACCAAACCGTGTTTGTCGGTGGGATGGTTGAATGAGGTCAGCGGGGTGATTTTTCCACGGGTTTTTGTAGCATATGTAGGCGCTTTATCAGTAGGCATATTGATTGATGACTGTTGTGGAGGGGGAGCATCCATTGTTCGATGAGCGACGCTCATCGATTAACAGATAAGAAAAACCCGACTTCGATATCAGGTAATTTCTTAGGAAAAAAATAAAAGAAAAAAACAAAGGCAAATTTAACGCATAAAAACTAGTTTCTAGCAACACGTGAAAGCGATAGTTTAACGCGAGAACGCACGACTGTTCACTTTAACTGTTCACAAGAATCATTAGTTATAATTAAATCCGTAAGTAGTAACATTTATACAAATCTTTTATAGCATAAATTAAGTTTCTCTGTTATAACAACTTTTTCATAGCGGCTTTGATTCTTTAGGAGGACCCCCCCCCCCCACCTGGATCCGCCGCTGAATAACGTAATTAGTTCTTTTTAGACATTTAGGGAAGAAGTTAATAGGTAATCTATAGGGGTTAATATTATTTCATGTACAACTCGAAAAATGAAGCAATTTACAGTGCAGAATTTCGCATAATATTACTAACACAAAGAAAATCTTATTTTCTGCATATGAACGTCCACGATTTTCTTTAGCAAATTACACGTGTTTATAATTTCGCAGGTAACCGGATATCTCTAGTTTTAAATGAAAAGTGTAAAAATATTTTTTTTTGTAATAAAATTTGTGTACTTTTACAATTTACTTAACAACTTATTAACTGCATTCGTTCGGATATATCCTATATATTGTGATTCAGTTTCGTTAAAATGTAGAGGACATTCTTTAACAATTAATATTGGCGAATTTTTGAAAGAGACGATTTTTATGTAACGTTCTTATTGTGAAATTTATGGGACCCGTCGATTTATGTTAATTATATTAAATACTGTGTATCGTTGTCATATGAACTCGTAACGAGTGCCGGGAGATTAGTTTTTGTATCCTAGTCGTGTACGCTGGTTAGTAAGATATAAAATAGATATGGAGAGTATAAGCTTATTCGTTGATGGTTTCAAGTCGTTAGTATAATTTTTGGCAAGATGCAAAAAATTCGATTTTTACCTAATTTTTTTTCGTTGAGCTCAATTTACATTTGACGCAATTCTCGCGAAAGTGAATCGACTATCTAATTGCAAGAGCGTGGCATATTTGAAAGCAAGTCCGTAACGGATTGTCGTCATCACTGAGGGTATCAGATAATAACTGTCAAGAGTACCTACAACAAATAAGATCGACCCACTTTTTTTTTTTTAAAACGCGCAAATATTTTTAACTTGAAACTCACTTTAAAATTTTCATTTTTGCGTTATCTGAATAACAACTGCTGGCAGTTAGTAGGCGTTCTTTTTTAACTTTTTTTGTCTGTGTAACTGTTTTTAGTGTCATAACAACCATCAGATGGTGACGATTTTTTGATATAATCCGCTAAAACGACAATTTTCGGATATTATCAAGCCGAGAAAACATTCTTTTGTGCCAACTCATTTTTTTCCTTCTACTTTCTCCGTCATTATAGTCTGTGACAGTATATACTCTGGACCAACTCTTAATATGTGTCCTAATTATGTTGTTTTTCTTGGTTTGATTATATTTAGAAGTTCCGTTTTTCCCCCGATATGCCTCATATTTCTTTTTTACTGTCTACGGCATACGCAGTATACGACGGAAACCCCAAATTTCAAACGTTCCTATCGTGTTTATTCTCTTAGCCTTCATTGTTCATGTTTCATAGCCATACAACATCGACCATACGTAGTACAGTTTGAACGGCCAGCCGGTCCGGATAGCAAAAAATCTGGATACACCAGAGTTCAAGGTTAAAGACTGCAAATTAAGTGAAAAAATGAAAATTAACTTACGGTGCATTAACTAGTTTTTAAAGAAGTTTGTGAGTAAGGTCTGTCTTTCGCTGCATTCTCTTCTTTGCCGATATATCTCGCCACTTGTGTATACAAATGATGTCAGCTGGTGACGCTTGTTCCTGTTGAATTACTCCAGCGCTACCTCGAACGCCTTCAGTTCTTCATCATGTGGTATAACACTTTGAAGGGGCTCGTTATCCATATTTTCTTTAACTGGATCCTCATTGAGGAGTACCATGGCCACAATCTGCCGTTTCTTCGATTATGTCGCTGCCCATCCATTCTGTAACGTCATCCGTATTACCCGTTTCACATTCTGGAATATTTTTTATTAGAGAGGCAGGCTGCTCGTTGTCTTTTGAACTGTCCAAATCACATTGTTCGTCAATTTCATCCCATTTATCACTGACTTTGTGATCTAATAAATGTCACTTCTTTTTTGGATGCAAGAGTTTTTGACGGAAAAACCTTGTAGTTTACACCAGTTTTATCACAATTGTATATCTGATCACCAGATATACCTTCCTTATCTAACAAGCTGAAAAGACGAGCCTTGGACTCGGTCACAGCATTTTTATCCGCTGATAATGCTTCGCCACTAACTGTCGTCTGTCTTACGCCAAAACGGGTTTTCCATCGGTCGAACCAACCGTCACTCGTTGTAAATGCGCTGTCTTCTACTTCAATTTTGTTTTTAAATTGAATGTCTTTTTCTTGAAGTAATGGACCAGAAATAGGTAGGCCTTTCCCCCTCATAAACTCATGCCACAAATATAAAGCTTCTTTAACCTGAGAATGTTTACCCGTTTGCATTTTCTTGCATATTTTAATGCTACTCCCACTTGCTTGATTAGCGCACCACTTTTCAATCTCACATCGTTTTTTTCCCCAGTCACTAACAGTGCTTGTCCCCACTCCAAACTATAAAACGTTTTTTTTTTTGCACTCACCACAATCTAACTTTTTGATGGCATGAAATTTTTCTTCTAAGGTCACGACAACTTTCTTCAGTTTTTCGGTCATTATTTTTAAAACGTAATGTAAAACTTAAAAAACTAAAACAAATTAATCACATTAAAAGTACGGTACGTATTTAACGGCACCACTAGAATGGACAAGACTACATCAACATTTCTCACAACTAAGAACTAATGTAAAAACAACGTCGTGTAGATTATGAGAAGAGATGAATAATATTAAGCGCGAGACAGCTGATCCTAGGCGTCACAGTAAGCAGCACGGTACGAAGAGGCTACTAGTAAACGTAATAACTTTAAAATCACTATGAGTCACAAGTACGTTATGGCAGCATCTTCATTTGTAGCGAATGTAAACAAATATTCAGATACGTATTGCATGTAGCTGTGGATTTTATAAAAGCGCTTTGGTTTTCTTTTTTTGAAAAAGTCGATCCGGATAATCGCGAGTCGATTGTATTTTGAAGTTCTAATTCTGAACTCGAGACATTTCATGTGGTTTTTTCCATTTTTATGCTTTATCAATTTTTTCCGTCATCGCTTCTCTGTCACAATTTTTGCATTTGGTACAATTTTTTACCGATTTCAAAAAGAAAAGATCATATGTTCATCACGCATGTTTTTTATGTTTATTTTTGCACATAACTCCTGCTTACGTGGATTGATATTAATGATTGTTCCTTCGAAAATGCATCAGTTAGCAGCGATACCATGTAAGTACATCGCCAAACACTGAATAGTCATCAAATAACATAAAAAAGTATGGTACCTTCAGAGAGATTTTTAATAGTATAACGAACGACTTAAAATATTAATCAATTTACTGTGGAAATGTAAGTTACTTACCATAAAAGAAGCGTAGATTTGAATAAAGGAAACGAATTTGAACCCACATTTACAAGCTCGTCATTGACAGTAATATTACGTCTTTACATTAATACGTATAACTTTTGACCATGCGAATGATTTGAATGGTTCTCTATTTATTGGAAATTGTCAATGATAGCCCCATGTTATTACGAGTAATCATCAAATAACGTCAAAAAAAAGTTAGAGATGTATTTTCTCCGATTAATATATAACCAGATAAAAATTGGTCAAAAAATTTTCATTATAAATATGAACAGCTAAAATTTTAAAATTAAAGAAGCGAAAAACAAATGTTTTGCAGTGTTATCATCAACGTTAGTTTCCTATGAAAATGTAGATTCGAATAAAGATGAATTTGAAACTCCCAAAGCGCCATTTTCAAGCTCATCACTGACAGAATTTGAAGAATACTCTTGAAGTAACACACAATTTTGTACAGTACCGAAAATGGCAGCATTTTATGTTGTCTTTTACTGCTTAAAAATATTTACACTAAAAATTGTAAAATAAAACAGTTCTTGTTTTCTTTTTTGAAAGTAATACCGACTATATTAAAAAATATTACGATAATTTTTAAGCGACATTAACTTTTTGGAAATGACACTGAATAATTAATAACCGCATTAAACATTCTTAATATTTCCAGCACACGGCTTATAAAAAATGAATGATAGTGTTGTTATATAATCGTTAAATTATTCCTAAATATTGCCATTTGAATTTTATGTTGGCTCTAAATAGATAATGTTAGTTTAAAATCTTAATATTCTCATATATATTACTCTTGAAATATATTTTTATTTTTTAGTGCATTTTTAGTCAATTTTTAGAATAAATCTTAAAATCGATACATTAAAAAAAAAAAATTCAGTAATTCAAAAAAATTATTTTTGATTTCGATCTTTTTCTGTACAGCAACTATGATTGTTCACGTTTGCTGCTTCCATTCAAGTAGAGCTACACGAACACATGCTATTGGTTCGTTCACGAATACGAATTCTTCATTGGCGAGCAAGCTTCTACATTTCTGACTTCTTATTCAATTGTTATCTTTAGTTTATCTTAGCAACTTTCCATGTACTTTCTTTCGTCTTCAGTATGTTCTGCTGATCTTTGAACGCGACGAATTTTTTCTTCTTTACACTTCTGTCGCTTTTATTCCTCCATTGCTCAATACGTTTTTTGCTTCTGTATTAATAATTATTTCGATTACAAGGAAACTGAAAATGATTAGAACAATTTACTTACGTACACAAATGGCGCTAAATTTCGATCAAAACGCAACTTTCTATATTGTTATCCAAATCTCAGTTTTTTTATAATCAGAAACACATACAACCTTAAAAAAAAAAAAGCAGAATAAAAACAATACTCAAATACAGTAAAACTATTTTATTCGCAATAATTCGACAAAAACAATTTTAATTTTAAATAAAAATATAGTTTATATAAAAAAGAGAAACTATCAAAAGTTGCGACGGACACCGTAAAAGCAGAAGAACCATTTTATGTGTTTATTACATCTAACATTTATAAAATTCGGATGTTGTTTCTTCCGGTCACTCTTATTGTTCCTTCATCTTGGATCTCTTTTAAACAGTCGTCAAATATATCCCATGTTACTAACTAAAAAACACAAAGTAGAAACAAAGTTTTCAATTTAATGTTCCATAAAAATTAAATGTATCTGGAATAAACCCTATAGTTTAAAATAAATATGAAGTTAAAAATGATTAACATTTTCCAATTTATTAAAACAGGTTACAAAAAAAGAAAAATCATTCAATGTGTAAATGAAGGTGACATTATTTTGAAATTGATTGATGTGATTTAGGAAAAAGGACTGTTAGCTATCCATAAGTGAAGGTTATTGCAATTGCTCGGAAATCTAAATTGGACATTTTGTACTTTTTTCGAGCATAGAAAATCTAAAAAAGAAAAAAAAAACTTTAAATAAACGGCTGCATATGTAAATATGCATGTTGACCGTAAACAGCATATTGTGACTTGTCCGGGTTTGAGTAAGTTTTTTCCCTTTTGCTCCATATTGATTTTGACGCGTACAATCATTCTGTTAAATTTGGAACAAATTTAATGCACAAATTATTGAATAATTCAAGAAAATTCCTCCAAAAAGTTATTACTTAAAAAATAATCGTGCTGTGGAGTTGAACGTGTCAATAAATGGCGAAAAAAAATGAAGAAACAGAGTATCATTTATTTTTAAAAAATCGACTAACTTTATAAATTGCGGATCTTTGAATATAGGTGTATTACGATTATATATCAAGAAGTTATTGGACAGCCTCTATGGATTACAGTATATTCAGCGTCATCTTAAGAGGGCCAATACAGTTAAGCGGTCCAAAAAAAACGCATTTTTCAACTTTTTTTTTTTTTTTTTTTTAATAAGTTCTTATTCAAACTTAATAAAAAAATTTGCGCGTCTATTAACATACTGTTGAAGTATACAGAAATCCCCCCCCCCCCCTTCCCCGCAAACAAAATGTCAGTTATACGTTAACGCAAAGAGAACTCTTCAAATAATTGGGGGGAATGGTGGACGCCGTTTTTTTATCTGAAACGGTCTAGCAAAAAAAGGTATGTTAATTACTTGCGGTCTGTCGCTAAATCTCGTAAGAAGTGAAAAAAAAATTCGACGGACGACAGAGTTTTGAAAAAGATTAACAAAATTAAAAATTTTTTAGGTTTCAACGGAAATTAATATCGCTAACAAATTATCCTATAAGTTTTAGCCAAAACTGCTGATTAGTTTTTTTTTGCTATCTCATTCCCGCCAATTTCAAAAACGCTGTTTCGAGAAAAAACGCGTTGCAACCCATAAATAATACTTATATTAGCCATCTTTGAAAAGCGACGAAAATCAATAGAAGGAGCTTGAATTTAAAAATGAAACTTCTAGGAGCATATTCTACGGAAAATTTGTTTTCTTTTAAGAAGGGAAAAAAGTCGATTTTTTAAACCGACTAATTGTATGCTCTCCTCCAAATTACAGATACTTAATCGCAGTTTAAAATCACTATCAATCTCTCATTCTTTTAATCAGTGGTCAATTGCTGGCCCTTATGTATTGTAATGACTTGAAATCAGCATTTATTATTTCTTTATTACCGGTCTTCACTTATTGTAAAGAGAATTTCTATAAATTTCCATAAAGATAAATTTTTTTTTTTTACCATTTGAACAATTTTCTTTAGATCGGTAAATAATTCTTGATATGGAATCACTTTTGATTTTCCTTTTTGCTGAATTAACTTCTTCAATTGTTGCGTCAGTTCATGTTTACGTTGCCTAGCTGCAGCACTTAATCCTGTTGTGATTATACTTATATCGATTTTTCCCGATAACGGATCTGTCGCAGACTGTTTCAGAGCTTCACGATGCAATCTGTAAAAATAATGAGGATAAAACTGTATACATTAATACCGGAATTTCGAACTTATTTAAAAGTTCTCTTTTAATAAAATATAAACATTGCTGCTTATTAGAAGGAAGAAAAGAAATAGTCTCAATTAATTTCAAAGAAAATTTAAAATGTAGTGTTCAGATACAATATTTACAAGTTGAGTTTTCAGTTTCGAAAGGTGAACAACTTGTATTAAAATCTTCGAAATTCGATTGCATTTAAAAGGGCACAGTTTCTTTTTGTATTTTAGCCAGTCTTATTTCCAATAGGAAACATTTTTTCAATTTTTTTAACATGATAAAAATAGTTCCTCGAAGAAATATAAAGTAATATGTAGCTTTGATCTTTTCATATTCTTTCGATAAAACTATATTTCTTCGTGTTTTTTTTTTTTTTCTTTCTCTCATTACAAACTTTTGTCACTTGAGATGCATGATTTTTTTAATTGTTATTATTTCCTAGTTAGTTACAAAAGGCGTTTAATAAATTATATTAACGGCGAATATCTGTTTGAAAAACATCCGATTATTAAAAAAATAAATATATCACGCGCTAGGGATTACTTAAGGGGTTATATCTGTTTGAATTTTTTTTTATCGGCTTAAATTACGCCAAAATATCCCTAGATTTATAATCAATAACGTCAAAGCATGAAAAAAGATTGTGCGGTCGGGGGACCCCCATCAGGAACGAAGTTCCTCACGCCATTTTTTCAACTCTAAATATGATTTAATATGCAGATTTCTATTGATTCTATTAGTGTATTTTCGTCACGCCAAAAAACGCTATCCTCTTTCATTCAACTTTCTCTCTCTCCCTCTCTCTCTTTCTTACTCTAATTTGTATATTTTATTTTTTATCATTTTTTCAATGTAAAAATGTAAAGTAAGGATTTAAATCAAAAAATTTCATTTAATAAATTAAATATAAAGTAGTGAATTTTAAATGATAGGAAATAATGACACAATATAAATCCCGTATGAATTAAAACAAAAACAAAAAATAAGTTTAAATTAAATTTACACGTGTTTAGAATTGAAGTTGTACAGCTGACCGCGCACAATACTTGCTGCTCGAATCTCGATACTCGCACGCACACACACACACACACACACACCAGTGTATAATAGAAAGAGACAGAGACAAAGAGAGCGAAGGTCGCCTGGAAGACATTTAACGCTTTTTCGTTATAAAAAAAGCAAATTTCAACTATTTCTCTTTTCGGGCTCGTTACGCTAATTGGTTGGTAAACTGGTGAAGTGTTCGATGTTTATGCCAAATCAAAGTATTGTAAAGTGTATGAATATTGGAAGAAAAAAGAAGGAACTGCAGAATATGAAAAAGGTGTTGCTGACCATGAATTTCATTGCCAAGCAAATCATGAGGGTTCAGCGGGCAAGATGGAGGTCGACGCCGTCATTGACATGTTCCAGCGCTTCGAATCACTTTATAATGTGAAATACGTCAATTACATTGGCGATAAGGACTCGAAAACCTATAAAGGAATTATGGACGCCAATCCGTATGGAAATGTTTCTGTTTCTAAAAAAGAGTGCATTGGCCATGTTCAAAAGATAATAGGAACTCGCCTTTGTAACACGAACAAAAATACCAAAGGCCTCGGGGGCCGAGGTAAATTGACGGGTGAGCTCATTATGAACTTACTACTTTGTACGGACTCTGTGCTTGACATAGCGACTGATATCGCTGCCATCACTGTCAACGAGGGGTTATCAGGCTTATGTTCTATCTATGATGCACTAGAAATAATGGTTGGACATACATGATTCGACTTTTGCATAGAACTAGACGGCAATCGCATCCAGGCCTCTGAGTGCTCCATTTCCGAGATTGAGAAAACGGCTAGACGCAACCTTACATCGGCGAGAAAAGAGCTAGAGGACCAGAATATGACCTGGCAGGCAAATTATACGGTGCTGGGATAGCAGAGTGAAGGTAAAAAAATTATTATAGACCATATTATTATGATTTCGAAAAGTTATAGCGTTTTTCAACTTTAAATGTGTTTTCCTCGAAACGATGTTTTTGAAATCGGCACGCAGCAGAACTCGAAGAGCTTTCATCCGATTGACTTGAAATTTTAACTGTAGCTTCTTCATTCGATTATCCAGTGAAGTACACACGATTTTAGCGATCAGTAAATAAGAAAAAAAAAATATATAAACAATTGAAATCGAAATTTTTTGTTTAAACAATCGCCATTTTTCAAAAAAAAAAAAAGTTCTAGAACTAAGACCGTGTGTACTTCACTAGCAAAACTCATGTAGTTTATGAAAAAAAAATGTTATGCTTCCAGATGGTGATCCAAGGGACTTCTACTGCGTGCCGCGGAGATACTTTTTTGAATGTTGTTTTTAGTTTATTGATCAACAGCCGCCATTTTGTAAATTTATGCCAATAAAAAAAAAAGTTTTCATATTCCTGAAGAGTTGCTTAACCGATTCATATATCATTTGTTTATGCTTATTTAAAATCAAGCTCATAAAAAAAAATAATGAAGAAAGGCCTTTTTTTGGGGGCTCCAAACAGATATAACCCCTTAAACATTACAAAATTACACAATATCATAAAATTCAAAATATTTTTAAAACAAAATTTAGTTGTTTAAACACACGTGAATAACATTAATTTCAAAAATATTCTTAAAATACAATGAAAAGCTCATAAATAATTACCTAAAGTTGTTTTAAAAAAAAGAGAAAAAAAAGCATACGATATGGAAGTTATCGCGAACTACTTAATTTAACTTTCGGTTAGGCCAAAAAAAGATATATCCGCAGATGGCAGCTTCGTTACAATTAAAAATATATTTCAATGGTGTATGTACATATAAAAAATATAGTCCATATTAAACTTTAAATTTAAACTTACCTCAAAGTAGAAATTTTCTGTTTTCCGACAACCGAGGGAACATTTTAAACAATAAAACCATATTTTAATTTCTCAACGAAACTTTGAAATTTGCGAAAAGTTTGATAAGCGCGAAAAAAAGATTACTTTAATTAAAAAGGTTAAAGTTGCTTATGAAAGCGTGCATTATTAAACGAAATTTTCCTCATTAAATATCAACAAATTTTTAACTTCCTTAGAACCCTCTCGCGACACCATGTTCGGAGAAATTCTTGTTTCCCGCGTGTGATGAAAAAGCTCACTGTTGGGAGATAATAAACCTAAATGCCGAGTTTTTAACCATAGTGCCCACTCAAATATAATTTTTAAATTCCCGGTTCATTCCTAACTTTGTGGGTCCAAATTCTTCCGGTTTTCCCGGTCCGAATCCTCCCGATTTCTTGATT
Organism: Icerya purchasi; assembly: GCA_039619475.1. NCBI lineage: Eukaryota > Metazoa > Arthropoda > Insecta > Hemiptera > Monophlebidae > Icerya > Icerya purchasi. The sequence continues at coordinate 442,200,125 of CM077116.1, forward strand.
ATTAGAATTTTATAAAAAGAAGAATAGAATGTTTTTGTTACTATTGGTATAATATTTGACCGCCGTCGAATATTTTATATGAATACAATATAGAACTACTTCGTAATTTATTCCAGAGTGTGAACTAGTACAGTACAAAATGCATTCACTTTTCAACGTTTCCGATGGGTTTTTTTCTCCCGGTTTTACGACAAAATTCCCGGTTGGGTGGCCACCATGTTTAACGAATCTTTAAAAATTATTAAACTATTTATAAAGAAGTACATACATTTACAGAAATCTTACGTGGGAAATGTAGTCAATATTACAACATCAATGTAAAAATATCTGCTTTGAATTTACTTATAAATGTAAATTATAATTCTTGATTTAGCATACAGAATCCTCAGCACATCAGACACATCTTGGTTAACTGACCTTGTTTAATATATTTGTATTTCTATTAAAACTTCTTTTAGTATTTTTATCGAGCCATGATTATTTATAGAATATGAACATAATTCGTTATTAACCGTTCAAAATTAAAATTAAATATAAATGTATTAATGTATATTTTTTTACTAACATCATTAACGAGCAATTTAAGTTCTTGAAACTGAAGAATTATTCCAGATTAATTTTTTAATAATGAGTGAAACAAACTCTCTTTTGTTAATTTGCTTTTCATAATGTAAACAAATTTGGTTATCACGAAGATAAATTACATTACGCGTAAAAAAAAATGTATTTTTTGAAAGTTTCTATATTATACATAATGTTTTACTTTTACCTATCTATGAAACAATAGATATTTTTCGCGAGCGGCATACATAAAAATTCACGTATATATCAAAATTTTACACATTTACTGTACGGAAAAAGGCACCAATTTAATAGTATACCTCCAAGCTTCGTCAACATCTTCTACCTCGACGGTTTTCGAAAAACGCACTTTGGCATGAGCTTCCGCTAAACGAATCAATGATTCCAGTTGCCTTGGATATGCAGAAATTTGACCACGTCCGCTTCCAACTTTTCTCATATCTACGTACGTTTGAACTAGTTTCTCCGATGCTTCTTCATTTAAACGGGGATGTATATTCTCTCGAGCATAAGCTATATAATCGCGCAAAATACTCATATCCTAATTAAGAAAACAAAGTTCCTTGTTATAAACTTATAAAACAAGTTTATGTAACGGTTTAAGCTAACGAGCTATTTTGTAATTTTTTAAAACTTTGACGGCATGCACCAATGTGATACGAGTACATTCGAATAAATGCTCTACATTTCTCACTTATGAAAAATACAGTAATAAACAATTCAAATTCAAACTAAAAAATATACGCTAGTAAGATTTATTTTTTTTTTAATGTCAAATCACTATTCTTTTTTATAATTAATATACATTAAATCATATTATTTATATTAGCGAATAATAATAAAATATACCACGTATATTTATCTGATACAATCTTGGACGACTTAGTCCATCTTCAGCTAGAAAATGAAAAGAATAATCCAAAAACAGCCGAAAAATAAAATTGAATTTTTTTTGGATGCTCCCTTTTTTTTCTTTTTTTTTTTTTAGCTGAAGATAGGCTAAGCCCAAAAACGTTTCAGATAATGTACGATAAGTATATTTTACTGTTGTTTGCTAATATAAATAATATAATGTATTATTTAAATTTTAGCAACAGGTCATGAATTTTTCATCTCTATTCTATTTTATTTTTTTTTATTTTTTACCGTTTCCAGCTACTTTTATTTACATATTGATATTTTATATTATTAATTTACGTGTAAGTACAGTAGCGTATGCTGAAATTTTTTCAGAGGAAGGAGAATTGTAAATTATTTGAGTAATATCTTATAGGGTAGAAAAACAATAATTAACTATTAAACTTGGATTATACGTCCATTTTTCAAGCAGCGAACGAATAGGCTTATTACAAAACAAAAACGAAGTTCAAAACAAAATTTACATTTATATAATACGTTCCCTATAAACGTAAAAGTTCACAAATTATCAATGATTTTCTTTATACTGCATTTATTAAGCACATCGGAGAATCTGCAAACTTGTTTTGGAACTTCAACAATAGTATAAGACTCTGAGGACGAAAATAATATTTAATAATGAACGCGTATTTTTCTGAAGAACATTATCGTTCTGACACTGCCGCACAGTGCATTGCTTGCTTGTGTCACTACTGCTTCGTTCGGTCAAAAAATGATTTGCAATGTTGAGTTGACCTGCCTGACCATGCTCGCTCATATTAACACCCGTGTAAATAAAAGTGTACGAGCCGTAGCGTGTTTTGGTTTTTCCTGGATTGTGAAATGCATATATATATATATATATATATATGCGCGAATGCATGTACTAGGTTGTTCAAAAAGTTTTGAAAGCAGAAATGAAAATACCCTTTTTTTTTTTAGTGAAATCACTTTTATTGCTCAGTATAATCTCCCATAAGTTCAATACAATTGTTCCAACGATCTTCCAATATATGGATCCCATCTCTATAGTGCTTTTCCGGAAGGTCCTCGAAATACCCGTCTACAGCAGTTATAACCTCTTCGTTTGATGAAAAAAGTTGTCTACGAAGGAATTTTTTGAGGTGAGAGAAGAGCCAGAAGTCAGAGAGAGATAAATCTGGCGAATAGGGTGGATACTGCAACAATTCGTACCTCAATTCACTGATCTTCGCGATGGTTTTTTGAGCTGTGTGAGCCGGTGCATTGTCTTGATGAAAAATGATTTTTTTTTTCTGCAAACTAGGTCTTTTTTCACGAATTTTTTCATCCAATTGGTGCAAAAGGTTGCAATAATATTCAGAATTTATTGTTTTGCCAGTTTGGAGATAATCCACCAACAAAATACCTTTTGCATGCCAGAAAACTGACGCTAAGACCTTCTTTGCCGATTTCTGGACACGAACTCGCTTCGGAGTCGAAGTGTCTGGTTCACACCACTCCTTAGCCTCTTGTTTTGATTCAGGATCATGCTGGTAGACCCAAGTCTCATCCATAGTGATGAATCGACGCACAAAATCCTTTTTATTCTGTCGAAAACGCTCCAAATGTTGCTGAGAAAATCGCACTCGAATGTGTTTTTGTTCCATTGTTAACGAATGCGGCACCCATTGTGCACACAGCTTTCTGAAACCCAATACCTCACTTAAAATGTGGCTCACACTGCCTAATGAGATGTCTAGAGCCTCTACTAAATCTCTCTCAGTCAATCGACGATTTTACAAAATCATATCCTGTATTTTTGCTACGATTTCTGGTGTTGATGCACTTTTTGGACGTCCTGAGTGTGGATCGTCATCAACGCCTGTATGGCCACGTTTAAACTCTAAAACCCATCGGTGAACGGTTGGAAATGAAGGAGAAGACTCCTTTAATACTTTCACCATCTTTGCATGGATCTCAGTAGCCGATAAGCCGTCTAAAACAAAGAATTTAATCACTGCACGATATTCGGATTTTTCCATTGTTAAAAAATACACTGACACGTCAACTTCAGACGGCTTATAAACAAATAACGAATTGACAGATTGAAATGAAACTTTGGTTATGTTCATATGAAAGATGAAATATTAAAATAGCGTAGATATTTTGGTTCTTTTACTGCTCCATAGGTGTCGCTTTCAAAACTTTTTGAACAACCTAGTATATCTGTATTGCACATATTGGTATTAAAAATAAACAGTAAGATACAAGCCCACTGTTTATTTATTAGTATGATTTTTATTCAACCTGTACTCTGTTCATATTGAAGTTTAATGCTTCATAATTCCTTAAACTTCGAAACGAATTAAAATTATTAAATATATATTATTTTAATAAGTGTTTATTTCACTATTACTAGAATTCTGTTCATTCGACTTAAATCGATAGAAAGCAATCGAACAACTAACCAAGGTACAAATTTCAATTATTATTTCTTTTGCCTTTTTTAAAGAAATTATTAATAATTAGGGTAAATCTTTTAATGGAAGCGATAAAAGTTCACACGATGCGTCAAAACTAATAAACCAAACAAAATTTGGAAACTTAAATCCAAATACAGCTTGCTTATCATGGCAACAGAAATTAAAACTATTGAAGTTATAAACCATAAATAGAACCGAATGAAAAAACTGGCACTACTATTTGATTACTCAGAAAATCAGTAGAATCATGTAAAATATAATTTGGGCAAAAATACGACTTTCCCTAGATAAAATACCAAAAATATACACACTATTATCTACAATCATATCTTACAAGAAGAGGTCACGATCTGCGGGTCACCGATTTTGATGAAACTTTGCAGATCGATAGAAGACCATGAGTATATAAACTGTGTAAAATATTAGAGTGCAACGTTTTGATTTACGCGAGAAATTAAAATTTTTAGAAGCCGAATTTAACGGATGATATACATAGTCGTTTAGACAAAAATATGCAATAAATTCCAGATTATGTTTATATTTATTTTATGCAAATGGTTCGGAAGACTGATTATTCCAAAATGAAGTATATTAAACAAAAAAATTATTAAAAAACAATAAAATAATTTAAAAAATTCAATTTTTAATTTAATAAAAATTTAAACATGTCATTTATTACATTTATATACTATAAAAACACAGATTGCAATGTATATGTTTTGTGGTGTAGCGGTAAAAGTGACGTCTATTTGTACATACTTGGAAGTAATGTGTCTAGGTTCGAGTAGCCCCGCGGTGTCCCGTAAAATTTTTGATTCTTATATTTTAAATTATTAATTGTTATTATCTAATTATTTCATATCTTTATACATAACTATATGAATATAATAACAATTTTTAAACATTTAAATTATTTAACGACTGTTTTTGTGCATGGCTTCCCTCTAAACATTCAGATAAATGTGAAATATTTTTAAATGTAAATGAAATTTGTTTTTCAAATGAAAAATTAAAAGAACTTTGCACTTATGGTAATAATTCATTTATATTTTGCAGTAAATGTCGCAGGAATTGCTGTTTTCTTCGTTTTAATGATCTATGTCACCCTAAATTATGTAAATAAAAATTAAGTTTGTAACATTTTAATTATAACTGACATTCATCAACTCTCTTATTTTATATGTAGATAAGTATATTTTTTTATTTATATTTATAATACATATGCATATAATGAATTCGTTGTGTATAAAACATATTTATCTTGCGCTTTATTATATTTATGTAGTTAGAATTGAAATAATTAGTTAAAAATTAGTAATTTAAAATTAAGAATCAAAAATTTTACGGGACACCGCGGGGCTATTCGAACCTAGACACATTACTTCCAAGTATGTACAAATAGACGTCACTTTTACCGCTACACCACAAAACATATACATTGCAATCTGTGTTTTTATAGTATATAAATGTAATAAATGACATGTTTAAATTTTTATTAAATTAAAAATTGAATTTTTTAAATTATTTTATTGTTTTTTAATAATTTTTTTGTTTAATATACTTCATTTTGGAATAATCAGTCTTCCGAACCATTTGCATAAAATAAATATAAACATAATCTGGAATTTATTGCATATTTTTGTCTAAACGACTATGTATATCATCCGTTAAATTCGGCTTCTAAAAATTTTAATTTCTCGCGTAAATCAAAACGTTGCACTCTAATATTTTACACAGTTTATATACTCATGGTCTTCTATCGATCTGCAAAGTTTCATCAAAATCGGTGACCCGCAGGATCGTGACCTCTCCATGTTAGATAAAACACCTGGTTAATTTATAAGGGTTATAATTGCTTTTTAAATAAGAACTAGATAATTTCTTAAAAATATACCATAACATCTTCGTCTTCTTCTTCTTTACACTTATGATATAACGAAACCAAATGCCACGCCAGTCTTCGATCAAAATGTTCATTTTGGGGGTCGAGCAATAAAAATATCAAATCAAATCTAGAATAGAAAAAATGAAAACATTATTGGAATGGAAATATATAAGTATGTCTAAAAAAATTGTCACGTGAACACAAGTAATCAATTGTTCTTCATTACCTTGAAAGCAATGTATGCGGCAACATAATATTTTCTATTATTGTTTTATTTTTATTCCACTGCGATTCGCAAGGATTTGCTGCGGCCAATACTGACGTTCTAGCGTTTAGTTGACAAATAATACCAGCTTTCGCTATACTTAACGTTTGCTGTTCCATAACCTGAAATATTATTATTTTATTTAATGAAAATAACCGGCAATTTACTACCGATTTACTTAATAATATTCTACATGTACAACTTTAATGTTTTATACTCCTTAACTGAGCATTTCCGTGGCAGTAATGAATATCACTGACTCCACATAACATTTAACTAATCATACAAAGATAATAAATTAAATTTGAAACATTATTAGTTCTACTAAAAACAATGTATGTATAAGCACATCAAAAAAAAAAAAAAGTTAATATCCAAATCTTTTTTTTTTTTATTTTATTTTATTTGTTGTTTTAATATAAGAAAACTTAAGCATAAGAGAATAAGAATATTAATAAATTAAGAGTAGTAGTCTATTACCTCATGTAAAACGCTACGAGTAGAGTCATTCATTTTATCAAATTCATCAATGCAACAAATACCGTTATCTGCTAATACCAATGCACCCCTGAAAATTTCAATTACATAGAAATAATTTTTTTTTTTTACATTTAATATTATTACGAAATATTCTAAAGAACAAAATATTGTTAAGTTTTATGTTTTACCGCTGAACTTTGAAAATTACATTAAATTCTTAACAGTGGTATAAAATAATAATAAAAAAAAAAAACAGTTCAAAATTTGATAGTACAGAACTAACACGACATGACGGGCGGGTCGGTAATAATAATCAAAAAATAATGTAAATCATTTTCATCCATTCACACATACGCATATACATATATATATATATATATAAACTCGGCCCTTCGGGGCACCCTCAGGTCTAATTCTTCTATAATTTTTATAGAAGAGTAAACTTTTTCATTGGCTACGCTGTTCGACAAAATTTTTTCTACCTTTTTTGGTTACATAAAATTGTAACATTTTTTTGGGACAAATTTCGTAATGGGACACTTTTCCTGGCGACCCCTGGTGTAAAAATGGCATAACCATTAATATATATATATATATATAAACTCGGCCATTTTGGCCTCGCAAGGGGCCGTGCCCCTTGACCCTGCATGCTTTCATTTCTGCATCTTTCTCTTCTATACTTTGTATAAAATGATCAAAATTTACAACGTAATTCTTACTGGCATCAACACAAAAAAAAATAACATAATCACAAAAATCCTATCCTAACATTTAAATTTTATTATATAAGACATTTTTTCGTTACATAAAATTGGGACATTTTTTAAATAACAATAACAAAAATCCTATAAAATATAACAAACGTTACATAAAGTTGGGACATTTTTTCTAATGGGGGGTAAACCAAGAATTACGTTGTAATTAATATATATATATATATATATATATATATATATATGTATATATAGTCGAGTAAAATAACACTTGTGATTATTAGCCGTTCTAAAAAATTATACATTTCTTAATTTAAAAACTAATTATTTATTTACCCTCTTGTATTCATTAACCATTATTTATTTTGAAATATGTCTATACATTTTTAAATATCATTATTAGGTTTAACATAAAATAGATCACAACTGATGATTTACTTCAATACGATAAATTTTCCCAAAATTTTTTAATAATTATTAAACATCGTTTATTGTATATCAATTTATTTCATCATTTTACTAAATATTTGTTCATCCATCTTTACCTGTAGTTCGAAGAAAGGTAAACCAATTAACCTTACTGTACACTTGTATTACACTGGTAGGTAGTATAACAGCCAATTCTGTATACAGTGTAAATATTTAATGCAGACCACACGTCACTTTAGACTGATTGTAAACATTTATTATAATTAGGTTGAAGTGTGTACATATGTGCAACTTGCTATAATACTTTTATGGTATTTAACTTTTTCTCTTCCACTCAAAAGGAATTTAAACCTATACTACCAAATTCGATGTAAACACGTTAGCTGTTCAGCCATCTCAACCAGCAAATAAGAATACATAAGTAAGAACAGCATTGATATTAAAAATTAAAATTAAAATTTTTGGTAGAAACTTATTATTAAAAACGATATTTGACGTTTCGAATACATATACACGGTCCATTATCAGAAATTAAACTAAAAAATTTAGTTAATTTCTAATAATGGACCGTGTATACACGTTCGAAACGTTAAATAGCATGTTTAATAGTGACGTACTTTCTACCGAAATTTTTTATTTTAATTTTAATTTTAATAATATGACCTGCGAAAACTCTTAACGTATTGTTAGCATTCATATCATTCAAGCAAGCATGAATAATGCCAATGGAATAGAATTCAGACTTCAACTTAGGTACATCAAACTTACAACTTTTTCTTATTCAACCTTTTCTTTTATATAGTTATTTTGTAACATTAAATAAACTAAAATTTTTACTTATTTGAATATCATAAAACGGTAATTATTTTCATTTTTCTAAGATCAAATAATGCCCTAGCTAATAAAAAAAAATATTTTATTACGTATTTGATAATACTGTAATACATTTGTTTTTCTAAACTTTGCTTTTTAATGCTTACACGCAAACAAGTTATAATTTTTGAATGCGTCACTTTGGATTACACAATTTAATAATAAACTAATATAGGTTATTTTTAAAACAGCAACTTCAAGCAAATTGATGTATTCACAAAAATAAAATCGATCAATGCAATTTCACTTACGTTTGAAGTACCAACTGACGTGTTTCCGGATCTTTCGTTACATATGCTGTTAAGCCAACAGCTGAAGATCCTTTACCGCTAGTGTACTGACTGCGAGGTACCAAATTATATACATAGGAAAGCAGCTGTGATTTGCTAGTTCCAGGATCACCGCACAATAATATATTGATATCAGATCTAAAAATAAAAACCACTCTATATGAATCACATATTAACTCGGCTATTAGTACAATAAAAAGTTGAAAAACCATTCATATTCAAAAAAACAAAAACAATTACATATCAAAAGTGCAATGGTTTTAAATACTGCAGCTAAGTTACACTTAAAATTCTGAAATAATAAAAAACTACTATAACTACTTATCCACTTTAGGCCAAAATTACAGCTTATTTTTAGATTTTAGATAATATTATTTTACTATCAACAATTACTACACGAAAAAAAAATTTAATCAATCAAGAAAACCTTTTGATTAACATTTCGAATTATTCAGCTACAAATTTCCAATTTTTTTATCCGTTCTATGATCGGTTTCGTTAGTACACTATATCTTTGAAAAACATAGTGAATAATGAAATAGCGATTTAAATTTCAAATATGAAACAAAAAAATGTTACTTCTTTTTAGCCTACAAGCAGTTTATTTAAAGAATTATTTCACATTTCATTGTTCTTATTTCTTTGTAAACAGTTTCATCTTTTTAATGCGTTTTTAATGTTTTTCTTATCGGATTCATTCTCGAAAAAGTTTAGAAAGAGAATTACGGCTTTAATAGTTTACACGTTATTATAGCTATCGTTTTCTAAACTGGGGTTTGTTAATGAGGTTACAATTAATTCATCTTTAAACATCCTGCGCTATAATACGGAAAACAAGATTAAGAGACCGCAATTTTAAAAAATTCAAATTTGATTAAAAATAAAGATTTTCAAATACTTGGAACGTCCGTAAAAGGAAATAAGGGAAAAAATTCATCAAAACTGACCAAACTATTTTGAAATTTAAAAAGTCTAAAAATCAAATATATGTTCCAAAAACATTAATTTTGTAAGCTCTTCGGGAAAAAAAACAATAAAACCAAAAAAAGAAATGATTGTCTCTCTCTTTTTTTTTAAACTAATTACACAAATTAAAATCATTTCAAAAAATCTAAGTACCAAACTATACCTTCTGCTTTCTTTCTTTTGCTATTTGACTCAACTTTTACAGACTTTTACTTTTTTTTGGAGAAAGTCATTAATTTTTATCAAATTAATCTACCGTTATATAACTGATTCTTCTTTTTTTTTTCTTGATTTTAATGATTAAGAGAAAGGGTTTAAAGGCCACAAAATTACTTGTTATTTCGACGTTCTACCTTATTACAAAAAAAAATATTCTGTTGAAAATTTTAAATGTTCTATTTATTGGTATGGCGAATAATTTAATATTCTATATTTCTAAAATATTATAGTTTACCGGAAAGTTCCACGACCAACATTAGGAGAACTTTTTCTCGTTCCCCCAAACAACTGTAACAAAATTCCCTTTTTAATATCTTCATTTTCATAAATTGACGGAGCTATCGCGTGTGCTAAACGTTCATATATATCGCCCCGTTCAGACAATTGCTGTAGAAGTTCTAACCTTTCTGGACTAAATTGATGCTGTTTACTGTGAACACGAATTACACTTATTTGTTAAACTGTATATTTCATAATCTGTATATAAAGATGCAAAGATTATATGTATTCTAATTATTATTAATATTTATTCTAATGGTTAAAAATAAATAAAAATAAGAATAAAAATATATATATATATATATTTTTATGTATATGAATAGTAACTCTGCAAGTGTACTTATAATTAGTGACAGTAACCGACTAAAGGCAAAATATGTTCACAAATTTAGTTGCATTTTTAATAAATATATATGATATCAAGAGATATTGAAAAGTTACACAATAATGGGTTTACGGTTGAATCTATATAAAAATACGCTAAGCATTTCGGTTACATACCTATAGCGCCCGTGCCAATTGACATTTCTACTTAATTGTTTTTTTATTATCTTCTTAAATACAAGAAGAAGGAGCGAATCTATGTTTAAAACTCATATTTATACATTTTCAAAAGTAAAATCGGCTTTTTTCACATACATGATTTTCACTATTACAACAAAAAATCCAAGTAGCAAAAAACAACAAAAAAAAACACAAAAAACAGCTGTTATGTCATGTGACCCAACGCTCACACGCTATTGATTTATGCTATATTGAATGATACGCTCCAATACATAGGAGCGGGTTTTTTGGAAGTTGTTTCGAATAATTTTTTCGTAAAGTTAATCTGAAATTGAGTTGAATTCCTTCGCCTTTCGAATACATTCTGAGCGAATTATTATTTTTGAATACGTTCAAAGTGATTTATTTCTAATTTGATTTTGGGTAAATCTGATTATTAGGAAATGTGATTCAATATCGATTTAATGTGATTTTTCATCATTTTGGTGCAATATTGCTCATTGAGGAACTTTAAATGTACCTAATAAAAATTGTATTACTGTTGTGTAATAAATGCATTACATTTCATTTATTTATTAAAAATAAAATGCTTTACGGTTGCTATAGATACGAGACGGAATTGCTTCATGTATTTTTGTATAGAATAAGATGAGGAGTCATCGCCTGTTGAAATAGGTGGCAGTCAAGTCCCAACTACGGGGCGAACCTGGTTAACTTTAATTATATTATTACTAATACTGCTACTATTACTTTTACTATTAACAGTATTCTCGCCTACTTACTGATTTCATTCTATTAAATACACTTAAAATTTTAAAATTAAATACCATAAGGGATACAAAACAGACAGCAATGTAGAGAAGTTAACTGTAGTAATCGATGTAATGAGTTCACTTTTAGTTTATTTCACATTTTCTCTTACCAACAAGAAATTAAGGAATGAACTGAAAAAACTTGTGCCACATTGTACCCTCACAGAACTTGAGGAAGTTAGACTGATTTTTATTGTTCAGGAAAGGGGAATCAATTTTTTCAATGTTGTATTTAGTACGTAATGCAATAAATGCTGGACACTCAGAGACGAGAGCTGTTCTGTAAAGGAACAAAATACTCAGAAAAAACTTTCGCTGTTGTTTATTAAAATTTCTTAGAAGACTAGGTGTAACGCAAGCAGCAGCCTCATATCTAAAAGGTATTGTTTTAGCCCCTCATAGAAGACAAACCGTTTTGCACATGGAAAATCCCACATGTTATGCTAGAGTCGACTAATCTAGCTGAAGAGAACATCACATTTGAATGAATATACTTAATATGAGGCACACATATAAGCTTGCCATCACTAAGAATTTCAAGATACTTTAACAATGGTGTATACTGTATAACATTACCAGAAATAAGTTTAAGATTTTTAATTGTAACTACAGCCCGTTTACTATCAAACACAGAAAATATACAATTAAAAGCAGAAGACAGAAGTCCTAGGTTTTCAGTTTTTTCCCCAGAAATTCTATTATTAGATTGATTTGTTCAAAATCGTAATATTTTGTAACATTAAAAACAAAACAGAGGTCATCAACATGAGCTATTATTAAAAAGTATGCAAAAATTCTCTACATCACAGTTTATTGTAGAATGTAACAAATTCCATAATACTAGCCCCAGAACAGCAAACTTTCCTTAAGTGCAATTATCAAAAGTCCAGCAAGATCAAAGGAAAAGACAACTGTAGACAGTCCTGCACTTTGTGCGTTTTTTATTACTTAAACTAAGTTATAAGCGGAACTTTCAGCAAGTCGTCCTGAACGAAAGCCAAATCAGTCGATAAATAGCACAGAGTGTTCACTTAAAGAAGACGGTTAACAGTCTTCTCAAAAATCTTACTAATAAAGCTGAGTAATGAGATAAAGTAGTAGGCAGTAACATTTGTAGGTGCTTGTTCAAATTCAGGAAGTAGTATTACATCTGTAGCTTCACAGCTCAGAAGGAAAACCTGTAGCCTTAGAAATTTGTTAAAAAGTACTGAGAAAATTTCTGTAAATTGTAAATTAAGCTGTTTGACTATTTTATTGTTAATAAATTCATATTTCGACAATATTTTGTTGTATTTGATGTACCTACTTCAAAGAACAATTTTCGAACGCCTCAAAAATTGCAACAATTAATACGATCTAAAAGTTTAAAAAACAATTCTTCACTTTTGAAAGGAAGCAACGTAAATGGTAATTTTCTATACCTTTGATGTGCGGGATCAAGATTTTAACCGGATTTTACTTAAATGAAATATCCTTGCCAGACCAACTAGACTATGGTAGTTAACTTAGTAATAATTAAAAACGTAGCCTTATGCATAACAAAGCAGAATGTAGCAGCAGAAATAAGAAAAGTGAATATAGTTATGAATTTACCTGTACATATATCCATTTACAGAAAAACTGGATTATAAAACTAAATTGAACATAAGCTGTAGATAATAATTTCTAAAATATTGTTGAATTTTACGTAAAAATATTAAAATAAATATCAATAACAGCTTTACATATAAAATAACGTTTTAGCACTTTAAAAACATACCCTTCTTCGCTAACATAAAGTCTATCGCTGTCAATTTTTCTGTAATGAACTACATCGATGTAAGTTTTATATACAGAACGAACATTACTAATTCGCGGATTAACTTGAACCGGAACCGCTCTAAATATTCCAGTTACAGTTACTCGTTCCCCAGGTTGTACAGCATCCACCAAATCATTATAACTCATTAATAATAGAGTATGCGGTGTTTGGCCAGCTGGTATATCATCTGTAATTCACAATTAATTAAAATTATACTTTTTTTTTTTTTTTTTTTTTATTTGTTAATATTAATGAAGCCGTTTTTCAACATAGTGACCGCTCAAATAAAGTTCTTAAATTCCTGGTTTATTCCCAGTTTCCCTCATCCAAATCCCCCCGTGTTTCCCCCAGTACAAATCTTCCCGATTTCCCAATTTTTACAATTATACAAAAAGAATGGAATTTTTTATTACTGTTGATAATATTTGGCCGTCGCAGCAAATTTTATATGAATAAAACAGAACTTCGTAATTTATTTTGAGTAAAGTGCATTATAAAATGCGTTCATTTTTCGCTTCAAATGTTTTTTTCTTATTAAAAATACCGTTTTTGGCTACTTTTATTTTTCTTCCAATTTTACAATAAAATTCCCAGCTTATTCCCCGTTTTCTCGATTAGATGACCATCCTGTTTAGTGATACGTAAGTACAATGTAAAAAATGAAGTGGTAAATCTCAAATTAAAAATAAAAAAAGAAATGTAACGTTGATTGATTCAGCGTTTATAAAGCAAATACCGCTTACTCACATTTTAAATAATGCAACAAGTATCGTTACACATACTGAATTTGCTCTGTCACATATTTATTTTACAATTTTGATAATTAATGTTTGCATCAATTAGAATTAGCACTCATCCCTATGAAAATTTATAATTCGGGACTATCAACAATGTTAAATATTCGAAATAAAAAATACCATTTTAATTAGACATACCTGGTGATTCTTGTAGTTTAACAACTTGCTTATCAGTAAACTGAGACCGATTATGAATTAACTGAAAGCAGTAGTTAGTTGAACAGCTAGTACAAAGAGTCGGCTCTGATATATAACCCCGATCGATAGAAACTGTTGTCACAAATGAACAAACTATACACTTAAAGAACGCTTCTCGAATTTCTGGAATTATCTGACTTGTTCTAATAACCATACCACTTACAGTGATCAATTGGTCGATATCTGTTAAAGTATTTGTTTATCAGTACTTATTAGAATTTAGCTTGTCTGCAGCAACGTGAACTTTTCACATAATACAATCTTAAAAATTATTAATTATTAAATTCAATTAAAATAATTTCAACTTTAATGAGTGCTAATCAGAAAAATAATATACCTTCAGGGTTTAAACCACGCATATTTCTTGTTTTGTCAGCATTATAAGGCCGTACCTGTATTTGGTGATCAAGAGTATCGGCCGGAAATTTCTCAAAATACAGTTCATTCACTGCCATGTCTAGAGCAGGAATAACTTCTTGCGGATAGCATACCAGTTGTCTATATAACTCAGGGGCAAATGACTCTAAATGGGCGCAGTTAACATTAAAAAATGGCTCTTCTAACACGTGAATCTATTTTTAAAACAATAAAAGTTTGTAAGTTATTAATGAAACAAACCACTGATTCTTTATGCAAAATCTAATTTAATATATTCACCGGTATTCATTAATGCGTGCAAAATAACTTACATAACTTTAGTGTTCATTGCCTCTCAATTGTTACTTTTTGCATTAAAGTAAAATAACTTACAATACAAATTAAATTAAAATCAAAATTATTGCGTTGATGGAAAAATTATAAGAAAACATTTCGAAAATAATTTAAAAGGGAATTTACTTCTGATTTATATAATTGTTTGGAAAAATGTATCAAAAGATGATTTAATAATGGAGTTACAAAGTAAAGCAACATAGTAACAGGGGGAAAAAACTAAGATTTTCAAATGTATTTGAAAGATTCATAATCAAAATTAAAACATATTCAAAAAAGTTTATTACTGATGAGTACGGTAAAAAAATAATCGTATTCATAAAAAAATTTAAATCAACACTTATTTCAAAATTGTTTAATGATCTATTCTTTATGTATAAAAACCAAAAGAAAATATTTAATAAATAAAACTACAATCACTTTAAACTCTGTTAATTTTCCACGCACGCACGCACACACACACACACACACACGCACATATATATATATATATATATATATATATATATAACGCATAATTTACAATATTAGAAAATAACTTTTAATCAGATTTATCTTTTCTGCTTTAGCACCGAACTTAATATTTAATAACCTCAAATGTTTACAGAATTTTAGTTTAATAATAAAATAATCAGTAAAACATTCGGTATTATTAAAAAAAGGAAATGATTACGATAACTCACTTCTTGTAATTTTTGCAAATAAAGTGGCAAACTATTATCAACGTTCTGAATTATATCGTCTTCTTCCGGTGATTGAAAAATGAAATTTTCGATAAAGTCCTTAAATTTCTTTTTACATTCACTAACGACAACATCGGTTCCCCAAATTACAAAATTTGGACCTCGTTCTGAATCCGAACTTTGACTACTAGTGACAGCCTGCTAATTTATTATTTGTTTGTCAATAATCATATCAATATAAAATATATACTATTCTTGTTTAAGCAAACACAATAACGGAATACCTCATTAGGAGTTAAATTAACTTGTCTTATTCTACTATCTGCTTTGATATCTGGCCGCATACGAATTGGAGTTCCTCTAATACCCGAGTGGGGTGTTCTAATGGAAGTTAAAGAACTCGGTGTTCCATAGTTCATTGGTGAACTTAAATCTATTTCGCTAATACCTTTAGAAGAAAAATACGTTAGTATGCAATTCATTTTAAAATAAAAAAACTGTCCCGAATCAACCATGATAGCTCACCATAATGAGGACTGCTAAATGAATAATTTCGTTGAACGCCATGTTCAGATAATCTTGGAGTGGATGGAACAGATAATACTGATCTAGCTCCCTCCTGTGAACGAACATTTTCTCTCGAAGAGCCACTTTCGCTTAACTGGCTATGCTGACTCGACATAACTAAACAAACATTCAAACATAATATGTACAAATATATTATTACAATTAATTCTTTAACACACTGAAAAAACGTTCAATACAAAATAATATAAAAAATCACAAACATTATGTGACGATTAATCTCTACTGCAGTTTATTTCCGAAGTAGAATACTAAAATTCTTTTATAGCTATTTTTTTCCCATCATTTTCATCGTGTTTCATTTTAATATAATTATTCATCAAAAACATACTAATAAGTCGATACCAAATCTAAGTGTATATTATTTTTTACATTAGAGAAGCACAAAATATATCTTAAAATTTTCCAGTTACATCCTTATGCATTATTTTTCTAGTAATCACGTATAAGAAAACACTTCCATAGCAGTTTGTCCTTGTCAAAAATTTATTGTAATGAATTTATGTTATATATACTATAGTATAGTATTTATATATATATATTTATAATTAAAAAAAAAAAAAAAAAAAAAAAACTATTACTAAAAACACGGTGCCCACTTAAATATAATTTTTAAATTCCTGGTTTATTCCCAGTTTTCCCGGTCCAAATCCTCCCGATTTCCTGATTACCAGAATTTTACAAAAGAAGAATAAGATTTTTTTTGTTACTGTTGACATTTTTTCATTTCAAATGATTTTTTCTTATAAAAAATATCGTTTTTCGCTGTTTTTACTCTTTTTCTCAGTTTTACAATAAAATTCCCGGCTGGGTAGCCATTCTGTAGAAAAGAAAAAAGAAAGCAAAACCGTGAACATAAAAAAAACAAAAAAAACGAATTATTTAAGTGTATTTAAAAGTGTAAAATCAACTGTAAAAATGGAAATTAACATCATAAACGCTGCAAGCAGACTTCATCACGAAAAGGAAAAACAAGAATACTTAAATGTAAATTTAATATTGGTATTTCAATATCGATAATGTTAAAGTTACGTTTAGTATTATCCATATGGAACAAACCTGGATTTCAATAATTGTATACATGAACACAAATACTGAACTTTACATTAGAAGCACACGGATGTTTTCGTTTTTTCAATTATATATATTTTATTATTGAATTTTATACTGTATATATGAAATCTAAAGAATCTAAATAATTACAAAAGTAGCATTACTGATGTATTTTAAGAATATGTTATATTAACTTAATAAAGAATAAAATTATTTTCTATTTATAACGAAGAAAAAAGAAATTTTAATATTAATTAAGTACTACGAAAAACCTTAATTTAAACATATAACGAATAACAGAAAATGCACTTCATCATATGCGATGTTTTAAGAATTTTTTAATTTGGTTACCACTTAATATCTAAAGTGGTTTGAAATTTTATAACCTTGTTTAAATATTATTAAATCAGTAAAATGTAATTCTTGATTTTATATTTTTTTCTCGTTGATATTATTTCATATTAACTTAATTCCTTGAAAAACTATGAACAGTCCAGTATTTTTTGAAATAATTGCGTGCACTAATGCCCTTTAATTCATTACAGAAAGTGAAATGAAAAAATAAATTGCACTAACCAAATATAAGTGATTAAATGTTATACTAAAAAAATAGTTAATGCCTAGCCACATAAAATAAAGAACACTTATTCAATTTATGAACTATAAACATATCAATTAAAATACAAAAGAACCTATGCTTCAATAATAATAAAAATAAACCACTTATACTTACTAAATATATAACAAAGAATCCTTTTTAAAATTTACTTATACCCATTACAAGAAACACCTATTTCGTTTATCAATAACTCACAAGCATGTTTCAAACAATAGTATAACAAATTTTAGCGGCAATACTGTCACAGAAACACAACTTCTAGATGACATCAAGTAAATTATATAATTCATTACTTAATGGGTGATTTGATTTAAATAAGTAAAAAATAAAATAATCAATTTTTTTAAAAAAAGAAAATAATGCATAAAAATTAACTAAAGTACTTGGATATTATTATTTTTAAATTAGTAATTCTTTATGTTATATTCCATAAAAATAAAACTAATTTTATTGTTACATTTCACAAAATTAATTTCGGTTTATTCGTTATTTCAAACTGACAAATAATCGATTAAATATATATTTTAATTTTTTTATTATAAATTATTTAACAATATTTTATTGAATATTACAATATAACATCAAATTATTTAGAAACATGATTTAATTCTAAATAGAATTAGGAATTAATTGGTAACAAGGTAACAACTAAAAATAAATAATTTTTAAAAGCAAATATCTAATTTAAAATAAAAATTTATAGAACTTCTTCCCAGTTTTTAATAATGTTTTTCGAATATGAAAGTCGTATATTCAAATGATATATTTCTAATCTTTAATACGCGAGATAGTTATAGGGAGAGCGCCCATCTAAGCGATACGATTCCGATACGACAGCGATTTTAAATCGTAAGCGATAGCAACACGATTCCAATACGACGTAACGCCCACTGAAGCAACGCGATTTATCCGCTGGAGAAGCAACTTAATTTATGATGTGGTGTGATAGTGCAAAAAATGTCATATTTTTCTTCGTTTTCCTGTTCTTTTTTTAGTGAAGAAGCAATGTATCGTTAGTAAATCTTAACAATTTAAATCAAAAAAGAAAACAACGTTATTAAGTACATCCATTTTTTCAAAAGAGTAACAAAATAAACGCTTTAATGTTTATAAAAAACTGAATATATACTTGGAAAAGTTCTAAAGTTTTTATGGAATGAATAAGGAAACGTTTAATTGGTTAGTAGAGAAAATTGGCCAAAAATTGTAAAAAAAACACCCATTTTAGAACATTTATACACTGCAGAAACGTATTTTAATCACATTACAGGAAATACATTTGTTAATTATGTATATCTAAATGTTTAGAAACATTTTCTATACCATATACATATATATTGCTGTTAATTTATATTACATAACAAAATAAGAAAATGTAAATATTAATATTTATTTCATAAATATGAGTTGTTTTTAAAAATATTCTGAAATAAATTTAAAACATCGATTTTAAATTGTTATTTTTGCCGATTATTCATATTACGCATAAAAATTCAGAATGTAAACAAACAATCGCTTGCTCAAGCAACTAAATATAAAACATGTAGCACTCGAGCGACGGCGATACGATAGTTGCTTATCGGTTGCTTGTCGCATCGCGTCAGTGGGCGCTAACTCATATAATAACGTGGGTTATATTCTGAACTACATTTAGTTGCTATCGTATCGGAATCGTATCGCTTCAGTGGGCGCTCTCCCATAGTGGTGACGTTTTCGAAAGTATAACTATTGCTATTGTATTTTTTTTGGTCATTGAAGAGAGTTGCTAAATCAAAGAAAGAGAGCTGTCAAAAAATGGAAAAAAAGAAGTTGTAAAAGAACCCTTTTAGTTCAAATGGTTTAATTATGAGTTACAATGCCGCATCAATCAGTTGGAGAAACCTTTGAGAAAAAATAATGTGATCCTGACAAATATACCTAAAACTCCACAGGAAAATACTGGTCAATTAATTTTAAAAATCGACGAAGAATTTCAGAGACAGACATAGACACCTGTTATCAGTTACGAAAATCTCTGTAGAAAAAATATTCTAATGTTGTAATACGCCTCTGTAGGAGATATAAAAAATTTGAATTACTGCATAATTGTCGTCTCCATCGGGTGACATTAGCCGATATTGGCTTCACTGGCATGGAGCCAAAAATCCATTCTTCCTATCAGAGCATCTCACTCCATCAAACTCCAAGTTATTACAAGGGCTTGAAAACCAGCCGAAAGCCAAAAGCTAAAAGCTAAAAACCAATAATTTTTAGATGTCATAAGCTTAATCCAAAAGCCATATTTAAATTTCCATAAGCTAAAAGCCTAAAGTTTAGCTGTATTCAAAATTTAAACAGTTACAAGATGAAAGCTTAAGCTTTATGTTTAAAAAAGCTAAATTAAGCTTTATATTTGGCTTAAGTTGTTTTTTTTAAATTCTTGATTTTGCATTTTTGACATAATTATTTGCATAATAAATTGTTTCTAAACTTTTTATTTTTGTGTGTAAAGAAAAAAGCTGAAGTTTCAATAGTAATGCTTAATAGTTTGATTCATAGTAATTAGTAAATAATTCTAATCAACATCTATGTAGTATAAGGAATATCCTTCAGCTACATGGAAGTTGAAGGACTCACAGATCTGATATCAGATCATATTCCAGTGTTAATTACACTGAGTTCTTCCGTTATAATGAAACAAAAAAAGTTAACCCTTACTAATAAAAACACTGACTGGTTAAAATTTAGAAGCATCCTAAATAACTCGGGAAAATTGTCAGTAAGACTAAAATCAACCTCAGACATAGAATCTGTGGTTGAAAATTTTACTAATGATATTACACATGCTGCTAAAATGGCAACACCTCGTTCAGTGCAAGGTAAATGTTGAGAACATACATACTCCATGGAAATTAGAGATTTGGTTCAACAGAAAAGGAAAGCAAGGAAGCTTTGGCACAGAACACGACACCCAGCAGATAAGTTGAAATGGAATCACATTAGTAAGATACTACATGAAAAAATTAAAGAGGTTAAAAATCAAACTTTCCATTCATACTTGAGTAGCCTTTCTGCCTTACACGATTCTGATTATTCTTTATGGAAGGCTACATGAAGAATAAAGAGGCCACAAGTACAGATTCCACCTATTCGGAAGGCAAATGGTACCTGGGCATGTAGCGAAGTAGACAAAGCGGAAGTGCTCGCTGATCACCTTGAACAGGTTTTTCAACCAAATGACATTGTATCGGACTTGGACATTAATCAGCCATTTGAAAAAATAGATGTAAATATTAAGCACTTTTCCATTATGGAAATAGCCAATGAAATTGATAAAAATCTGAATAGGAAAAAAGCAGCCGGATATGATGAGATCACACCTCAAGTAATTAAGGAACT
The DNA here is from genome assembly GCA_039619475.1 of Icerya purchasi. Taxonomy (NCBI): domain Eukaryota; kingdom Metazoa; phylum Arthropoda; class Insecta; order Hemiptera; family Monophlebidae; genus Icerya; species Icerya purchasi. The sequence continues at coordinate 442,221,588 of CM077116.1, forward strand.
ACCGAGAAATGCGATTATTTTTCTTACATACATATTCAATTCAATATTACACATAGGGAACGTCCCTAGGCAATAGAAAAGAGCACAGACAATAATGCTGCTGAAGCCGGGGAAATCGCCAGGTTTACCTTCATCATATCGACCTATATCTCTTCTTCCTACCATATCGAAGCTGTTTGAAAAACTTGTACTAAAACGGCTTAGACCTATAATTGAAACAAAAAAGCTAATTCCAGATCACCAGTTTGGATTTTGTAGCAAGCACAGTACAATTGATCAGGTGCATCATGTCTCAAATGTGATACATATAGCTCTTGAGGAGAAGGAATATTGCTGCGGGGTATTCCTCGATGTAGCTCAAGCTTTCGATAAAGTTTGGCACAACAGATTATTCATTAAATTACGTGAATAGTTGCCATATCCGTGGTACCATATTCTGGAATCATATCTGACCAACCGGCAGTTCAGAATTAGTTATGAGGAAGCGATGTCTGATTGGAGAGAAATATCAGCATGAATACCACAAGGCAGTGTTTTAGGACCTATCCTTTATCTCCTTTACACATCCGATATTCCAACGAACAATCATACAGTTATAGCTATGTTTGCTGATGACACAGCAATTCTGGCCACAAGTAAAATCCAGCAGAGGGCAGCCAAACACTTACAGTCAACAATAAACGAATTAAGTGTATGGATGAAACACTGGAAAATAAAAGTCAATAGCGAAAAATTGGTGCACGTGAACTTCACTTTACAGAAAACTGAGAACATCCCAATGATGCTGAATCAGCAGATAATCCCACAAAAAGATTTAGCCAAGTACCTAGGGATGCACCTTGATTCGCGTTTAAATTAGAAGCACCACATCCGACAAAAATGTTTGGAAATGAAGGCAAAGGTGAGAAGCAGGGCTTGAAAGCCAGCCGAAAGCCAAAAGCTAAAAGCTGCAAGCCAATCATTTTTAGATGTCATAAGCTTAATCCAAAAGCCATATTTAAATTTCCATAAGCTAAAAGCCTAAAGCTTAAGCTATATTCAAAATTTAAACAGTCGAAAGACGAAACTTAAGCTGTATTTCTAGAAAAGCTAAATTAAACTTTATATTCGGCTTAAGCTTTTTTTTTTAATTTCTTGATTTTGCATTTTTGACATAATTATTCGCGTAAGAAATTGTTTTTAAAAACTTTTATTATTGTGAGTAAAGAAAAAAGTTGAAGTTTCAATAGTAATGCTAAATAGTTTGATGCATGGTAATTAGTAAATGATTTTAATTATCTTGTATTGAAATTCATTTCGTAAGCCGAAAGCTGAAAGCTTAAGCTGTATTTTAAATTTAAACAGCCAAAAGCCGAAAGCCTAAGCCATATTTCAAATTCAAACAGCCAAAAGCTGAAAGCTTAAGCTGTATTTATCAAGGACATAAGCTGTATTAAGTTTAAGCCGTATTATTATTCAGCTTTCAAGCCCTAATGAGAAGTCTTTTTTGGCTGCTAGGAAGAAACTCGCCGTTATCTATTGAAAACAAACGACTTTTGTATACAGCCATTGTTAAACCTATATAGATTTATGGAATACAGTTGTGGGGCTGTGCTAGTAGTTCCAACATAAATTGTATACAAAGACGTCAGAACATTTCACTTCGCACGATCACTGCTGCATACAGATTCAAATGCAATAACGACATACATCGAGATATGGAAATTCCAATGGTCGTTGATGAAATTACCAGGTTCGCCTGTAAACACGAAAAACGGCTGGAGAAGCATACTAATGTCGAAGTCATATAACTCCTCGACAACTCTGAGGATATGAGGCAACTTAAACACTGAAAACCGTATGACTTAGTGAAATGATGTATAAAGTTGGAGTCACTTCATTGGAAGTGTAACTCTTTCCATGTGTAGTCAACTTTGTCACTGTTATTGTTAAAGACTAAATTGTCGTTACAATAAAAAATTTAAGAAAAAAAAAAAAATCAATATCTATTGAAATTCATTTCATAAGCCAAAAGCTGAAAGCTTAAGCCGTATTTTAAATTTAAACAGCTAAAAGCCAAAAGCATAAGACATATTTCAATTTTAAATAGCTAAAAGCTGAAAGCTTAAGCTGCATTTTTCAAGGATGTAAGCTATATTAAGTTTAAGCTGTATTATTATTCGGCTTTTAAGCTCTAGTTATTACATAATGCTAAAGCACTAAGGTCAACTGCAAACTGGAGTTTGTTTGGGTGAAAGACAGCAAGATTTTCCCCTATAAAGACGAGAAGGCTTCGATCATTAAAATTGTCTCACATGACTAGGTTGCTGGTTTGAAGAAACCGTCGGGTTGACTATTACCAGTCTTCCAGAAATTTCTACAAAATTTAAACTACGCTTCCATATTAGAAAATTATTTTTTTACTATTCACATAAGATTATTTAATTTTATAAACCTTATTCCCATTATAAATATATTTGGACTCATGCATACTGCAATAATAACATATAATTATATTTATACTAATTATATTAGGGGTTATAGTTTAACTATTCATAATTTTGTGTATTTTCAGAGTAACCTAAAATATTCACTTGTGCGTTCTATATCCTCCTATTAAAACTCATGTATTATTTTTCTTTTTTATTTTCCTCACTTCGTACTAATATTATCCTATTTTTATGCCATTAAACTGCACATGGGCGTCGCCAGCAGGGGGCAGGGTGGGAAATCCCCCCCCCCCACCCTGGAGCCTTGAAACTTTTCAATCAACTGGTATTGATAAGTATTCATAGGTGCATAATCATGGACAATTTGGAAAACTTATGTTTTAATTAAAATTTTATTCTTGTTTAATAAAATATTAAGCCTTTCCAACTTAAAAATTTTATTTTTCCTATAACTCATATCCTCTTTCCATCATCTTGTCCCCCTGGTGGCTGGCAACTCATCTTGCCCCTCCCTGGCTCATCGGCTGGCGACGCCCTTGAAACTACATAAATATAATTACTAGGGCGCTTAATGAACTAATTTTAAATTTAAATTACTCTAAAGTTAAAATTTTAACTCTCTATTCATAATAATCGAAGTAAAATTATTAACATTAATGGCTTGCAATCTAAATGTCTACTGTTCCTTCTCTTACTTAAATTCTTTGTCTACAACTAGGCTACATGTATTTATTATATTACATCTACATATTATGATATAATTGATTAATATCCTAAATAACCTTAAACCAGATAAATGCAATATAACGAGTTAAAACTTTTTGCTCTAAATGTAAGTAGTCTGCATGCTCATTTTAATGAACTGTTAATACTGTTGAGCGCGTCGAAAGTAGACTACAACATTTTGGTTTTAACAGAAACATGGTTAACTAAAGATGAGATTGTAAGCAGGACTTGAAAGCCAGCCGAAAGGCAAAAGCTAAAAGCTGAAAGCCAATCATTTTGAATTGTCATAAGCTTAATCCAAAAGCCATATTTAAATTTCCATAAGCTAAAAGCCTAAAGCTTAAGCTATATTCAAATTTTAAACAGCCGAAAGACGAAATTTAAGCTGTATTTTTGAAAAAGCTAAATTAAGCTTTATATTCGGCTTAAGCTTTTTTTTTAAATTTCTTGATTTTGCATTTTTGACATAATTATTCCCATAAGAAATTGTTTTTAAAAACTTTTATTTTTGTGCGTAAAGAAAAACGTTGAAGTTTCAATAGTAATGATTAATAGTTTGATGCATAGTAATTAGTAAATGATTTTAATTAACTTCTATTAAAAATCATTTTGTAAGCTGAAAGCTGAAAGCTTAAACCGTATTTTAAATTTAAGCAGCCAAAAGCCGAAAGCCTAAGCTATATTTCAAATTCAAACAGCTAAAAGCGGAATGCTTAAGCTGTATTTTTCAAGGACTTAAGCCGTATTATTATTCAGCTTTCAAGCCCTGATTGTAAGATACCAAATTCCCGGCTTTGCTCAATAGATTGATTGCAGGATTAATAAAAATCGGGGGGTGTATTAATATATGTTATAGGGAACTTCATAATTTCTGATGTGAAAATAAAAATTTTGACCGGTAATGTTGTGTGATTAAACATCAAACTAAATAATAATCGTTGTATATCAATTGCTGGAATATATCGCTTCTGCGAATCGCAACAAACAGAGTTCTTACTAGACTTAACCGTAGCCTTCGTTAATAGAAAGCCGTGCTGTAGTTAAAATTGGCAACCTAGCGAGAAGGCCTACTAGCTGGCTAATATTTATTATGTTTACATATCATAAAGACGAGCCTTTCGGGAACACACTTGTGCAAGTACAATAATACTCATTAAATGGATAATGATACGTAGCGAAGTATTTAAGAAGAATCGGAATTTGAATTGAATCGAAATAATTTTTCCTAGATATTTTGTTCATACATCGAACAACTAAATTACACGATGCGTTATGCAGTGTTGTTTAAAACTAGGAAGATTCCTCCATGTAGAACTATCGACTTTACTACCTCTGCAGGTCTACCTCAAAATATGTCCAAGTAATTTGGTCTATAATTATAGAACCATAGATTAATAAAATCATAAGAAATGGCAGACTTCTAATTTTTGATTTCCGCCATTTCTTTGCATTTTATTGTGCATTGTTACATGAATTTTAAACGTTTGAACTAATTTTTTTCTGAAAGCCCTTCTCAATACACAACAGAATTTTCTGATTGGAAACACTTGGGAACTTGTTCGGAAAATCACGAAAATTCTAATGAACATAAGAATTCAATGATACTATGGTTGACACGAAAAGAAAATAAGTCTGTTTTAGACAAGTAGCTTCAAGAACAATTAAGGAAAGAAACAGAATATTATCACAATGTCCTAAAACGGGTTATTGCAGTGGTAAAATTTTTGAACATAAGGGGCTTAGCATTTAGAGGTTCCAAGGAAGTATTTGGTTCTCCATATAATGGTAATTTTATGGGTGCTCTGGAGCTATTGGCAAAGTTCGATCCATTCGTTCGTGAACATATTGAACAACGAGAGCTGCGATCAAAACCGATAATATCGTACTTATCAAAAAGAGTATATGAGGAAGTAATCAGAGATTATGGGCAAACAGATAATTAAATAAATTATAACTCAAATAAATAACGACAACACAAAGTATTATTCAATTGTAATGGATTCAACTCCAGATTTGTCTCACAATGACCAACTTGCTATTGTATTACGATACTGTTTTCGGGGAAAAGTGTATAAAAGATTTGTATCGTTTATTACAATTAGTAGTCATACTATAGCTTACACTTATTTAATATTCTACAAGACTTTTTAGAAACAAATGGACTACTACTGGATAGTTGTAGGGGGCAGTCTTATGACAACGCTGTTAATATGGAAAGTTAACTACAATGGTTTATAAGCACTACTAAAACAAAAAAATAAATCCGCGGATTATGGGCCGTGTGCTGCGCATTCCCTTAACCTAGTTGGTGAAGAATCTGTTAAGGTTGCAATTGAAACTGTGATCTTTTTTGGAGTAGTGCGAAAAATATACGTTTTCTTTTCTGCTTCGACCCATAGGTGGGAACTGTTAAATCGTGAAACAAAACTAAAATTTACGTTAAAAAGTTTAAGCCAAACCAGATGGTCTTGTCACTATGATGCTGTCAAAGTTTTAAAAAATAATTATGACATTATGAAAATTTTCAAAAATTTCAGAGAGAATGAGGATGAGAAAGTTGATTCCCGAAAAGAGGCAAAAATTTATTTAATAACTGGCGAAACTCGATACCGCAATTTTAATTATTTTTTGGGAAGATATTTTGGAGATTTAATTTAGTTAATAAAAAGTACAGAGCCCCAGTTTAGACATTTGTGAAAGCAACAAGTTAATTGTGTCATTAAAAGAGTTCGTGAACAACATACGGCACCAGTCAGATCAGAAGCTAAAGGAATGCGAAGAGAAAGCTAAAAAATTAAGTACTAATGTGCGAACAGACTACAGTGGCATAAACCAGAGACGCATAACTTCAAAATTTTCAGATAAGTCTATACTGATAAAGTCTCAATATACGACGCAGAAAAATTTAAAAGAGACACGCTAAAATGCACGTAATGTTATTGATTATTATCCATAGACGAACATTTAGCGAATGAGTGCATTCAGTTAAAATCGTATTTACTACAGTCTAAGCCAGAGTCTTACACCTCTTGCAGTGAAATTTTTATGCTAATTTATGAAAAGAAACTCGTTGATGATTTCCCAAATTGCTATACCATCTTAAAGATTTGTTTTAACATTGCCAATTACTAGCTGTGAAGCGGAGCACTTTTTCTCCAGGATGTCGTATATAGAAAACAAATATAGGACAACAATGTCGAATTATCGACTAAATCATTTATCAGTTTTTTGCATAAATTGTGATTTAACAAAGGACTTACAATGTGATGAGCAAATAAAGGAATTTGCAGCACAAAAATACAGAAAGGTTGCTTTATAATTTATGTAACATAACTACACATAATCTGTCAATTACTTTTGCAATAATGTCGTACAGTTTCTGTTTGTATATACAAACGCTAAGTCATATTCAAATCAAATAAAATATTTTATTGTCCTATTTGTTTCCTATACTGTATACCTGCATCACTATAGAAAACAGTTTTTTTTTGATAAAATAGCAATTAGTTGAGTAATTAGGTAGGCCCCTAAGTAGCATTAGCCCAGGGCCCCACAAATTCACGATCCGCCCCTGGTAAAACGTCTATCCGAAGTTAATAGAGAATAGTAATAATGTTATAGCGGATTAGTAGTAAAAGTGTGAGAATTTTATAGGTATACATAATTCCATAATTTCAAAAGATCACACTTACTTCAAATTTTGATTACAGTAAAAATTCTTATTGTGCTACATTGAAATCATTTACTATAGAATAACATATATATTCGTTTTCTTTCACATTAATGATGGGAAATGTGACACATCTTGGTGTGTTGACACAGAGAAACATCAAGTGACATTTCCTTTATTTTTTGCTATATGGTACTGTGCAAGATGTTTCTAATTGTACTAAATATAACAGCTTTTAAAATCAAATTTTAAATAGCCGTTTACAATTTTATTATTAATCGTATAAATGCAGAGTCAGTATAATAATGACACAGTGAGACAGCAAGTGCCATTTCTTATAATTGTCTGACGATGATGCTTTATCAGTCATAGGCTGTTTGGGTCTTCAAAGTTTTGTAAATACATATGTTGAAGACCTTTTACAAAATAATATATAAAAACATAAATTACGTTTTTTTGTTACCAATTATCTTCACATAATTATCAATTATGCACCAAATATTGGAAAAAAAGAAAGAAAAAGACAATTTAATGAATTAAAGAAATTTTTAACAGACATAAATTACTAATTTAGGTACAGTAGACCTTTAGAATTTCTGGTCTTTACATATGCGAATTTAATGTTTATGATCAAAAAAACAGTGACCAGTTTTGACGTACACAAAATGTAAAATTCTGAATATGTATACTAGGGATGTTGCGGATATTCGCATTCGCATCCGCGCAATTGCGGATCTTCCGCATAAATTTTCACATCTGGATCCACAATAATCAATGCGGATGCGGATGTATCGATTTAGAGTTGCTAAAAAAGTGAGAATGAGAGGTTCCTCGGATAAAGATACAGAACAACCAGGAACTTCCGGTAAAGGCTAGCTTAAAAAACGATCTTGCCATGATGCTAGATTCGTCAAGTGAAGGTGAGGGTCAAGAATCGTCACATAATGGTAGCACCGACACTATACTCAAGAAGGAATTGCTATCTAACCGCGATAAGAAAAGGATCAATGTAAATGAAAATCCACTTAAATGGTGGAGCGTTCACCGAGAACTGAAGATATTATCTACAATGGCACACAGATTTTTCTCACCTCCACCAGCCAGTGTACTTAGTGAACAGTTTTTCAGAAGCGTGGGCTTAATTTAAGATCCTCTGCGAAACAAATTGGAACCTGAAAAGGCAGCGACATTACTTTTTATAAAATATAATGCACCAATTTTTAACTTTAATTACTACGTAAATAATTATTTAATAAAAATGTAAAAAATTACAAGCTTTTTATATTATTTATGCACCAATATAAAATTTCTTTTTAAAAAAATCCTAAGATCCGTATCCGCGGATGTGAGGCCTCAGAAATCCGCATCTGCATCTGCGGATGTCAAAAAATCTGCATCCGCAACATCCCTAATGTATACATGCTTAGTTCATTAAAATCTATCTTGTTCAGCTCTGATATTAAGTTTTTAACGAACAAAAATTGAACAGCTATCATTTAGTTGTAAACCTTTGTGGTATAAGTGAACACCATCTAACCAAAAAGTGATATATTTGTATAATAATATACTTCAAAGATAAATAATCCTAGCATTTTTTATTCAAAACAATAAATTGAAGTTGTATTCATATTGAAAATGTAATAAATGAATCAGTTATAAAATCAGGGCTATAAATTTCAATTGCAAAAAAATACCCCCGTAATACCGACATAATCGTTATTTAAATTATACGTGAGAATATCTATTATATGTAGCTATTTAGGAACCTAATATAAGAAGTTTCACATTATTCAATATACCGGGTGCGTCAGCATAACTTCCTTTTTTAAAATGCGCCACTTTTTTTCTACTAAATTTTTTAAAGAAATAATAACACAAAATCGAAATAACATACTCTAGATCCCATTGGCAATACGCATGTTTCTTCTCTTGCAGTTTTATTTCGATTTTCTGTTATTATTTCTTTAAAAAATTTAGTAGAAAAAAAGTTGCGCATTTTAAAAAAGGAAGTTATGCTGCCGCACTCTGTATAACTGTTTCATTTTGGGTCAGTGTTGCGAATATTCTAATCTAAGTCTATTACATTGATTTGGAATGCTTTGCTGTTTCTATTAGTAATGTTGCAAAGAGTAATGCGTATCACTTTGTCCATTTTTAAAACCAAATATTTAGTTTTGGCTTCAAAAAAAAACAAAAAAACAACCGCTTTCGGCTCTAAAATTTTTTTTGTCAAAATTTAAAGAATATTAAAGAAAGTACCGATTAAAAAATACATCACAATAAATCATTGCTAAAAATAAAAATAGACATCTACACTTTTCTCTTGAAAACAAAACAATTGAAATAGATGAGATATATGTTTCAAGATTAATAACAAACTGACACAATGTCGGGTAATAAACGGTGCTGACACACTGTATCAAAACAGTGACACCTAATTATCACTGATTTATATTCATTTATGAACTGTTGATTCACTGTGCAAAAGAGAAAAAGTTGTTTAATGTTTACTGTTAAAATTTGCGAATTAGCACGTGTGCAAACAATTTTGTTCATAATGAAATCAGATTAAATTACTACCGAAATTTAAGATTCTTAAGGGAAATAAAAATAAAATTTCAAAATACCAAAAAAAAAAAAAAAAAATGATATTAAAAATAACTAATGATTGAAAATGGATTATGAATAATATTTTTACACGACTACAAAAAAAAGTACATAAATGAACTATATACGAGGTGTGCAAGTATGAAATGCGAATCTGAGAAACAGATGGCGTACCAATGCAGCGCGTAATATAAAGATTTAACATATATGAGAGTGATGTGGTGGAGAAGCGTTCTTTTTGACGCTGTGGAAGTGTGCTTGAGCAGTCAAGTAGAAGGTGACGAATATCGGAGCTGCTGAACAGTTTGGGCAGACTAGTGCAAGGGGTGTGAGTAAAGAGATGGTCATGTGTGAGAAGAGTATGGCCGAGGTGCACGCATGCGAATACAACTTGGTGTCCTCTATCGAATGAGAGGTTTGATTTCCATTTTCTCCAATAGAGGGTTTTAAGGAACGAAGATGGTAGTGACCGAAGTCAGTCCACTGTTACTGCCATCATTCTTTTAGTTGAAGTTTGATAGGGGAACTGGAATGTTTGGACTTGGAAAGTTTATAGCACCCTGTTTTGCTGTTTTGTCAGCCAAGTTGTTGCCCGGTATGCTTTTATGGCCAGGTATCCATGCAAAGGTGACATGAAAAAAAGGGTTTGAAAAGAACAGCTGGGTGATTTTTTTGGCGAGTTAGTATTAGTTGATTCTCTCATTAGTTTCGTAGACTAAATAATGAAGATAGGGAGTCGTTTAGTAGCAGATATTTCAGGTTTTCCTTTAGAGGCTATGTAGTTTACAGCCAGGTAAATGGCATAAAATTTTGCAGATAAAATGGAGAAAGATGGATGAAGAGAGTAGCATGCGATGACTGAATCCTCCAGAGTGACAGCACATCCGACTGATGTTGAAGAAACGGAGCCTTCCGTATATACGATTGAATATCCATGGAACCGATAGAGTAATTCTTGAAAGTTTTGGCGAAGTACGAGCGTTGAACTTTCTCTTGAAAGAACAGCAACAGAAAGATCGATGTTGATGCAAAATTTGGACCATGGTGGTATAGCTGCAAGGTGAAGTTAATGGGGGTAGTTTAAGATCGAGAGAGTTTAAAATTTCTGCTGTTTTGAAGTGGAAGTTAGAAACCGCATATAATGACAGAATTCTGATAGTGTCTTTAATTGGTAGATAGTTGGCCGTACTGATATGTAGGAGGTGATTAAGAGCTACATATTGATGATGCATGGTTAGTGGACGCTGATTGGCACCAACATGACGACTGGATATAGGAGAAGACCGAAGAGCTCCTGTGGTTATCCGGGAAGCTCTGTTTTCTATTACGCTCAATTTGTGCAATAAGTGTTTAGCGGCGGAGAAGTAACTTGAAGTGTCATAGTCCAGTTTGGATCGAATCAATGTATTATAGAGTTGGAAAAGAGTGGTACGGTATGCTCCAAATCTTGTTCCGTTAATTTTGCGAAGGAGATTGAGTTTGGGATTGCAGCTGTTAATCAGGGCAAAGATTTGTTTCTGCCAAGTAGTCTTTGAATGAAAAAATATGGTTTCTTATATACCGTAGAGTTTGCCCAGCGTGTCAGAATTTGTTAACTAGCAGTCAAAACCTGAATTCCGCTACGGACGATAGGGAGGCAGTGTTAAGTTTAATTTCCAATAATTTGCCACAGTTGAAACGTGGCTTTTTCTCCCGTTGTAGGGTACTGACAATAAAATTATGGTTGTTTATTATTACATATTCGTAATCCTCGTCAATATTTACTTGCTGATTTGGAACTAGCGAAGACAATAATTACTGATTGTACCTCCTTTTGTTAGAAACTTATAGAATATTATTATTTCGAGAAACATTCGACTCCTTCAGGAGGTAGGATCGTATTATCAACTCGATTTTTTTTATATTTCAGAATAAATACATTTGAGTTTGACTATATTATCTTTTTTAAATTTTTTTATCGATTATTAACATCGGTACAGTTGTGAACTTTATTTGTGCATGTCGCTGCATTAACGCGTTCCTTAATTCTTATAGGCAATTAAATATAACGAGTTGATCACAATAATAAAATAAAAGTATAAAATACGATAACACTGCTAGTTTCGATCGTGCACTGAGCGATGGTTGTGATGTTTTTATATATAGGTATATATTTCAGAAAAAAAGATATAGACAAATGAATTTATTCTCTAATAATTTTAAATGATTTTTGACAATATTGAATACTGACGAAGAAATGATAACGGTAAGGAGGCTATATCTATTTATATACGATACATTTATAAGTACGATTGTTGCTAGATTAATTTAATGATTATTCTTATTCATGTGAAACGAAACAGCAATTTTGCATACTAGATCTGTTAGTCCCGGAATCATTTTCCACTTTCTTATCAATTTGTGTTTAATCTGAACTTGTTTTTTCTTCAGATAAAGTTCCTCCAGAAATACAAGCGCTAAAACAAATCAACCATTACTGTAGCTTTAGACGTACCTCAAAAGTAATAATACTACATTATTTATTCGCAGATGTATGTAATGAATTTTTATGAATTTTATTTATTATTTTATTAAAAGTTGCAATAAAATGTCTATGAAAATAGAACAGTCGAATAAAATGTAAATTACCTTCAAGGAAATCACATGGACAGTTACAAAATATTTATCGTCAAAGTAAAGTTATAATTTTATATTATTTTTAAAGGTTCAGGCGCAAATAAGTCGTTTAGGTAGCGCAGACGCTGTATTGGGAAGTTTGAACTTTTTTGAGCTCATTACAAATATTGGAAATTTCGTTCCGGAATTGAAATGCAATTTGATTAAACCTAAATAGCGAGCCTTCTACCGGTATGAAGTATGAGTTTTTTGTACTTTAAAATAGCAAATGTGCGTGCGATATTTATTGAATTTGAAATTTTAAGTGATCCACCCCTCTTCTTATTTTCAAAATATCTTAGAAGTACTCTTCGAAAATACAATCAAAATTATTTTGGAACAAAAAAATTAATAAGATCTATATACTTTTAGGGAGTTGGCTTAATCATATGCTAATTCTTTACAATACAACTAATTGATTGTAAGCGTAGCAAAGTCTCTACTCGACACTTCTGGTAAATTGCGGCTATGTGTGTCTATGTGTATGTGTGCGCATGTATATATACAACAGTAGTGAAAGGAAGCTTTACACTGACGTAAAAGTAATTTTGTGAATTGCATGTATTATTAACACAAATGATAACCTTTAACTGATTCGGTCTGAATAAGACCTCAGGTAATTGGTAAAAAGATCTAAATAAAATCTCTCTACTCAGGGGCACCTAAATGATTTCGGAATGATCCCGATAATGGAAAATGATTAGTGCATAAGACCATTTTCGTTAGGAGCTGGTTCCATTTGCCACAGATAAACAAGTGCACACAGTTTGACCCATATGTGTAAATATACACAAACTCAATAAAGCCATACAAAATGCAATAAACGTGCACACAAACACTTTATACTCTGCCGAATGATACAACTAACTTAGATTACAGTGTATAAATGCATTATTAAAATATTATTCGGAATTAATCAAAATATATTGAAGAAATCAATGTTAAAAACACAGAAAAACTTAAATAATCTTCTGCCCTCAATGAAAGTAAGTCTAAGTTATTTCATAGATATGTATAAAAAATGAATAATCATTTACACATACTTGCTATTATGTGCCCTATAAGAAGTACATAGAATGCTCCTTGAAGTGTTTTCATACTCATTGCTATTAAATGTTTGTCCTCTTCAACTTTAACGGTTCCTTCAGATACTGTTGTCGTTTCATCAATACCGGTTTGTTGTTGCCGTATTTTTTGATATTCTTCTTCGGTTATTTTGGAATAAATTCCTCCTTCAAATAGTCTCATTAAACTGCAATAAATGATAATTTTAATAATAAAGTTATTTAAAATAATTTTAACGAATTGTTTATGTATCTTTTTGTAGCGGCTGCTAATGTGTTCAGGCGAAAGAAGTTTCACGATTAATAGTTAAAGTGAAGTGAACATTTCATAGACCATTTTGACAGGGTGTCGGGAATTGTGAAATAAATTTTTTATGATGTACGAAACCTAAAGGATGCTAAAGGGGCCAAGTTATTTTCTCTCGACTGTATTTACTTTCATCCAGGAGCGACTTCTCTGGTATAAATATTGATTAAAAATGTACATGAGAACGACTTGAGTCTAGAACGAGACAAACCTGGATGATACCTCTCGTGCGGCAGCTAAGAACATCAACTACTAGGCTACTACGCTACCTGATTGATGGATGTTGAACACTGATTTCATTTTTCATGAAAATTTCCCGTCAAACGTAGTTGATTATTTCACTTACGGCCGGATTAAACAACGATGAGCCAATTTTTACCATGTATATTTCTTTTTCTTTTTTTTTGTTTTTTTTTGGGGAGGGGTTCGTCTATAAGGATACTGGCCCAAGAACAAAGGAAAAAGGACACAAGAGACTCAGATCTTTACACGATACAAAAAAGAATCAAGAACCTGGACAACAGAAAGAGAAGGAAGGGAGAGAATGAACGAAGCACTGTATGGGGTGGGAATACCAATTTGTACAAGGGAGGAGTAGAAAGCAGCTTGATCGGTTACAAGAGACGAACACCCGAACATTATGTGATCGGGATCACACACAAATTAGATATTGGAGGGGTGCAATGGACAAAAAAGAGACGGCGCAAGAGAGTAACGGAAAAGCAAGGAAGGAAGAAAACGGTGCCTAAAGCGCAGGCGGCAGATCGCAGAGATGTTGGAGCGATGCATGGAAGGAAAGTCAAAAAACCAGGGGAAGCGAGGAAGGGAAGGTTGAATAGACAAGAAAAAGTAATCCGGGTTGGAGAATGAGGAGACGTAAGAGTCAAACCATAGTTTGCAATAAGCAGTTGCAGACAGAAGGGTAATATTGGAAGAAGAGAAAACAAAAAGAAACCTACCGGGAGAGTCTTAAAATGTACTAACTGATCTCGTTCTACCTTTCAACCGTGATAGGTCACTGATTTTTTTTTTCCTTTTTTTTTTTTTTTTTTGTATTCAACAGATTTTTATTCCTTTCATCGGTTTTCTAATGCTGTTAAAATATAATACTTTTATTTTCAATTGGTGAATAAATTGTTTTTGAAACGCCTCAAATTAGAATAAGAGGCAGGGTAGGCAGGGTTCATTCGTTCCGGTCGACTGCAAAAATTACTGTCTTTGTAGCTAATATGATGAAAAGCTCTTTTATCACAGGGAAAAATTGTTCATCGTAATAATCAATAGCTTCTACTGCAGCGGTAGATTTTAGCGTAGCAGATTTTCAATGATTGTGTGATACCTTATATTCACTTAGAAATGTCGTGCCTTCAGTTTCACCAAGAAATGTTTGTATTATTTTTTTCAGTTTCCAGTTACCTTCTCCGGTAGAACCATTTGGATATCCCTTCAATCGTTTCTTTATGTGGTTTAAAGTGGACATCGAGTTCTATAATGACATGGTCGACAAAGGGGTGAAATATATTTTGGTAGTTTCCGCTAGTACGAGTAAATTACTACGCTGGGTTTGCTTTCTGTTCATTTTCGGAACAACTACGTCATTTGAACTCATCTGCTTTGCTTTGTCGAAGAGGACTGAGAATTGACTTTCATTCTGAATATTTTGTAAAGTCGTTTTTATAATTTTTGCATAACTGCAAGTGTTGGTCAAATCGATATTAATTTTTTGCGTTGCTTTGTTCAGGCTTGTTGTATATGAGAAACATTTTCTCAATATATCTAGCGACACAACAAAAAATAGTTATTTTCTATGGCGGTTTGCAGTAGGTATGCTTGAGTGGCGGCCTCCCTACCAGCAACTTCTTGCAGAACCCCAAATGTTGCGCGTATTACGGAAAACATTAATGCAAACCGTTCTACAGCCGCATGCTTTTTGTTCCACCTCATCTCACAAAGAGATACAAACGTTGAATGAGATGAGTTAATCTGATCAGTAATTTTCTTCAAAAGGCTGTCTCAAAGTGAAGATTGTCGAAAAAAGTTTATTGCACGGTTTATAGCTCCTATACTGTTTCGAATCACAGGTACCCCACATAAATGCGCTAGAACCAAGTTGAGAATGTGAGCCACATGGTGCACGAATTCGGATATTTTCCTACGATTATTGTTCTCACGTCTCGTAATCGGCCACTCATTACTACAGTGCCACCAATGTCTTGTCCAATGAATTTATCTATATCCAAATTATGAGATGCGTTGTAATTGTGTCTTATCATTGCTTGAGCTGAAACATCTTCTACGTAAATAAATTCAAGAAAATCCTCCCGGATAACAGATTTTTCAAATGAGCAGTCTACGTATCGTAAACATAACGCTAATTGTTCTCGCCGAGCCAATACATTAAAAAAACCAGCATATTTGACCCTTTTAAATACTCGCGTTTGAATAGCATTACCGCATAGTTCAATCACTTCATTCCAAATTCCTGATAAAGTATACATAGCTCTGCATACTTCATGTAAGTTTTTTTTTTTCTCTTTCATATCTAGAACTGACCATATAGTCATTTACTAGATTTTAATGTTAATAAGATCGTGAATTTCAAAGTCGCCCATCAGCCGATTCCGAATTTATTTATCGAATAATCACGCTAGGTCAATTCCTTCTTTTCAACCTATTGCAACTTGCTGGTTTTTGTAGTAAATTCGTAGCCAGAGCATTTTCATTTCAACTTCGACAAGTGATTTTTAGCCACCAGCTTTACTTCTTCTGTAACATATTTCACTTGTAAATTTTGATGTAGTGCTTGGTTGGACACATACCATGGTGCTCTTAATAATGATCGTAGCACCTTATTTTGAAAGCGTTGTATTCTGTTCACACTACTTTTGGAAGCGCATCCCTATAATTCACCTACTTTGTGTAAGTAAATCACTCCGAAGTGCTTCATCATTAAATCGAGCACAAAAACGAAGAAATACTCGAAAATTACCGTCATTGTCATGGCTTCCTCTTAGGATCATTTCCTATCTTCCGCACAAAAGAACTATTTCTACAATAGCTTTTAATCTCTCGCAGTTATCTTCAGCGCGGACTTCTCAACATCAGTAGATTTGACTTCCGCGAACTTTACAAAGTTTGCTGCTTGCTCTAAAGCGAATTTGTGGTATTCTGTATTTACGTGATGATCAGAGTTCTCTAAAGCATTTTCCAGTTAGTAAATGGCTTATTAACAAGGGCTCTAAAATCTTGATAACCGGTCCGCCCTGTGCGTTTCCAAGTAGAACACATAGTTTGTAAACTGCTTTCTACATGAGGTTTGAATACACAAGTCATAAATGTTTTGCAGTCCACCGACACTGAAAAGAAAAAATCCTCTTGCCAGTGACTGGAAACTTAAAAGTTTACGGTGAGTTCAAAGACTCTTTTAAAGTTTTCGGGCTTTTACGTGAGTTAGGAGGGGGGGGGGTAAACCCCCAAAACTCTCCTCTTATATACGTCGATGATAAAATGTAATAAAACTAAGAACAATCTGGGAAAACTAATTCAGATTTTTTATGTAGAAAAAAAGTGATATTTTTATATTTTGATCGGGAGACGTCTGCGTCGGGTTTAAAGTATTGCAGAGGCACTGCTTCGAGTTTCACATGTCCCCGCTTAGTAATAATTCATCTTCGAATTTTTCGTGGTATAATAATTTTTTTGAATAAGAATTATTTTTCGAAAAAATGGGAAACAGGAACTTACGAATTCGATAATAGGTTAAATAAATTAGAGAAATAAAAATTAATCTTTTTCAATACACGCTTTAGGCAGATATTAATTGACTTTTATTGAGACTAACGTTTTCGTAATCGATAATTATTTTTCATTTCGGTTGTTCAATGGTTCAACTCCATAGTGCTTTCCGGCTCCTAAAATGTAAAAGCATCCTTACGTCGCGGGTCACTGTATTCCAGTAATTACGCCTCTGCGTTTTTAAATTTTCACTCTTTTGATACAGTCGTGCCACTAAAGTCCTCCCTGCTGAACTTTATCGCTTTGCTGCCTATTTTTTATCACACTGTATACCATCTTCATTTTTTTATTTTTTTTTTATCTTTTAACAATCCTTCTATAGGACTGTCTTGAACTATTTTCTTTCTCTTTTTTTGAACCCATTATTTATTTTATTTTATTTTTTTTTTTTTACTATTTGTTAGTATTGTACATAATTGCCGCAAAAGGTGTTTTTTTTTTCTTTCTTTTCTCTCGGCGACAGACTATTTGACCATTGTCAAGTTAACATAAGTATGTAACGAACCGAATGGATCGGTTTTAATTTAAATAATATATATATATATAAGTAAGGAGAAAAATAATAGTAATAATAGGAATAGTAATAATAATAATTAACGAATTAATTCAGAGAGGGAAAATAAAAGAATTGTGAATAGTTTGTATGTGTATATTTTAAATTGGGTTGCGATATATATATACACCTTGTCAAGAAACTATCGGGAATTGTTAAATAAAACGAACAATTTTTAATTTTCATCCAAATTTATTTTGTCACCTTCAAAATAACATCCATTCGAAGCGATGCACATATGCCAACGCTTTTTCCACTCGGCAAAGCACTTCTGATAGGCGGTTTCCGGGATGGCCTTTAGCTCTCGCGTCGCATTCGTCTTGATGTCATCAATCGATTCGAAGCGCATTCCCCGTAGCGGAAATTTGAGTTTTGAGAATAGGAAGAAGTCGCAGGGTGCTAAATCTGGTGAATACGGCGGT
The DNA here is from genome assembly GCA_039619475.1 of Icerya purchasi. Taxonomy (NCBI): domain Eukaryota; kingdom Metazoa; phylum Arthropoda; class Insecta; order Hemiptera; family Monophlebidae; genus Icerya; species Icerya purchasi. Next base: position 442,239,816 of record CM077116.1, read on the forward strand.
TGTTCGATGATATTTACCGAGTGTTTGGCCAAAAACTCATTCACAATTATGGCTTTGTGAGACGGCGCATTATCGTGATGGAGAATCCAAGAATTGTCGACCCACAAATCGTTACGTTTACGACGGATAGCCTCTCTCAAACGTCTCAAAACACTTAAGTAAAACTCTTTGGTGACTGTCTGTCCGGCTGGCACATATTCATAGTGTACCACGCCTCGAATATCGAAGAAAACAATCAACATGATCTTCAGTTTCGATCGGCTTTGGCGAGGTTTTTTCGGCTTTGGCGCGCCAATTAGCCGCCATTCGGACGATTGCTGGTTCGTAAGCGTGTCGTACTCGTACACCCATGTCTCGTCACCAGTAATTATCTTTTCCAAGAAGGTAGGATCCAAATTGGCTCGATCCAGCATGTCTGCAGCTACCTGTTCTCGGTACTTTTTTTGAAAGAAATTCAGGTCTTTCGGAACAAGCCGAGCCGCAACGCGTTGCATACCCAATTTTTCGTGCACAATCGTACGTACGCTCTCGTGTGACATGCCCAATCCATGAGCCATCTCTCTCAAGCTCACATGACAATTTTCAGCAACGATTTCCTTGATTTTATCGACGTTATCATCGGTCACACTCGTTGAAGGCCGTCCAGAGCGAGGCATGTCTTCGACCGTCTCCCGACCATCCTTGAACGCTCTGTACCACTCGTAAACCCGCGTTTTTGATAAAGCAGATTCACCAAAAGCCTTCTGTAACATTTTCAGTGTATCGGCACAAGAAATTTCGTTCGAAACACAGAATTTAACACAAGTACGTTGTTCAATATTTTCACTCATTGTAAAACTTCGACAAAACACTTCAAGGTCGACTGATTTTAACAGCTGCTGTAAACACACTGGTTGACAGATCGCGCTAAAAATAGGCATCATAATACAAAACAGTTGTACCAACCTGGAAAAAAAAAATTATCTGCCTAGCTATTACCCGGGAGATTTAAATTGACAATTCCCGATACTTTCTTGACAGGGTGTATATGTACCGAGTTCGGAAATGTCGAATTTTTGTAGCAACGTAATCGGGGGTTCCATTAGATAGTTTCGAGCAATCTGGCAAACTCGCTGAGAAGCAAGCCATTGTATGTATGCTTGGGTTAGTAATAAAAGCGAGTGACGTCACGGTGTGTGTCAAGGACTGCAATTAAATATTAGTAATGATAAAAAGGTATCGGACAACTCGGTAGCCGAGCGATTGATGAGAAATTTCGCATTAGAAGCGATGCCTAGACAATCGCTCGGCTGCGCAAATTGTTGCATATAAATACATGCGTCGTTCGAAGCCGCGGGCTGCTTTTTTCCTCGCCGTCGTCCGATTAACGTCGTGATCGATCGGTTATCGTTTGTCGCAAGTTATACGTAGAAGAATATCATAAACTAGTCGAATAGAACAACCGTCTACTGTGTTTCGGTAGATACAGTAAATATATCACTTTTTTTTATTATTTCATTTAATTTTACTTTTTGTTCTTCCGGTTCTTTTTTTGTCCAATCCTGGTGATTGGCATTCGCGTAATGGCAACGTCTACAGTTTTTGTCAACAAGTATTTGTACACGAAGATACAAAATACATTCCATTCTCCGTTCAAATAAACATACGTGATAAACTCTATCGGATCTTTTTGATATTAGATGAAATTACCTGTTTCATTTCTCTAAAAACAAGGCATATTTCTTCAAAGTGTAAAAATACACCGACACAAATCTCCGTAACAAGCACAGGAAACCTCACCGAGCCGGCTTCAGAAGACGATTATGATGAAGAAGATGTCATGATCGATGTCAACGAAGACAACAGTACCATGAAATATAAAACCTTGCCCAATAATAAAGACATCGCACTAAAAAAAAAAAAAACGAAATTCTAAACGAACAAGAACTCTCAAACAAAACAACCCAAAATTGCAACAAACAAAAACGAGTACGAATAGCCAAAAAACAGTAACCAAAATTATTAGCAAAAAGCTACGTTAAAAGCATCCCAAGAGTAACTAAAAAAGCAGGAAAAAGACCCACCAGCACTGTTCACTGCCATACTAAAAGGCTTGGAAAAGTGTTCCAGGAAGGAGATGGAATAATTCTAAAAGCTACCGGAAAATCTACTAAATCCGTCGAAGTAACCCGAGAACAGGCAACTTGAACATACCCGAACTCATCACAGTACTCTGACTAATCCATCCTTCGCTACAAGACAAATCTACAAAAATTCGTTTCACTAAAATAACTACAAGCAATGGCAACGAAAATAAGATCAATTATTTTACCAATTAGTCGACTCATTTTTCTGAAAATTTTACAAATTAAAAATTAATAAAATGTTTTAAATACCACTTCTCAAGAATACTCATGACTCCAAATTCTATCCTAAATTAAAACTGCGATGGATTTTATGCCTGTGAAGATTTCCAACTGCTTCTAAAAACTGGTAAATCTATCATAATCACTTTTCAAGAAACACATCTTCGTACCAAAAATTCTATGAATATAAAAAATTTTACAATATACCATAAACAAATAGAAGGTCACAATTTATGTACACAGTAATGTGGCACTAGCTATAAAAAACACTTCCACACACAAGTCAACAAGTTCTAGTCATTTATTGCAATGAATTTTAACAGAAACATAAACTGCAATCATCTAACATAGCTAACTGTATCATCAAACGTTGGTCTATAGTGAAGTTATCGCTATTCGTTATGAGTATTAAAATTATGTTCTTGAACCTGCTGCCGTGTTAAAATATCACATTAGATTAAATGTTTATTCACATAAAACATTTTTATTTTTGAACAACAACATACGGCAAGCCATTTTTATATTCTTTCAAATTCAAATTAAAAAGGGTCCGTGTGTGGCCATAACTTAAACTATAAAATTTTATATTAGGTTTATCGCATAGTTCAACAGTAGTGAGTAAAAAGCACCATGGAACACTATTTTCTAATTATGACTTTTGAATATAATTGAACTCGACTTCCATTTTTCAGTTATTACGAAAACTGTTTTTAAATTATTTGCATAAAGTTATTAATTACCTGTGAAGTGAAATAGAGATAATACAGAAAATATATCAAGATATTCCAAGTATGTCGCATGAAATTGAAAAATACTATATAATCAGAATTCTTAAAATAATTATTTTTAAACAATTACAATTCATCGTTAATCAAAATGGTAAAAAAAATTATTAATTACTTACACGCTATTAAAATTTTCTATATAAGGACAACCAATCTGTAAGGCAATGGCGGAATAACGAGTATTCAGTTTTTCGCTTAAATGGAAATTTTGCGCACCTATATGGTAAAAAAAAAATGTAATAATCTAAATTTACAATGCGTGTATATTTCTTTTTCGCTTTTTTAAATTTTTGGACTAGAATAAACGGAAGAGGTTCCTTTACGTTAAATCAGTAGATTCAGAGAGCAAATTGGTTATAACGGCGTTGAATAATCTGGTCGTTATAACTGACTGGTCTTATATCCGATATAAAAATAAAATTTTATAATTTTTTATTCTAAAAGATTTATCGTTGCTGAGCAAAGTTACTCACTTCCATGAGATCAATTGTGTAGCCAGAACTTTTTTCAAGGGCAAAGGGTGATATTCTATCTATGAGTTGCAGATAAGATTAATAGGAAAAGCGCGAATACAAAATCAGTTAATTTAAAGCTTGGTTTCATGGACGTGCGTAAAATCATGCAACCTCTTTAAACCACGTTAATAATGAAACCAAGATATTTGAAAAATGGGAATGGATCGTTCGCTTAGTTGTAATTGATTGTTACAGCTTCGAAATGAACAATGCGATATCACATTAAATAAATCAATTATTAAAAGCAAAAACAATTAAAAGGAGGGTCAACGAATTTGCAACGTACCAACACGTAAATAACAATTAGTATACGATATGTTGCACTAGAATGATCAGCGGTTACATAAATTTTTTCGAACATAATATGTGACAAAAAAGTGCCAATTATGCTATGAACTGCTGAATAGCGCAAGAAGTGCGTCATTTTCGTTGTATTTCCTTTTTTTTTTATGTATACATTTCATCAATCATATAAAAATCGATTGAACGCGATGACACTTTTTTTGTTTTTTTTTTTGGGCGTCGAAAATTCAACCCATCGACAGGACACATATTCTCTAATAGAGAAGCGAGATATGGGATCGAATAAATAACAGTCTCGGTTATATAAAGGAATTAAGTCAATATTAAAATATATAACCGCTACTGGTATGTATGACCAAAAATAGGAAAGGGCAGAATTTTGATTATAATAACATCGTGTTTACCAATAATAATTCTGTAATTCCATAACTTTCATTTTTTTTTTAGGGGCCAGAATCTCCAGGACCCTCCTCTTGGCTATGCCACTGCATGAAATATTCTGTGAAATAACTTGACAGTACCTAAAGAAATGATCATTTATTTATAAACATAGCTGAACATATTTTTTAAGGGATTCACAGACGTCAGCATCGCATTATTTTCTTTATACATGAAAATATAAAATGTAAATCAATAAAAGAATAAAAAAAAGAAAAAAATGATTACATAAAAACGTAAGTAGTACAATTTTTCCTTATTTCTGAAAAAAACTTTAATTTTTGAATCTTTATTATAACGAAATGAGCAATAGTCTTTACACGTTTTTATTAACTTGCTTTCGTATCTGTCTGTTCGGGTGGAATTTTACAATCGATTTTAATATAACTTTCCAGTGAGCCATAGACTGGAAAAATTTTTTTTCTTTCCCTACTCTGGACGCGCCAGCGGCCTTAATCCAACAACACGATAAATCAAGAGATAGAACTAAATAGCCATGCGGTCAGAAATGTAACTCACAAATGACAGCAGCAGCAGAACAACTGAAGGCAATGGGATGGAAAAGATATAGGTAGCGTTAAAGGGAGTAGGAAGACCCAGAGCCGAAATTAGGCATATAGGAGAGAGCATTCGTTAAGGAGTGCAGAACATTCGAAAAGGATATGATTTGAGTCACAAATACAATTTTGAACACAGCTTAGAACTGCTTGTGAGTTACATTTAAATTTTTAAAAAAAGTGTAAAACAAAACATAATACTTAAGATGCATTGTTACTGTAGAAGCGATGATCATATAAAATTGCGATTTTTAAATTAAAAGCAATTAAAACAGAAAAATTGCCGATTTCAAAAAATCTTCTATATCAATTTAAAAAAAAAAAAAAAAAACACGAATAAAATAGCAGCCTATTTTTGATAACGGAAAATTAAAGAAATAAACTTTCACGACTAAAAAGAAGCAACTTTCCCATAATACAAACTCCATATATTTTTTATTTTGGTTCATTTCGACTTATCCTTTACAGCATGGTAACTTTAGTTATTTCTAATAATAATAATTGTAAAGGTAACGTGATTCGGTTCATTAACAAAAATACAAATTTTACTGATTTTTAATTTTTTTAAATTCATTATTTTTATTTTTCCTTCCAGATTTTATTTCGTTTTTTATTTTTTTCGGTAATAACGATTATTATAGTTATAAATTACGTTAAACTTTTAAAAAACAATAAAACACAGACACACTTAACCCGCCAGTACTCGCTAGGCATAACAGGACGCCAGTACTCGCGCGTGAGATTTTTTCTCACATGGGATTTCTGTGTAAACTCTACTCAGTTTTTGAACAGTCTGATTGAAAATCATTGTCAGTTCATTCATCATTCTCTTCTTTTACTTTTTCACTATACTTTTACACTCCAACTTCCAAAAATTAAACGTTTGAACCACTTTTTGGTTAATTTCTTCAATTGGTACCGGTAGGTATACTTAGAAACGCAATAAATTATGTTTGGATTCGTCGTATGAGAATAATAAATACGGTCGAGTCGTGAAATATTCCTCTGTTCTTCAAAAATAAATTGACTTAAAAAACAACAAAACTAAAATAATATTTATTTACATATATTCATATAAATTTTATTATCTCCCGTTCACATTAATACTTTGAAGCGCTTGAAAAACTATCTAATATCTTGAAAAATTCGCTACTCTATTCTCCGACAATCGAAGAGCGATATACATATACATATACTCACGTCGTTTGGTTTTTAACATCTAGAACTGTACACCTTAACGATCTGACTTTTATTCAGCTTTTTCTTCCAAGAATCTTTATTGAAATATGTTAATTCGCATACAATATTAATTTTTTAACTTTAAAATAATCAACTTATTACACTGCCGATTTTTATTTTATCGCGTTAATTTAACGAAATCATAAAAATCATAATAAACTGCAATCGATTCAGCGTCCGAAATTACATAGAAAACGATACCCTACATGCCTATATTCTGAAAAACATCAAAAAACCGAACTCTTACACCCATTTTTCAGTCATAGTCACCCGCATGTACTTGCACGGATGTGGGACCCATATCAATCGATTCAGCACTCAAAATTACATGGAATACTATACCCCACATGCCCATGAAAAAGTTTCACAGGCGCTGAAACAATTGAAACTGGAGCACTCGCGTGTGAAGGTTTTTCTAACAACTCAACACTAACGGAAACAAATACCTCCTTCCGAAGTCTAGAGGTGACTGACTTTGACTATCGGGTGTCCTTTGGCTAGCGGTGTCCCTCCCTTCCAGCTATACAAGGCCCCAACTTTCCCGCCTTCGTGTATCCTAGGTAACACCGTTTCATCCAGACAGGTGAGAGAAAATCTCGCCTAGCGAGTACTGGCGGGTTTATGTAATTATCGCTACGTACCAATAACAAATATGATTTACTTACCAAATCGTCTTGTGTCATAATAGAAAGTTTCACGTCCACCAATAATGGCGTACTTTTTTCTGTCTCGTACTAATTTCATGCCACCTTCCGTAGATTCAATGAAGATTTTCTTCTGCTTCAACATTAGCTTCCAAATAGCTTTATAATTGTCGGTCCCGTTCTGATTAAATATTTTACAAAATTATTTTTGAAAGTATTACGTTTAAATTTCAAATTAAACGTTTTTCCATTATTCAATAAACAGAGCAATTGTATTATTAAATTAGTTTGAACCGTTCCTTACATTATTCACTTGTAATATAGAAATAGAAATACCTCAAGGTTGGCGTGGGATGCACTGTTTTCTTCCACTAATAGTTGATATTGTTCGGTTTCCATTGCTATTTTTAACTCATCCAGAGTATTCATGGGAGGTTCTGTTTTTGATTTAAAAAAAAAATAAAAAAAAAACAAAATACATTAGTGTATATTGTGTAGTCGTGATTAAAAAAAAATTAATGTATCACTTTGTACAAAAAAAATTAAAATATAACAACTCAAAATATACTGCTTTTATCGGGATTTTTTTTTTTTTAATATACTTGTTTCTTTACTCTCTGAGTTTGTTAATTCCTAAATTCTTATTACTCCAACGTACGAGTTACTTTTAAGGTTACTTTAAAATATGAAAGAAAAATTATGCTTAACGTTAATGTAAAACTGATTAACCTTTTGTTGGCCGAGCGAACAAAGATGTCAGATTCGCTGAATACATGTCACCAATTACATAAGTTACGGCTAAACTTAAAAGCACAATTATGAAACGTACTTTTTGATCTCTTGATTTTAATATAACAGCTGAAAAATAGTAAAATTACATGTGCGGTCATATTAGATAAGTAAATTAACACCTTTTTTTTTTTTTCGCAAAGAACGAATATTTAGAAAAGAAAATGAAAAATACACTAATTATCTGTTAATTATAAAATTAGAAATTAATCTACTATTAACTTCTACAACTTATGTGGTGAGCAAAGGCAGTATGTATTATCATGTACTCCTTAACTTGTAAATTTCAAACATTTGATTATAAAAAAAATTTTTAAAATCAATAAAAAACTTAGTCAACAATAGGTTAACGATTTTTTTAAAAATAAAAGAATTTTTAAATGGAATATCCCTGAACATACCTTTTTTTCTTTATTTTGCCAATGCCAAGGAAATTAATTTAAAAGCTTTCAATGTAATCATAAAAATTTTGGCTCCACTATATATATTAATGACAATGTAATCTATACAGCGAAGAGTAATATGAAAAATCATATAACGTTTTTGTATCGATTACATGTAACGGAAGCAACATAATAAAACAGTTTTGTGGAATCTTTAATGAAATCTGCGGTTTGTGACATCAAGTGTCGTCAATAAATGACAATTCGAAATTTTAAATTAAAAAATGGAATAGTCAATTAAAATCAATTCTACAATAATTATAGAAGTATATCATCTAGGGACACCTCCTAGACTCTGACATAATAATTATTTTACGATACTTCTAGACCAGTAAATTTCAGTTAGTTAAAAAAAAAACATTGAGGTTTACGTATCGATTTCTGATATAACTTCCGTAACGCAAAAACGTTACAAAATTTTCATATTACTCCCGACATAAGATTGGCAGAGTCATTAATAATACAAATATATTTTTTAATAGAAAAAAATTATTATATATAAATATATATTGATACAAAACGATTGTTATAAACTGGAAAAAGTTCCTGTTCGGGACGCTACTTAATATAAATCCACTTATCTCTCTACTATGATTAATGTTCTCTCTGATTTACAGGCACCATTTGACGCTTCGGCATTCTGAATCCTTTCGGCTTCCTTCCTTCTGCACTATTTTTTCTGCCGAGTTGATCGCCATCCTTCAGGCTATCTCTTTTATTTCCTCTTTAAGCGATCTTTCCCAATTCCTCATTATTTCGTACTCTAAAGGCGTCCTTCAAGTCCTACCCTCTCCTCCTTCACATTCCTATGATAGTATTATTCTCTCAATTCGTTCTCTTACCTCCACTTTGCAGTCATCCCGCTCTATTCTTATTGATTTTTTATGGGTCTCCATTTTTAGACAGCGAAGAAATTGAACGAACGGAAAAATATAAATATTTGGGTAGCTGGATAACACAAAGTAATGATTCTGATATGGAAATACGTACTCGTATAGAGATGGCCAGAAACACATTTATGAAATTAAAAAACACCCTTTGCGATAGGAAATTAAGCCTAAGGATCAAGAACAAGATATTGCAATGTTACGTATGGTCAGTGCTACTGTATGGAAGCGAGACATGGACTATAAAGGAAAATATGAGGAAGCGCATATCATCATTTGAAATGTGGTGCTACAGAAGAATGTGGAAAATACCGTGGACAAAAAAGTTAAAAAATGAAAAAGTACTGGAACTAATGGGAACTGACCGAATATTAATGACAATAGTAAAAAGAAGGAAGATAAAATTTTTTGGACACTTCATGAGAGGCGAAAAATACAAATTACTACAGACAATAATAATGGGCATGATAGAAGGAAGAAGAAATCCGGGAAGAAGAAAGACCGCTTGGATAGATAATATTAAAAAATGGACCGGAATTAAGAAAACAGAAGATCTAGTCAGAATAGCAAAAGATCGAAATCAATTCCAGCAGATAATCCAATCCATACATGATGATTAAGCAATACCCGAATCGGGTGGCACGAGAAGAAGAAGAAGTCATTCCGGAATTGATGGGAATGACGCAGCCAATTCTTTGGCTCGTTCTGCTGGTCACCTTGATTCATTCCTCAACCATTTCCCTTCTTCAAATATCTTTTCCTTATCCACCTCCAATCACGCCAGACTTTGGCGGAATATTTATCCCTCCCTATTTTCTAATCGCCATTCGCATTACCGTTTTATTCAGCCGATTCCTCGTTCCCTGTCATAGTTCCATTCTATTCCTTTCAGTCGTCGCACTTCTATTGTCTCCCTAATTCGTCTCCAGATCAATCATTCTCTCCTCTCCTCCTCTCGCTTTCGATTTGCTCTGTCGCCTTCTCCTTATTGTTCTCTTCACGATTGTGATCCTCCTCGTACATGTGATGCTGATCACATTTTCTTCAAGTGTCCTGCTCTTCGTAACGAGAACCTTTTATACAGTCAGCTCTTATCATTAGGTCTCCCTACTCCCTATAACTCTTCCTTTATCCTCTCCTTTCCTTCATCTTCTGTGGTGTCCGCACTGCTGTCTTTTGTTGTGTCCATTTCGAACCGCCTAACTATTTAATTTTTTAGCTTAGTTTTCCTGTCGTTGGGTCAATGCTGCTGACCCGCCCACAAAAAAAAAAAAAAAAAAAAAAAAAAAGATATTGGTCGACTTTCACTCCTATTTTGGAAAGCTGATTTGTACGTATAATTTATTATGGATCGATGCTGAACCTAAATGAAAATTACTGTGATGATGAATGATAGCGGTGAGAATTAGGTTTTTGTATAAAGTACTTAAATTTTCTGCGATAAATAATAATTTAAAAGGGGAGATTCGAGAAAAAAATACCGCTTGGAGGAATTGTCATTGCGGAAATATTGACAAAAAAATTTTACTTACAAAAATGTGTTTAGAAATTTATTACAATTTTTTATTAAACTTCAATTTCGGTGACTGTATAATTTTTTTTTATGGGTTTATCAACGAGGACATTAGCCCCAGAAATGGGAAGAAAGAAAAAATAACGTCATATTCTTAAACGTTTAAGAATAGAAGATAAAAATAATACAAAGGCAGGAATAACTCACCAAGAGCAGATGTTCCAACGGATCACAATCTACTAATAGGAATTGTAAAAGTGAAACTAAAACGATTAGGAATAATAGAAGCAGTAGAATATAAGAGAATGTAAGAAGTATTATAAGGAGTAGGAATATTGAGTTTTAGTTAGAGAAGAGCAGAAGGACGATAGTTCAGCAGAGAAGACCGCACATTCAAATAAAACATGATCAAAATCATAAGGAATGTATGTAGAAGGAGGATGAAAAGGACAAAATTGAGTAGAAGTAGATTAAAAACGTGAAAATGATGCAAGAAGGAGAATGTGATTAAAGCGAAGGCGACAAGCAGCCGAGATTATGGATCGCTTAAAGGAGGGAAAGTCTCCAAACCGTGGGCGAGGAGAAAGAAATAGCTGAATAGAGAAGTATAAATAGGCAGTATTATAAAATAAAGAAAAATAATAGTTGAACCATAGCTTCGAATGACCGACTGAGGGAAGAAGAAAGGTGCTTAAAAATCTGCCACTGGAAATGGAAGAATGGGCTAAGGAATCCACCACCTCATTGCCCTTAATGCCCAAATGACCAGGAATCCAGAAAAGATCGATCTCGATTGAGTGAAAAAGGAAAAGGAGGGAACTTATGAGAAGTATTACATAATCGGAAGAGGGAGCGGGAAGAGGAGATGTAATAGTCTGTAAAGCACTTTGGGAATCCGAGATTATGAGCACTTTATGGAAAACCAATAATGAGGAAACAAAAAGGACAGCGCGTACAATAGCAATAGATTCCGTATAGAAAATTGAGCTAAAGGGAGGAAATTTAAAAGATTCAGAATAGTTTAAGGCAGAACAAATTCCATTTAGCCCCAATGGCATTCCTGGTACTTGCAAACAGTTTAGAAATTCTGTAGGGAAGTTGACGCTTTCTTCAACGCTTACCATCGTGTCGACAGATTTGTATATTCTCTCCTCACCGGGAATTTTCTTTTGAATATTAAAGTTGATATCGTCAACAATATTATTTTTAACTGTCAAAATTGTCTTTTGAAATAGCCACCCGGATTGGTATAGTTGTGAACAATATTTGGATAAATTTAGTCGATGAGTTTGTTTTCAGTAGTGGATATGTTGTAAAAATCAATGTTGAGTTCAATGAGACCGGTCGTCTGGTCAGTTCGATATGTGCCTTCGCTTATTTTTAAAAGTTTTTGAGCAAAATGTGCTGTTGTTTCGTCTTTCGAGAGTTCAACTCTCATATTTTTTGTTAGTCTCAGTATTTGTATGTGTGGCTAGAGATGTGTTTTTTTAAGCATGGATTGATCTCGTCTGCTGGTGTTGACGTGGGGATAACTGGAAGCATTTGTCAAAATTTCCTAAAAGTATGAATAGAGCTCCTCCCATCACTTCAGCGTTTCCTCGCATGTCTTGTAGTGTTCTGTCCATGGCTTCGAGTGATTATTTATGTGCCAGTGTGAATTTGTCCCAGAAGATAATTTTAGCTCGTTTTAGAAGTTCACCCCATCCAGATTCTCTTGAGATTTTACATACCGGGAATAGTTCTTCGGCTATATTAAACAGTAGTTGTAGGGCCGAATAGGCAGTTCGTCCTCCTTCTATCAGTGTGGCTGCAATACCGGATGATGTCAGTGCAAGTGCGATGTGTTGTTTAACACGTATTTCCGCAGGAAATATATTTATTAGAAATTTTTTCCCGGTGCCACCTGGTGCGTTCAAGTAAATAATTCCGCTAGTGTTGTTGTTGATCCGGTCCATGATAACGTTGTAAATCTTTTTTTGATTGTCATTGAGCAATGGTTTGTTGTGAGCAATGTATTGAACTAGTTCGTTCATGTTGTAGCTTTTTTTTTTGTAATTTCGAAGGTAATGATATTCTTATGAAGGAGTTTGCGTTTAGACTTTAGAGGTAAGTATTTTGCTCAGTGACACAAAAGTACCGATCGTATTTGTTTTCGTTCGATACCAACCTGCGCACGCACACATGCATTTGACGCCTTGTTATACTTTCACAAATACATGTAAAATCGGTTCGGTTTTTGGAGGGACGGGTCATGTTATCGTAGAAGATCTCTACCACACTCGCTAACACTCATAAGTACGATCAAAATTGATTCACCAGATCAGATCAAGTAAACATAACCGCTTCCCTACCACAAATTCAACTCTAGCTACGGCCCTGTATTAATATTTACATCGGTAGGAGAGCCCATGAATATGTATGTGTATTTGTGCAGAAAGCAAATATACATTTATTTGCGTATAAAAAAGCGATAAATAAACTTATTTACAGTTATCTAGTATTTGCTTAACTGAAATTTTATTGTTATATATTGTAAAAAAGACAATTAGAGCAGAATGTTTTTATGTGAAGATAAAAACAAGTATTTTACTGAATTATTGTGTAAAAACTGAATATTTATTTGGAATCTTACTTCTAAAAATAGTTCAATAAATAGATGCAATCAGGTTTTACATTCTTTTCTTTTTTTTTTGTTTCACATTAAAATTATTATGCAAAGATAGCATTTAGTTTACCTATTTGGCAATGATACCTTATTAAAGTAATAATAAAATAAAGTAGTATATCCCTGTTTGTTTAGAAAAATACCTTGTTGCAAAAATATAGTGCAAATAATCCAAACACAATTTAAAAAAGACAAACGCTTAGCGCTTAACTTTCTATCTTTATTCTGTTTGTATGCAGCATTTGTAAAAATATACAGCACTGGACCGGATATAAGCAAAGTTACAATAAAAGCAGGCCATACCTGTGAAAATATATATTAACGAAATAGTTTTACATGATACAAGTCAGAAAAAAATTTAATTCTATATTAAATTATTTGCGAAAAAAAAGATTAACAAAAACTTGTGGAAAATATCAGTGAAACATTGCCAAAAAAGTTTTGACTCGTAAGAATATTTAACTTTGATATATTATTCAGAAGGTTTTAAGTGTAAATTAACCTGTCTATTTGTTTTATCGATTTACCTGAAAAGCGTAACATTGTAAAAAGAAAAAATTAAAAATTTTTCGGTTACCATTCGTATAACGTTCAATTTACTCTGAAATGACCAGAAGCTTGCACGCTATAGATAACAAAATCAGTAAAATTATAAATATATGGAATCAGTGGAAACCTGTAAATTTTTCTTTTTCCAATTTAATTTTTAAAACCACGGTATGAAAATACAAGCGAAAATTGGAATCTAGGCCGTATCAACAATATTCGACTGATACATTAGAAAAATGTTTGGCAGTAGTACACAATGGAATGTTAAAAATAGAAGCTTCCCTCGATTGTTTAAAATTCTTGTTCAACCGAGTTTTAAAAAATTAGAGGTTAACCATCAAAATAATTATCTTACAAGTGAATTATTGCTGGAGTTTGTTTACGATAAACACAGTGGTCAACCAACGTTTTCAAAAATACTTTTTGGAAGTGCATATGATGATGATAAAACTGCAGTAATTGAGGGTAGCTGGATGAGCAACTTTTTGGTAGTTGATTGTAGGTAATTTTTTAAGCGAAGAACTTTCTTCAGATAACAGGTTTTCAATAATTTTTTACAAAAAACCGTGAGCATTTATTACAATAAATCAAATTACACAATAATATTGGAATTCAAATGAATACAAAAAAAAATTTTTTCATGAGTGAAAGAAAACAAAATGGCGCTGCTCAAATCCTTGTACACAGTTAACTGCAATCGACAAAACAAATTTTTTTAAATTAAAATAAGTTATTCCGCTTTACATGAAACTAAATTTAGCAAAAAAAATAAATAAAAGAGAAAATTTGAGAATAAAAAGAAAGAAATACTTTTTCTTTTTTATAAACAAATCGTTAAAAACAATAATTACTATAACAATTTGTACGAAATTGTAGGTTTATGCAAAGGCCAATAAGTTGAAGAATATATCTGTACAAAATTTCAACTTGATTGATTCAGTACTTTTTGAGTTACGTTCCAGGGCGCAGAAAAAAACGCATTTTGAATATAAACGTATCGAAAAGGACACACATATATATCTAAGTCCTCTAACAGAGTTGATTTGCGTATCTCTACTCTCAACTGTTTGTGTGAAAACGAAAAATAACGGTTACACGGGCCGAATTTTTCTTTACAATCGTCAGAAGTGCCCGCTGTTATTCAAAAAGTGAACTAGCAAACTTGTTTGGCTAAGAAATTAAAAAATAGAGGCCGTAAAGGGCGCACCCTCATTTACTAGCTTTCGGTACTTTTAGAGCGCATCACTTCGGTGACTTCCTAAGGATCTTTAGTACTTTCTGTTGTGCTTAAAACTTTAGAAATATATTCTGCACATGCTAAATAAATTTTTAAAGCAATAAAAAGAAATTGCAAAAAAATCAATATCTGGAGAAGGTTCCCCCCTTAAAAAATGACTAACCATAAACCTGAACCTAAAGTTTCCATTGACGAAAATTTATCACCCCTGTCAGATGAAATTTTACGTTTATGCTGCGAAAATTATATCAGATTTGTTTACCTTTTCCAAAATTCAACGTATTTAACATAACTCCTAAATTTTTAATTTTTTGATTCAATAAAAACAGTTTGCTAAAAGATACTACGTAGTTTAAGAAAAGAAAAAAACACATGACCGGAGATTTAAAGTTCTAATGAAAGAAGATCTCCCTCGTTTATAGAAGAAACTGATGGATGAAGTAATAAACAGCGGCCGATCAAATCTTACATCAGGATTTGAAAAATACAATATCCGTCCAATAATTGTCAACAAATATTGGGAATGTTTTCAAGTGTCTTGCAATATGGCGCTGGTACACAAATTGAAGAAGATTTGCATCAATTTTTGTAACGAATTTGCTAGTAATAATGGTGTACGTAAACGAAAAAAAAGGAAGACCGTTGTGCCAGGGTTTGATAGATGTTTCCAATAATCGTAACGAAGGCAGTAGTTGACTCAGAAGTGATTATACAAGTACGTTTCATTTTGAAAGAATGGATATACTATGTAATACAATTTTACGAATAAATAGGAAAACTTCGGCTTTACTTTCTCATCTTCCTAATTAAAAAATAAATATACGCGTGTAATTTTCAGAAATACCGAATGAAAACAACACAACGAAATAAACAGTATATATTATATATTAATTACAACGTAATTCTTAGGCCGGCCCCCATTTAAAAAAATGTCCCAATTTATATAACGAAAAAGTGTCTCAATTTTATGTACCGTTTGTTAAATTTTAATTTTTACCGACTTCCAGGCCGATTTCACTGATTCTTTGTCCATTAGAAAGAGTACTATTCAACTGAAGTACCAGCCCCCATTAGATTTTGTAACCAAAAAGTGTCCTAATTTTATGTATTTGATTTAAAGGAAATAAGGATAGGATTTTTGAGATTACGTTATTTTTTTTGTGTCGATGACGGTAAGAATGACGTAAATTTTGATCATTTTATACAAAGTATAGAAGAGAAAGAGACAGAAATGTAAGCAAGAGAGGTCAAGGGGCAGAGTTCATTACGTGACTAAAGTGGCCGAGTTTATATATATATATATCATTATTATTATTACTATTCGTCAGCTGATCAAGTAGTATTTCATGGCGTGGCCTCTTCTTGAATTGAATTCCAGATTAGGTGGTCCGTTGTTCATCCACTGCTCTTCGCCATTACTGCCGGTCTTGGGCAATTCTGGTCCAGGTGAACCCCAGTCTTTGTTTAAATTTATAGTCCCACCTCAAGAGCTATCGTTTCCGGTGTCTTTTTATTTCTTGTTGTCCACCTTTGGTCTGTTCTTCTCGCTGTATGTCCAGCCCATTGCCATTTTATTTTATTTATTCTTTCTATTATATCTGTTACTCTCGTTTTATCACGAATCCATCTTATCGTTTTTCGGTCTTTTTTAGTAATTGATAGCATGCATCTCCCCATCGACCTTTGAGTTATTTATAATCTGTGTTTGAGATTCTTGGTTAGTATCCATGTTTCACAACCATATGTCATCACTGGGAGAATACGTTAATCAAACGCTTTCTTTTTCAGGTATAATGGCATTTTTGATTATATATATATATATTAAAACTCGCCCTTCGGACCTCGGAATGGAGCAAGCCCCCTTCACCCCCAGTCTAGTTTTTTTATAATTCTCATAGAAAAGTAAACTTTTTCATTAGCTACGCCGTTCGACAGAAAAAAATCTTTCAGTTCCAATTTTCACCACCCGGGGATGTAGGAGCGCTAATATCGCATTAAAAATCTTATATATGGAACAAATTTCGTGACAGGACACTTTTCCTGATAACCTCTGGCGTAAAATTGGCATAGCCATTAATAATAATAATAATTTTAATATTTTTACTATCCAGTGAAATGGTCTGATCAATACTAATGCTTCATTCATTAATTCAGGTCCGTGAGTAATAAACAGTTCGCTGTCGACTAAAGTGAGAAATGAAAATTCCACTCCTTGACTTCTTTCATATGTAACAGTTAAATCTCCAATAAATAAATCAACAATCTGAAATAATACATTAAAAACCAATATTAAATTGTTCCTTGCAGGGAAAAATCGGGGAAAGAGGAATTTGATAAATTCGGTACATGATTAATTTTCGATTTTTTCGACACTAAAAATAGTGTTTTTAGACATGTTATATACAAAATTGTTATTCGCATATGAGAGGTAATAAAGAAGTGATGTCATATTTTACTTATACAAAAAAAAAAGAAAAAAAGAGGATAAACATTTGACTGGCTTTTTTCAGAAGTAACAGAAAACATGTACCTTTTATTCAGCAGATTATTGCATAAAAGTATTAAATGGAAGTTACAAATGAAATTGAAATGGCAGATAGCGTTGCGGCAAATTTCAAATAACTTTTGTGCAGATTAAAAATTAAAATTTCTATATAATGAACTGGATTAATATAGAGTTTTATTGAAGAAGTTAAAATATAAATTCGAAAAGTCCAAAAAAATTTCGAATTTATCTACACCGTCAACTACGTTATTTTAATAATAAATCGTTTATTATAAACAGTGAAAAATTTAATATTCGTTTTAATTTACTTCAAATATGAACTAAATCGGTGTCTTTTCATTTACCAATACAAGTCTAACGCTCGCCATGAATTAAAGGGCGTAAAAATGTCACAATATTGAAAATGAACATTTTTTTACATCATCATCATCATGTTGCTTCTTCTGTTGTAGAAGATTGCGTGCAATAACTACTGGTCTATACTAAACGGCTTCTTGCTAGATCAATCATTTGTTGCAGCTTCAGATTTTTCTGTGCGCCTGTTGTCATCCATTCCAGTTTCCTGCGACCTCTTATCGGCTTTTTGTTGATTTTTCCTTGGATAGCCACCATCAGCAATCTATTTTCGCGGATTTTATGCGCTAAATATTTATGCTTTTGGTTATCGATGTCTTCTAGTAGTTGTGCTTTTGATGTATTCAGCCTTTTTAGTACTTCCGCGTTACTAATGTGATCTCTCCATGATATGTTCAAAAGTCTACGATAGCCCAACATCTCAAATAAGAAAATTAAAAAATATATACTCGAAAATATGGTACGTCAAAAGAGAAAGTAAAGCCAATAATAGACAGAAATGCCAATTTAACTAGGAAGAAAAGGAAGTGGCGAAAAAGGAAATGATACGAATTCAGTCCTGCTTCTTAAATAAACAATGCAGAAACGACTATCAAAGCTGAACCAAATATGCCGTTGCGATTATTTCAGAAAAAAAAATAGGCAAATATCTAGAGCATGATTAACGTAATTTTTTACTTCGTTTATAAATATAAAAACGGCGTAAAAATAATTAAAACCCGGATTACTGTCTTAAAGTAACAACCTGCAATAGAAGTGCGAAAATTACGACGGATAACGAAAAAAATTCAAAGCATGCTGGATAGAACCAAAAAAGGATAAACGATTAGACTTGCAATAAACGTTCGAAAAAGGGAGAAAAAAGAAATCCGCGAACATAAGCAAAAATAAAATCCAAATTTTATTTTCTTTATCATTCCTGTTTGCCAATACCTGGAAAAATAAAAATATATTATTCTGTGTAGCAATACAATTGAAAATAAATAATACTATACTTATCTTAGTAACGATTTCGAGCACAGCCCACCGTCAACTAGAAACAAAAAAAAGGGGAATGAGAACAGACCGAGGACCAAGTGTAACAGATGAAATCTGAAAATACACTGAATGGGTAGAAGTTTTTTTTAGTCGCTACCCTGGGCGCGCCAGCGGCTTTGACCCAACAACATGATAATTCAGTAGATAGAACTAGATAGCCGAGCGGTCAGAAATGAAACTCACAAAGGAAAGCAGCAACGGAAATGGGAAAGAAAGGATATAGGTTGCGTCACCCAGAGCCGAAAATTAGGCGTATAGAAGAGAGCGTTCGTTGAGGAAGGTAAAGCATTCGAAAAAGATATGATTAAAGTCACAAACACAAGGAGGCTCAGAAACATGAAGAGAGCAGAAAGGAGAGGAGGACAACGCGAATCGAAAGCGAGAAGAGGATTAAGGAAACAACAATGGAACAACGACGGACAGGAATAGAATGAAACCAAGACAGGGAACGAGGAACCGGTTAAGTAGGTACTGCAAATAGGGATTTGAGAATAAAGATGTATACATGTCCAGTCAAAGTCTGGAATTATTAGAACGTGTCAGGGAAGGAATGTCTGAAGAAGGGAAAGAGTCGAGGAAAGAACCATTGCGGACAGCTGATCGAGCTAAAGAATTCAGCTGAGTCATTGCCCTCTATATTGGAATAGCTAGGAACCTATAGAAAGTCTATGAGGATGGAACGGGGCAAGAACGAAGTGGTGACGAGAGATCGAATTGAGAAAATGATATCGTCACCGGAATGAGAAGGAGGAGAGGAAATGGCTTGAAGAACGCCTTTAGAATCGGAAACGAATGGGTAAAAGTTAAACGCAAGAAAATAAAATAAAATGCAAATGTAAGCAACTAAAATTAACAAAAATTATATACAAGATATAAAAAAGTAAGAAAACCCGAATATAAACTGATGAATTGTGAATTTCCTATCCGCATTTCACAATCCATCAATTTATATCCGGGTTTTTTTACTTTTTTATATCTTTTATATATTTTTGTTAATAGCTGAAGATTTACTAAGATAAGTATAATATTATTTATTTTTAATTATATTGCTACGCAGAATTAATATATTTTCATTTTTCGATAAATAAAATCAATAAAAATTTTTTACACAGTAGTACATTAAAGCTTTAAATCTATATACTGGAATACGGAGGGCTAAAACAAGGTCAGCTAAATGCGAGCTTTTCTGATGTTATAAAAAAGAACTTTCATGCCATACATATTCACTATCGTTACAAGGGAAACTTAAACTGCGAAAAAATTCTTCGACTAATATTACAAGGAATATTATGAGATTCAGAAAAAAAGAAAAAAAAAAGATCCGATAATAAACAATGTAGGCCTAAAATTATTCACAAATGAAATAGAATACAACGACTTTTTAAAGTTATTCTTAACTTTTTTGTTAACGAAATTGGCTTTGAGAAAAAAAAGAATTAATCAGAAACCGGGAAATGAAAAATACGTAATTTTCATAACGAGAAAAGAAGTAATAGTATACTGTTTTTCGTAGAAATTTTCTATTTTAATAATTATAATAATTGTAAATAGAAAAAAATAATTACATATAGTAGTTCAATGTTTCCTTCGAATGAATATTTTCCATTTTTGTTTTTGAAAAAAGAGGATGGAACGGGGTAAAAAGAGCAATGAATCTTCGGGGATAAACGGAATATATATGGTGTTAAAAGCTTGTACAGTATAGTAAAATGCAATCGTTTCTTCGGAGTAATCAAGCTTGTAGCGCGAAAAATTCATACATACGTACCTATGTATAGAGCGGCCTTATTTGTAATTGACTATAATCTATTTATAATTGCACTCAAAAATTTATTTCATGAGATTTCCTAAGAGATAAATGTATTTTTATTGCACCTTTTTATACATTAAAATAATAAACATTAATAGATTACCCTATTGAAAACAAGTCCAAGAACTCCTTGCATCGTACCATTTACTAAGGATGAACCTTGACTGCGATCAG
This sequence comes from Icerya purchasi, assembly GCA_039619475.1. NCBI lineage: Eukaryota > Metazoa > Arthropoda > Insecta > Hemiptera > Monophlebidae > Icerya > Icerya purchasi. The sequence goes on from CM077116.1 coordinate 442,260,607, forward strand.
GTGGATCCATGTAGCCGTATCTAAGTATTAACGAAAAACAGCTTTTGATGTCTCTCTATATTTACAACTACATGTCAATAGAAAAACGAATTTGTTAAAATATTTGTACGTTTACCTGAAATTTAATTTACTAGCTAAAAGTGAAATTAGTTTGGCATCGCGACCACCTTCCATTTCGATAGTTGTATCATTGAAGTAATGTACGAAATTCCACGGAGGCTTCTTAAAATATAGAAATAATTTTGTAAATTAACAAACGAATTAATTTAATTTTCACTATAATCATCATGCATCCCGCATTCAACAAATGAAATAATATAAAAAATGAAAATAGACTTCGGTCAAGTATAATCAGCGTAATAGTTCCGCTTTTTGTATATTTTCTGAATTTTACAATTTTCCTTATAAGCAATTTTTCCATTACAAATGATACCGCGATAAAAATGGAAATCATTTAAAGCTCAATTTGAGCTATATTAAAGTATTTTTTAAAAAATTTATTTTAAGCGATCCTAGAGACTTGAAACTAAATTGTTTTTTTTTTTTTTGATATTTATCGGATTGTGTACCTTCACTGGGTACCTGAAGGTTAAACTATTAATCAGCATTACTACCTTCACGTTCTTGCTAAATTCCGTGAAAGAATAAGGAAAAAACGACCCGAATTATGGAAGAACAAGTCATAGGTTCTCTACCAAGATAATACGCCGGCTCATTCCGCACTGTCTGTTAAGAGGTTTTTAGCCGAGTATAGCATCCCAGTATTAGACCATTCGCCTTATTTGCCGGATCTTGCGCTGTGCGACTTCTGTCTGTTACCTAAGGTGAAATCTGCATTAAAAGGAACAAGATTTGAATCCGTTGAAGCTATGAAACAGAAAGCGGCACGCGTTCTGAAGGAGTTGACAGAAGACTTCTAGCACTGTTTCAAATAATGGAAGATTCGCATACAGCGTTGTAGAGTTAGAGAAGGGGTATATAATGAAGGTGATAATAATTAAATACGTGTGAAATCAAAATAAAATGTTTTACAGCGTCAGTCTCGTTATTTAATAGCCACACCTCGTATATTTTATAATAAATATACCAATAAAAAACCAGAAATACATTATTTAAAAACAAAAAAACCAACATGTTTCGTAGCAAGCAGTACATATTTATGGTATCTTATACATATATATATATTTTATTTATTTATTTTTAAATAATACATTTCTTTATTAGCGGTTTATTCATTATAAAACTAATTAAACGTACGCGTCTCTAAAAATACTAGGTGCAACTTTCCACAAAATCTTTCATAGACTGATCATAGAGGAAACCTAAAAATAAATTATCATTACTCATTAAAAGTTTTGAAAACGATGAACTGTAAAAAATGGGAAGCTGACAGAAACAATCTTCGCACATCCGCGTTTTCAGCTTTGTTTTATCAAAACTAAATTACGGTTCGGTACTTAAAAAGAGAGCTAAATCTTTTTCACTTAAGATACCTAAACCTACTCAAAATATAGAGCCTTATAATACATTACAGAAGCGTTGTAAAGAATCTTTTTAGCGTGCCGGAAGAGATGAACGCTATGAACACCTCCGGTTCTACAGAAATTTATTGTTGCCAAAATCTGTAGCTAAACGATCGAAACATCCTGATAATTCTGCTTCCAACAAAAAAAAAGAAACACCTAAACAAAATACGTCAAAACCGGTGGCTGTTTATTGCCATGGCCGCTCGACAGAAACACATTACCAGGTAAGTTTCCGGGGTTCTGTTTGACTAAACCTACAACGATCTTACCTATACGACACCCATGGTAGACCGAATGGAGTCAAAAACACAACGTAAAAATCTACAACATTAAACTAGGGATTACGAACCGGAACACAGCTATTTGTTGAAACTATAAACAGAAGAAACCTTCCAGACTGAAAACAGGAAACTATTGTTTAAGGCACAAACACTTTTATGGATGTCGCGATTCAGTTGAATGCAATATACCGTTAGATCGTTCCGAAATGGCCAAACCAACATTTACACATAAGGAAGGATGGTACCGATCATTTTATTGAAACAACAACTCTTCCTTCTCAACCTCAATATTTCCTTTCGTTCCTATTACTAAATCTAGAGTTCTACCAGAGATATTACAGACTTTATTGTAAAATGTTAAGTTACAAATCCCATTAAATCATTAACGGTACTATTGAAAGTCTTTGACGCTAAATAGTCATTTAACGGGAAAGCAGGAATATTAAAATCACCAAAAATCAATAACCTACAATTCGTTCGTAATAGGTAATCGCAAATTTTATCGTAAATATATGAATGCACTATTCTATCAGAGCCAGGTGGAAAATAAAGTATTCCAATTAACAAAAGTGGTGCGGATGCTTCATGTACTTTAACCTATACCTGATGACACAACGTATTCATCAATCATTCACACGTTTTAGTACGCCTCCACCACGTTTAGTTTTAGTTAAATCGTAATCCCTATCTTGTCTATAAACAACATACCTATCATCCAGAAACTCAGAATCATTCAAATCTGCACTCAACCATGTCTCAGTTAACTTAATAGCATCGTAATTATTAATTAAGCTGATAGTAGTCAGTTCATTAATATTAGATCTAAGCCCCCGTTATTATTATTTAGTAAGCTTCTCCATAACTGAAGGTTGCTACATCACGCATGCATTGAGTTATCTGCAACAGCTGTTATATATGTATATCCAAACCTCTTAATACGGTTAGCCGCTTTCTTCTCGGTGGTGCTTTGCCTAATATTTTTCCATTGATGACCAAGCGAAAGATGGGGTCGACCTGCATTTTTCGCTTTAAATACGTTTCCTTATTTTCCTTCAAGGCAGGTAATAAAATCGGTTTAGCTAATCCGGTGCGACGTAGCATCTCCACGTTTTTTATTTTTCCCGTCCATTTTATTTTGCGCACCCATCTGTACGTCCACATTTCAAACGCTTGTAGCTTTTTCTCTGTGTTTTTTGAGAATACACATGTTTCCATCGCGTAACGAGTAATTTTAGCCGGAGTTGGATCTTCATTCCTCTGTCCCGAAATATCCGTTCCTCTCCACGCCATGCCGATTCTTATCCTGATTTTTCCGTCATCCCTTCCATCTTCTGTTATTATTTGAATTTTGAGACCTGTTCTAGTGGTACTCCATCTATTTTTATCACTACTGGTGTTTCGTTCTGGATTTTTTGTTTGACGAATTTCATCACTTTTGATTTGTGAAGGTTTACTTTCATTCCATATTTGGCGCATTCCTGAGTAAATCTTGCGACTAAGCTCTGTAACTTACCTGGAGTATCTGAAATAAGTACTTTATCATCAGCATAACTGATGTAACTGATACTGTAACCATCTATCTTGATTCCGTCTTTTTGAAATCCCCGTACATTTTGGTAAAAACAAACTAAGTTAGAATTTTTCGAAAATTTACTCATCTTCTAAATCCAACAGGAAGAAAATTAATCGGCGAGGAGTAAGTTTGTTATTATTTTTGCAAACAAATCCGGTACCGAATCCTGGTTACGGATTCATTAGATCCATATAAATTCAATGTGTGCTCATAAGACACCGACGACTTTGTAAATGTAACGTGTTGGCACTGATATGTGCCGAAATGCACTGTGTCAGTTACGAAATGGATCCGGACGTGCGGCGTTATGATGTGAATAACGAAATAAAATCGATGTGTCTCATAGAAAAAATCCATAAAATAGAGCTAATGCATAGTTGTATAGAGAACTACTACGTCTGTAGAGAAAAAACGACAGAGGATTTTGTTTAATCCGAATATACTATAATCATTTTCCGCTTCACCAGCTGATCTCTGGATATCACAGAAACTGATTCGGTATGAATATCGGAAAACATTTTTTTTTTTTTTATATTTCTCCTTTTAACGTTAATATTTTCCCCTACTTCTATCCGCGTAAACTTGGAACTGTTTTTGTATCACAACTCGTAATCATTTTTTTTTCCATCCTAGATTTATAATAGTACTGAATATAGTTTGTCAATCGGAATTACCGATATATGTATATCGGATGTTGCAGTGGGAGAGTTACATCATCAATCTATAGCGAAATATAAATCCTCAAACGCGTATCCTTCCGGACCTACTACTAATAGTGGAGAAAAATCAATGAAAACTCTACCTCAAAAAAAGCAGTCTTTCAGCTTTAAGTTGATACGCAGATAACACGCTACAGAACAGAAACGTTTGTTTTTGATACAATCTACATATATCTTAAGGAAAATTTTGAAATTTATTTACAAACGCTTTTTTTATATGATACAAATAAATTTTCTGTAGTTTCCTTTCTATTGAAAATATTTGATACTCATCCTGCTTCATAACTGCAGCTAGTAAAATATTATTTTCAACGTTGTAGCGACTAAAACCGTACTCCGAAAATTCTATAAACGAAATGCGGCGTTAAAACCATCGGCTCTTTTAAAATATTCACAGGAAAATTAATATAAAATTAACGAATATATCAGATAAATAAAGAGGAAAGAAAAAAAGGGTAAGCTTAAAACAGATTTTAGATTACTAGCGCAAATTTATATATTATTATTATCATTAATGTTTTCATCAATATATAAATGTTAATTTGTATTAGTGTTCTTATAGACTAAGTACATTTATATTTAATATTTGACCACGTTACTGCTTTTGGGTCATAATTTGGTTTTCCTTATCATTTGTAAACAACGGCTGGAAAATTTCTTTCCACGAAAGAAAAACAAAACGATTTTAAATACTCGATGGTTAAATAAAAATGAAAAAAAAATCACTTTTAATTAGTTCAAATAATGCCCAAGTTGTATGTAAAGAGAAACATTAAAGTTCGCATTCGAGAAGAACGTATTATTATAGAAGAACGATTTTCACGATTAATTATATTGTATTCAGTACATACATGTAGTACGGGGATTTCAAATTTTCTGCCATCAAACGATTTATATACTGATACAGCATTCGGTAATAGCGGAGAACGAAACAACCCGTTTTTTCGTGACCAACAGTTGATTCGCTTTAACTGATTCTTGCTTTTCGATGTAGCTTGCGTATAAAGAATTTCATAACTGAAATACGTAAAGATGCAAAATTTAATCGCACTGTTTTTGCGTTGAACGTATTCAATCGTGTTTTTTGTTTTTGAAAAAGTCCCTACTATAAGGGAAATATAAAGAAAGAAAAAAGACAGTCAGGAAGAAAAATAGTCCCGATGATAAAACCAACATTTTACGATGAATAAAATGATCGATTACTTATTTCACCTACGTGGAGCACTGATGATAGTAGAGTAAGATAATTTTGATCAGGTCAGATGCCGCCGTTTAATTCTTCAGAGGGCAGAAAATGATATCGTAGACAATATATGCAACTTAATAATCTTCTAAAAAAAAATAATTGATTTTACTCTTCAATTTATACGTAATTTTAAAAGTATCGAAAAATATAATTAAAATGGTTCATTTAAAACTTTATTTGATATATTTTAAATTAGGATTACAAAAATTAGCGATTCTCACGCCGCACGTGTCAAATAATGTGATTGATATTAAACAGTTTACATTCACATCTCAAATTAGTGAATGGTAGGCCAATAAAAAATTTAGATTTATTTAAATATTGACAATTAAAATATTAAATTTAATAAAAGAGATCGCTAGTGAAAAATCAAATATATAGTTTCAACATTACAAGCTAGTTTAGTTGCTAAATCTAACTTTGTCACGTAAAAAAAAAACTTTCTTTCGTCTAATATTAATTATTCATAACTGAACGACAAATGATCGAAAGCTGAACATCTAAAAAAGAGAACAGAAATATACCGAACGATTTTAACACAAACATTGTGAAGAGCCTACATTTAATATCGCAAATTGCTTAATGCTAAAAAAAAGTAATTTGGCTAAATTTGTGTTTTATTAAAAATAAGCGTTCTTTTTTAATTACCTTTATAATTCGAATTGTCCTTCCGATAAATAACGTTTACTTAAACAACACTGAATTTTATTTCAAACAAGACTACGTTATGAACTAACAGTTAGACTTCAGTAATGATAGTTATTTGTTTTTTCAATTTCAAATAAAAATTCGCAAGTCCTTCATCAAAAGTAACCGTTGCAGTCAAATGTGAAAAATAAGGTTACGAGTCCTTACAAATAAAAACTACGTAGGTGTCGCCTGCAGAAGGTATGTGCATATGGACGCGTATAGTAGCGGTCGATAAGAGAAGTGCAATAATGAATTTGTTCCAGTTAGTAAAATGTTGAATAACACACCCAAATGCTCTTTGCCTAAAATGTTAAATAAATTAATTTTTTTCAACATAATTTTACATTTACGTATTGAAACTTACAAGCCCTCTCGGGGATTTGTTATTACGATGATTCGTATTGTTTCATGTAATTGAGATAAAAACTGACGACTTACTGATACTTTCAACCATAAAAATACATAGATTATATTACGATTAACCAAATTTTCTTCTTTTATCTAAAACAAAAATAGAAGTTATAAAAATCCGGTGACGTATTAAATAAATAAGTAATAAGTTAAAAATAGGTTATTAAGAAATAATAAAGAGTGTACACACGATGATAAAACATGGGAGTCTATAGAAAATTTTACGTCGAGCAAAAAATTTCTTTATGTACACAGAACCGAAAAAATAATAAAAAAATAAATAGTAGGATTTAGTCCTTTGCTCGTTTTGTTTGCTTTGCTTGCCGACCCTCCCAGTACGTAACCATTGTTTAATAGGTAAGCATCATAATTTAAACGGTATCATTATTACAGCAGCACCTATTTTAAATAAAAAAAGTTTACTTCGTATTCATGGTAAATGGAAATGCATTTAAATACAATCGAAAATGAATAAAAATGGAAAATTTAAGTACATCGAACATCAGAAAAAATTTGTTGATGAATAATGAAAATAAAAATCGCTAGACTCGATTCGCAATGCCAAAAGGGACCATTTGCAACGCGACACGATCATACCAATTTTTTTGCTTCTTTCCATATCCGCGCCAGTAGATTGCGCCAGCAGATGTTAGCTGTACGCCGGTGTCCTAAAACTGTTAACAATTAACATTTAGCCGGTTTTGCTGTAACTGTGGAAGTTTGAATTTCAGTGTTCTAATATATTATAAAGTGTATGATGTACCCCATATTTGTATTACATAGTTATATTAATTGCATCCGAAAGCACAACTATGAATACTGTATGATATATTCTACTACATTATTCTTTATATTGTAATCAATATAAAAATAAAGTTTTATAGTTCAACTTTAATTTGAAAAAGCTCGGATATTACACGATATTAATCCATCGAGCGAAAGATTATATTTACAAAATAGAGTTATAAAAGCGACTAACAATGAACATTTCAGAAATTATCTTCTCTATATGCAGTGTGTAATGGTTTTTAACGTCATAGGGGTTTGAATATTAAAAAAGAAGTTGTCCATATATAAATGCATAGTTAAAACATTATAGTTATTATTTAAATACTAGCTGACCCGGCGGACTTCGTACCGCCCCAGAACCAATAAATATTGTGTTAACTTATCAGCAATCAATACTCAAAAAAAATTAAGTTCAATAAATGTACAAAAATCAAAATGAAAAGTATTTTAATTACATTGAAATAAATGTAATTTACGTGGCAGCAAGGCATTATCCCCCTTAATAACAAAAATCAGTATAAATTTACTTTGAAAAATTAAAGTAAACTACTTTTTGGAAACATGCTTTTTCGGGCTATATCATCAGCTAACAACACATAGTACACACTTAATTTATATACTTTTTAATAAAATGTGTACTTTGTGCAGTTAGCTGATGATGAGCTATACACGAAAAAAAACTGTTTCTAAAGTAATTTAATTTCTTAATGTAAATTTATACCCTTTTTTAGGATTTCGTACACATATAATGTACGGAATCCCTATAAGATGGTTTAGAAACGAAAAAAATATTCAATTATATAATAGCTCGGAAACGGTTTGACTTATCGGAATCGGATCATAAATTACAATTAAATTTCTCTATCTATGACAATTTACAACTTTAAGCTGACCGATTACCCTGGTCGGCAAGAAACTGTCTAGAATATATAATATAGAATTTAGAACGACCTCAAAAAATTCATAACTCATCATCAGATAACCGTTTAAAATTGAAATTCAAAATATAAAACAAAACACAACAGCCCTTTCATAAAATTTAAAAATTACGGTTAAAAAATTATTCAAACTCCCCTTTTGGGGCCAAAAATAGCAAAAAAAAATAAATTTTCTTCATAATTTTTTTTTTAAATTTTGTATTCTGCTATTCGGGACGGACACAAATCCAACAAATCAAAGATCATAAAAATCGGTCCAACCGTTGATTTAATTAACCCGACTTTATTTTATATACAATGCCTGTCTCATAGGAAGTGAGAGTAACTTTGGTGTGAGTAGGCACCTATTCACAGCGCGTTCACTCCGGGTACATCTTAAAGCCCATTTAATTATCTATCGTATGCAACAAACCGGGAGTTTCTACCTCCCGGGAGTTCGCCCTGCAGCATCGATTTGAAAAAAAGTGTTTCGTCGACCGCCACCGTTTTTTTAGACAAAAAAAATGACAACATTTTGGAAGAAACTCAAAATTTTTACATAAATTATTACCCATCTTCATCATTCATATTAATCTTCTCGAAATAGGCACCTCTGGCTTGTAAAGGTCGCTTTAAGCTCGCCGACAGGTGTTCTGTTTAAAATGGTCTGTACCGCATTCACGATTTCTTGATCGGTGTCGAATATTTTTCGAAATCGCGCTATGCTATCGAAATATTGTTGAATTACCGAGTCGAATATCATCAGGATACGCTTCTTTGTTTAATAAATTTAACGTCTCTTTAGCCGTTTTTTGCAACCGACAATAATAACGAATCACATACCGCTGTTCTTGCTCGATACCTTTCTTATCCATGTTGACAACATAAAACTGCACGTGGTTTTCACAATTTTCGTCTTACTCTTTCGACTATAAAACATGTAATAATGCTCGTAGAAACGTCCGGTTTGTTGCATTTGACAGCTGATGGAATGACCTTTAGGATTAACTGATTGCGAAACCCGTTACGATCCGCTCCGCTTGAAAAAAATTGTAGAGGTTGACAAATTTTCAAATCGATGCTGTGGGTGTAGAGGTGAGGTATGAACTTCCGGTTTGTTGCATTCGATAGCTAATTAAATGGGCTTTAACGCGCTGTAAGTGGTTGCCTACTCACACCAAAGTTACTCTCACTTCCCGTGGGACAGCCATTGTATATAGATAGTAAACCCGGCCACGCGTTGCTATTGCTCAGATGTAATACGTTGAATTAATATTATAAAACTAATGTTTACTGATAAAGATAAAAACGTTTTAGCCAATCTAAAAACACACAGGATTGAGCCTCCGAATTTACTTTCCGGATGGTTGGAAAATGTTTTCAATGACTGCACACGTTGATTTTTATAAATATATTTCTATGTGTTTTTTACGGGCATTTAGCAGTCAAAGTGATAGACGTCTTTTCATATATATAGCCTTTTTACAACATTTTCAAATCTTTTTTTCTTGCTAAGATAAATAATAAATCAGAATATTTATACGACTGAAATATAAAATTTGCACTTACCGCACAAATGTGTGAATATATTCATACAATATTACTGAAAGTTGCGAAAATACCGAACACATTTTAAAAACGAATACATATGGATAATATGCGAGTAACGGATGGGCAGATGAAGCACATTTACCGAAACGAAAACACGAATAGGTCTGAATACCTGGGAATACGAAATACATGCAAAAAATGGTTGATGCACTTATTATAATGTTTCCGGTCAATCTTTCGATTTCCTGTCGGTAATTAATTTTTCGAATCAAAGATCTTTCAGTTTGTAAAGATGTCTCATTGTTGGGACAATCTTTTTGTGCTTCTCAAATTTCTTTCGTTACCTGATTGTCGAACATGTGTTTAATTTTTTTTGTAGTTCTCGCGGTACTTGTGAAGTCGGGTCGTTTATTATTTTCTTTTCTTTTTCCCGATTTAGGGTGTGCCATGTTTAAGAAAAATACAGACCGGTTTGCACTGTACTCGCTAAACGACCATTCGCCTACATTGTTCTGCTACATCTTTTAATTATATTTTTAGTTTATCGTTGCGACCATTTAATGACGGAAAATTTAGTCCGCTACAACTCACAAATGTTAGATGTAAGCACGTCTGTGATCCAACCAATTTGAAAAAATTTCCGACTAAATCACTGCAAAATGTAATAAGAATATACTGCACATAAGGGGAGTTTTAAAATGTGCACAACATATTCTCAGTAATTAACTTTCACAAACAAATATATAAATACGCAAAACATTTAATATCTGCGTATAAATAGGAAAAGTCTTTTTTCGTTTATTAACCGATTTTCTTTTTCATTTTTTGTTTGGTAGCTATTAAAAAGCGGTTTTTTTTCTTATTTTAATATAAAATTTATACAGAAAAAAATAAAAAAAGAACTGTTTGTTAAGATATTTTCGATTCGCTTATGTTTTGTTTTTTTTTACTGCATGCGTAGCGCATGATTTCCGTACCACCGTCATTAAGCGACCGCCCGCTGATCGGCTGAGAGTCAAGACCGACACCTTTTTTTGCCTATTCGTTCCTCGCCGTTTCCAGGTATCTGAAATTACCCGCTCGCCTGTTTGGCCTACCGCATGTTTTATTGCTTCCGTGTAACTTTTTCAATTTTTTTTTGGCAGGAACCTAATTTAAATCTAAGCCAATATTTTAGAAGAAAAAAATCAGCAAAATCGATCGAGCCGTTCTTGAGTTACACTTTTTTGCGAATTGTGCAATATCGGTGCAATTTTTTTAAATAATTTTTTTTTGCAAACTTTCTCCTAAGAACTACAAATACAACAAAAAAAAAAAAAAGATTCAAATCGGTTCAGCCATTTTGGAGGAGAAGCGAGACCCACATAAGGCAACTCATTTTTATATATAAGATTTGATGTATATATATAAAAGGTGCAGCTTGGGTGATCGATATGAGATTACAGATCTGATTACGCGAAATAATCTGCTTCCACCAACGATACTGCTTGCATCAAATAAATATATCCAAATAAATCCAGACGAATCATACACATGGAGAAATTAATAAAATGTGTGAAATTCTATCGTAATTAAAAGAGTATAATATATTTCATTACTTATATGTTGAAAGAAAAATCTATTCAATGTATGCTTCATTAAGTTACCGATATGTTTTTAATAAATTGTTAATAAGAATTATTGTAGTAAACCAAAAAGTAATTCGTGAAACAGAAATAAATTTGCGCATATATTCATACGAATGAACTTTAAATTTGTAATATTGATTCGAAGATAATTTTTTTTATGATATTGTATCGTATATAATAATAATCACGGAGAAATTAATTTAAATAAATAAATAAATAAATGCATAATTGTACTTAACAAATTAAATGAATGATGAATGACTGTGGAAAAACTTTGAAAAATGTTTAAAATCACTTTAAAAAATTTAAATACGCTGAAAATGTTTACTTCACTTCAATGTTTACAGAACGAAGACACAAATTCAAATGATCGAGGAATTTGAATGTTCTATAGCTAACCACCCTCAAATTTCTAGCTTGCCCCGTTAAAAAACAGGTTTCTTCGATGCATATACCTACAGAAGTCGCTTCCGCAAATTTCGTAGAAGATAGGCATTGAAACGGTACATTCACGACGATTAGCCTTCCGAAATGGTTATTTATGACCCTTGAAGGTTGCGGTATAATATTCGTTCTTTTGTATCGGTGACAATCGTTAGCCGCTTTGTGCAAACGATGATGTCGGCAAGGGACAATGAAGAATAAAGGATCTGGTCTTTTAGAGGATAGTTTTTTTGTTCACTTTGTTAATTGTTCATCGATAGTCAGACCCATCTTCGTTATTTTTTACGATGACAATGATGCGATCGAGAATATATCCTTCTTTCTTACACATATAAATATACATACTCTCTCACTCACTTTTCATATTATGAGACTTTAAAGCTTTTCCAGTGAACTTTCCCAAAATTTTCTTTCACACAAACCTTCTCGTGGCAATAACGAATACAATAAAAAAAAAATTAACCAATTCGGTGCAGTCGTTCGCAAGTTATGGGCGTACATACGCATCGACGATTCATTTTTATATATATAGATATCCGTATAGTTAGGAATTTTTTTATCAGGCATTTTGTAATAATAATGATGAATGAAAATAATGGTAATGAATGAAATAAAGAATTAAAGGGAAATAAATTTTAGAAGAAATCTTACGGCAATACAACAAATTATTCAACTAACAACAATCTCAGAAACCATATAATATACTCTCGAACGTAGAAAAAAATGTTATCTATTATTTGTGAACTTATTTTGTATAGTACATTAAAAAATGCAATATGAACTGAGGCACAGGATTTCTGAGGTAATTGAGGTGCTTTAAAAAAAATTTAATGGTAAACGATCTTTACATAATTTTTACAATTACATTCAATTAAAAGTTGTCTATTTAACCACTATCATTAAATACATATTCAGATATGCAAATATAGGAACAGAATGATGAACATGTAAGTTGATGTACAATTATGATAAAAGGAAGACTTGTATTTTTATAAAAGGAATAAAGAAGTATAAATAAAAACTCGCAAAGTATTGACGATTTTCGTAAAATGTTATGTGAGTTCCGACGGCTAATCTCTGCGGAAATTGTTCACATAAATAAATTTTTTAAAATCATTTTCTTCCGGGGAAATATTGATTAAATTTATATTCACTTTAGTTGAAATTTTATAGGCTTTGCTTTTCCCTCCATTTCACATCTTTTTTTGTAACCTTCGCTATTTTCACATAATTATATAATAAACTAGTTTTATTTTTACAATTTTTATTTTGCACGTATTTATTTTAAATGATTTCGAGTTAAAGTTAGTAGTAAGCGTATACAAAATATTTCACATCGTTTAAAAATAAAATAACTACGAATACTGTCTATATAATTTATTATAAAATTAAGAAAATTTTTCTAATATACAATATGTAACATTTGTTTAACTATTTTAAAATAAAAAGTTCGCTTCACTCCTGGTTTTGACCCTTAGTTCACGTACGTTGATAAATTCCTTAAGCAGTAGACTTATACGCATTACCCCTAGACCACCATTTCACTTCTCCTATTAGATCTAAAATATTATAACATAGCATTGTATGTAAAAACAGTGTGATCGTGTCGCATTGCAGATGGTCCCTTTTAGCATTGCAAATCGAGTCTAGCATAAAAATCCAACCAATTATTTCTAGCTTTCAGCTAATCTCGCCTTATAAAACTAAATCGTTGTGCGAACAATTTTAAAACTTTTTCATATAATAGGAAAAAATAAAAAATAAAAAAAAAAAAAAGTTTCGCAACATTTTTTCCGGACTATATCTTATAAAGAACATTTTAAATAAATGTTTCTTTGTCCCAATGTAACAACGTAACCGAAAAAAATTCAAATCAGGCTCCCAGCTAAAAACATGTTAAATCTAATTACGAAACAAAACGAGTATATTTCACTACCGTGTAATTCTTCCTACAATAAATATAAAATGATGGGCAAAATTCTTTCTAATTTATTTTAACCGGTGTAATCTATTAGAATGAGACTTGAAGAGAACATAAGTTAAATCCCATACAAAAGGGGAACTAAAGAGTTCTTCAGGTAGTGCAAAGAGCCTTTATAAGTAAAGGTCAACAACTTGAACAATTTAATTTAAAACGCAAATTTTTATTAGGTTACTTTTTTCATTTTTTGACGAATGGAAGAGGGTTAAATGTTCACAGTAACGATGCTGTTACATAAAGAAAGAGACGCATTTTACCAAAAAAATTATTAACACATTGTAAATATAGACGAATAACGAATCGTCGTGTACATAAACATGTTGATTAATCCCATAGTGTCTTTTTTCAATAATTTGGTTTCTCTTTATTGATGGTCACATGATAATTGCAGTGACGTACTCGATAACGTCCATTAATTTTTTTTTAACACGAATAGAGCAGTCTTTGCGGTATTCTAAAAAACAAAAAGAAAAAAATGCAAACATTCTTTTTACGAATTTTAATCTCAGCTTTATATTGAATCGTTCGTCATCGCATGTTTTTTAAGAACTTTTTGTCTCACCATAAATTTTTTTCTTAAATCCCCCAATTTAAGCCTCACGCCCCCGGGTACTCTATATACATATTAATAATTACGTAATTATTTTTACGTTGGCGATAATATGAAAATTCCGGAACGCCTATAATCTATAATCTTTTATTATTATATTTATAAGATATTTATACTTCATTCTGCGAACAATTAAACATTTAATTAAAAACAATCTTTCTCTATAAAAATTATAGATTACCAGCTGAGGTCCCATCCTCACAGTGAGGGTCGATGAATCGAGTTTACATATGCACATAAATACGTTGCACGATGTGTGCTACTTACGGTTTTTAATATGTCTTCCATTACCCGCTGCCTTGTAAAAATTAAATAATTGGCGTTAGCATATCGCGTGAGCCACATTTTAATGTCATGTTTAACCTATAAACAAAATAATTGTTTTCGCTTTACATTTTCCTATATTTTCAAGCTATATAGAATAATAAACTGTTGCACGATCTGTTAAAGAACTTTGTACAAAAAATTCGACTAAATATAGGATTTGTCGATTTATTTATTTTTTTTCTTCATTAAATAAACGAAAATAAATTTATTCAATCTTTATGAAAACTGGCAGCATCAGAGGAGTGACCAAGAAGAAAGCTTGTGTACATTTACTTAACACGGTTAAAAGGGTTCATCAGAATTCAAGGGGTTGTAAATTAGGAGAAAATAATAATTCGCTGTTGTTTAAAAATTCTTGCTACATTTTTCTCTGCAGCGTTTACAACTGCAACCTGTCGTCTAGCTTTGGACACAGTTTGCTTGCCCCATCGCTTTTCCGTTTCTCACTTATATCTTCTCTCCTTTTACTTCTCGTTTTATACACCATATGCTGATCATATCTTTTTTGAACCCTCTTTTATCGCTGTTGATCCTCTTTCTATTCATCACTTTTACCAATGAATCTCCCTACTCCCTTATAATGCGTTCTTCATCCCCTCTTTTCCTTCTCTTGTAGTACCCCGGCTCTTGTATTCTTTCCGTCTCTGATCTTTGATTATGTTAAGATCTAAATACTTTTTCTTCCCCGGTTTTCGGACCAATGTTAAAGCCCCCCCCCCCCAAAAAGAAAAAAATAATAAAAGAAATAAAACGAATTCCATCTCTCTAGAAAAAACAAATGTACAAATCTATTGTCTTAACATCCAATAAACGATAGAAATAAAAATGAAAAGGGTAGTAATGCTATTGCTTTATCTGTATATAAGAAAAAAAAAGAAAATATTGGTTACACGTTTAATTGCTGTATCATGTTTAGATTTTCTCTTACCTGACACAAGTAATTTCTATTTTTTTATTTTTGTTTTTTAATTATTATAACTGCTTTACTTTGCCTCCTCAGTCCACTACTTCTTCCTGCTACCTTCCCCAAACACTCATGTTCGAACTTTCTTAATTCGTCCCCCTATCTGATTTTGGACGGTCTAATGCTCTTTTTGTTTTGACTTCGCTTCAACTTCGTTAACCACGGCTGCTTTCTTCTCCCTTCGTAATTTGATCAGCCCTATAATTACACATTTCACCTACTCTACTGTAGCAGTTATTCCGGTTTCCTTTCAGACATCTGAATTTCTCCATTTCCCTTTACTATTCCGAGTATCAACTTCTTCATTCTCTTTTTAGTTAAACTCAGTTTACTTGTCTCTTTCTTTGTTGATTCAAATTAGTCAAACTTATCTACCATTTCTATTGTGTTCGGCCATTTACTATTAGCTTAATTTTGTCCAACACAAAGTTATCATATATTAACTCATACACATTTATCCTTAATTTCGCTTTCCTCCTTTTTTTTTATAGTTAGTTACTTATGACTTGGCATATAAAGTATTTCCTCTAATATCAGAACCATTAAATTCTATAAACGCGCACCTACCTTTAGTCCTTACGAAACTCAAACTCTAGCCCATTCTAGTTTTATAAACCACCCTTGTAGTTCAATTTAAATAAGTTTGAGCTTAAAGTTACTTCGGAGTATTACTTTTTTCATGTGCATTACTTTGCTGATGGCAATATTTCCCTGCACATTATAATTTATTTTATTACTATTTGAACATGTTTTCAACTGTTGTTTAATTCGCTACTGTTTTTCAACATTGTTGCAGTCTTTGAAGGACTTTTCTAAATTTATAAATCCTAAAAAAATCATTCGTTTTTGTGATTAATCGATCATTTTAAGATGTTCACAAATATACGTAAACTGTTGTAAATTTCGTTCGGTCCTTAGTCCTACATTTATTCTCGTTAAATTTCATTGTAATAATTTTATTAAAATTGTATATAAATTCTATAGTAAAAAAACTGACCAGTAGTTTTTCTTCCTTATCTTTTTTTTTTTCATGTATCAGAACACTACTTCCCACGTATTATGCCAGCCCCCAGTATAAAAATACTTTCATTTCAGATTTATCATTTTATACGAAAGACTAATTGCTTCGTAAATTAAACATTTATTAAGAAATCATAATTTTCATAAAACGCTTCAACAAGTAGAATATTTAGGGGATAAGCGTCACAGCACTTTAGTATATAAAAAAAAAAAAAATTAAAGAACTAACAAAAATAAAGGAAAAATAGTAACAAGCGTTCGAGACAGATAGTACATAGACTTCGATTTGATATACTACTGTAAGAATGTCGAATAAGAATCAGTACGGTAATAAGAAGAAAGATAGGTCAACTCAACAACACTAGATAATTTATTATCATACACACGTGTGCCTTATTATGACGAAACCACCGTATTTAACAATGTGACATATGCAGCAGTCGGAGAAATCATTTAGTATATTTATATCTCAAAAATATGATCATCGTGTTAATATTACGCATCGTAATTTTATCAAACGTAATATATTAAATATATCTAAGGCACGAGTCGCCCCTCTCCTTCAAAGAAAGAACACATTTTTTTCTGTTATCCACAAAAAAGCTACCTGAATAAAAGACTGATTTTAAACTGCACGCTGACATAAAAAATACCGTTTAAACATATCTGATATTATTACCAATTAGAATAAGTATTGCAATTCATCTAGATTTTTTCTCTGCATTATTAATTTTAAAGTTTTATATTGCATCGCTCAATTTTTAACAAAAATCGTTCTACGGCTAAAAAAAAAAAAAAAAAGTAATAATAAAAAAATAATCGCTTACAACTTTTGTCAAAAGAAAATGCACGGTATTAGTCGCACGAAATTTCACGAAGACTATTTAAAACGCAAACTGACTATTCAACTATATACAAGATGCGGCAACGAAGTGGATCGTATTTTAAAAAGTCATAATACAAAGAGAAAGTGCTTTAGGATTTTTTTTTTGATTTTTTTAAAATTATTTTTGAAAAATAATATCTTCAAGATGGCGGTCTTTTTGCTTGATGCATTCTTGCATCTGTTTTACGAAGTTTTCAAATACTTTTTTCAACATACTCCTCGATATCACGGCCGTGACATCACGTATTGCGTTTCTGAGGTCTGCCAGGTCTTTCAGCTTGTTGACGTAAACTTTGGACTTCAAATACCCCCATAAGAAACTGGAGAACTATTCGACCAAATGATTTCTGCGCCTCGCGTAATTAAACGGTTCCCAAACAGCTGTTGCAGAACCGTCATCGTTTCGCTCGCTGTGTGCGCTGTGGCACCATCTCACTGAAACCACGTTTATGACAGCTTTTTCATACGCCTCGAGGCCGGTCCAACGAATTCTGACAGCATTTTGCGGTACCTTTCCTCGTTCACCGTCTCGTCGAAAAAGTATGGGCCAATTACTCCCCATACTGCGATTCTCATTCAAACCGTTACTTTTGGCGAGTGTAACGGCTTCTCGTTGATAATGTTACATTCGAATCACTCCAGTAACGAAGATTTCGCTTGTTAATGTTGCCACTGAGGTAAAAGTGAGCTTCATCCGTAATCATAATAAAATCCAATGGAATTTCGCCACCCTGAATTTTTCCAAGCATCACTTCACTAAACGTTAATCATAGGCTGTAATCGTCGGGTAAAATCTGATGGGTACACAAAATTTTGTAAGGATGAAAGTTAAGATCCTCGTGAAGTATTCGGCGAGCCGTTCGTTCGGATATTTTCAAATTTTTTGCGTGTAAACGAGCAGAACGTGATGGACTTTTCTGAATCGACTTCTGAACTTGTTCCACATTTTCCGGAGTTCTGACTGTTTTAACGGACCCTGGTCTTTTTTTAAAGATTGATCCGGATTCTCTGAAGTTTTTCACCCACGTACGTACAGTTTTTTCGGTTGGAATCGGTTTTTTGAACCCTACAGAAAATTTATTTCGAAAATCGCGCGCGGCGGACATATACGAATCACCATGGAAAATAAAACGCTCTATCATGTAAACACGTTGCTCACACGTTCACTCACTCATTGTGCCGAACTGTTGAATATTAAAAAAAAAACAAGTCTCATCGAATTACTTAAAAACGCTGGAATGGTCGCGTTAGAGTAATTTATAGTTGAGATATGACTTTTTGAAATACGATCCACTTCGTTGCCGCACCCCGTATGATGCATTTCCAATAAATTATCAATGTCATATTTAAAAATAAAAAAAATAAAAAAATTACCTTTTTAAAATCATTATCCCAAGAAAGTCTGTAATATGATGTTTTAGCTCCAGCATCGTGTAATGTTTTAGTTAAATTAGTGTCGAAGTTTGATACTATAAAATATTGATTTAAAAAAATTATTAAGTTATCGGTAATAAAGATTTTTTAATAAAATAAATAGTAAATTATGTATAGCATTGTTCCGGTGTAAGTAAAAGCAAAACAGAAAATTTAAAAATAAACACAAATACAACATGGAGATTAAAGAACACGGTACTAACTCTACCTTTTAGACTTCAACGCAGTAAATTCTGAAATTTTCTCTACAAACTATCGAAAATAATGAAAAATCCGATTAAAGTTCACTATAGGGATGCGGTAAATAAGAAAAAAAGAACCAACTACAAATAAACGTTATTTCACATCTTACAAATGAACATGAAACGATTTTCATCGTTTTAATTGTCTAGTCAGGAAAGATCAATAAAATTTCTTCTCATATTCTATAATCAAATAGTTCTGATCTCTTTTTAAAATATTGTGGTTTATGATTTTCTTCTTTTTTTTTTTTCACTTTTCTATAAGTTAAAACCCCTAAAGTTATAAAAGGTATAATAATGAAAAGAACACTTACCCACATTATGATCAAAAATCAATACAACCGTGTGCAAAGGCAATCCTACAACAACATCCTTAATCATCTGATTAATCGTATCGTAATCCATGTCAGTCCAAGCTACATATCGTTTTTTGCTACTATCGCGTTCTGTTGCATTTCCTAATGAATGAATCAAATAAATTTTTCTTCATTCTACGCGTCGTTTTTGTTAATTTTTTTTTACTTTTTTCGTAAATTTAACCATTTCAAAAACCTGAATTTTTCCTCAAAGAACTTTTGTTCAACCATTATCGCAATATTACGAGCCTAAAATTTCCTTAGCTACAATGAAAAAAAGGTATTTTAAAAATATTCCAAGGTTAACAATTTTGTAAAAACAATAAATTTCAATTTACTTTTTATAAATAGACTGCATAGCGGATTTATGAGGTGATTATATTGTAATTTAAATAATCTACATAAAGTCGAATATTACATACATTTTAGTTTTGGTGATTGTTTTACAATTACTATTAAAACAAACTCACGGGAAATATGAAAGAAGCTAAAATATTTGGTAAAAGCAAATTTTTAATATACAGTAAAAAGTACAAGGGGAAAAAAGCATTAGGAAAAAAAAGAAATTTTTTAAAAATCGTAATAATTCTAGCCGTTTAGATGAACCTAAAAAAGAAAATACGTTTAAATTAGTATTGGAAAGGAATAAAAAACAAATTATAACGTATCAAACCGTTTCAATATATTGCTATAAGAACAAAACGAAAAATTAAATTTATAAACAGTCATATTTTTATTTTATTTTATAGGTAAAACATTAACGTCTATAGAGTTGTTCAAAACGTACGAGTCATTTAATTATTATTCCGATGACAAAATCTCGTTACTGACCGAATATTATTATCGTAACAATGAGCGAAACAATAATTCCCGCACGTTTCATCATTTTTAGTTTTACGAACATCTAACAATCAACTTAAACCCATTGCGAAACGAACATTAATGCGAGTTCAGTTAAGAAGGAACGAAATATAATTTACACTATAATTATTTTTGATATTTTCGACATCCCTCGCATGATTTCGTACAAATTATGTTGTCAAGAAAATATGTCAAAATTGATGATTGTTCAAATTACTGCTGGATACACAATAATTCGGGTTTTGCAGTCAAAATTTTTTCAAACGTATTAAATTATCAAAAACGGCGCTATCTTTTGTAGTTTATAAATTAAGTTATAATTTCCTTCAGTGAAGTATATTCTCTAACTTTAACCATTATAAGTGTACATGAGCTGATCAAGAAGTAACGAAAATTTCCGCCACGAGAAATATATTTCGTAATTACGCCTTTTGCCTACTTTTTTATTTCTTTTCGGAACTATTGTAAAAAATAAAAATAACACATCGCTCAAAATCGGGCACGTTAATAATGTGATGGAACGAAAATGTTTGCAACTTCAGGATTCGATTTATAATACGGATGAACAAAATCTTGTATCAGTAGTTAAAAAGGACGAAGCACTACAAAAGTTGCGGAAAAAATGGCTGCAAATTGTTATATTTTCGAGCTATTCTACTATTATTATTTTTTAATATTACAGATATTCAAAGAAGTAATAGTTTAATAGTAGTTTAGACACGCAAAATGTATAAGAAAAAATAATTTAAAATAATTAAACACCCGCTGAAAATTAAAAACAAAAATTATAAATGTTTCCATTCGTACTATTATTATTAATACTCCATACAGTCAGTGTAGAATAGATAACTGCAACTCAATTTTAAAAATGGCCATGACTTACGAAGTTTTCATTCTTATAATTTGTCTATTTACGTATTAAAAGTAAAATTATCGCTGAGTGAACAGAATTTCTGTTTTCTTTAAATATCACTTTACAAGTTGTTTTATGGAAAACTATTATGCATCGATTATTTATATTAAAAAAGATGATGTTCTGTAAATACAAAAGAAAAATATTTTAGTACAAAATTAAACTGTTCGATATCTTCGCGCCTCACATCTGAAATGTGTGATACACGAGGCATGAAAAAAAAAAAATAAAAAAGAAAGAAAGAAAGAAAAAAGGCTGTAAAGATGCGGGAGCCTGGAGTATACCGCCAAAATTTGAAACCCACAGACGTTAAAAAGTATTTGTGATAAAAAAAAGAAATTGAAAACAATAGGCTCTCTCTTTGATATTCAAAATCACGTAGACTGTTCATATGCTTTATTTTAAAATCAATTATTATTATAACTAATAATTTTTAAAACTTTTACTTAATTAACAATATTATACTGATAACGTAACCTATACATTAAAAAAAAAAAAATCGAATAGTCTATATGATATAGATAATTTAAATAGTTTAATAAATATATCTAAAAAAAAAACAATCAATTTAAAGAAAATAGTAACGATTTAAAATAGATTAACACGTAATTATGACGCAAATAAAATTAAATTCATTAAATCCCCCACGTATATGTTCAATTCGATAAACGGTAGACGAGAAAATACACAGGATATAATTTTTTAAAACAAGATGAAAACGATAATTAAAGTAAAATAGTAAATATTACAGCATAATATCACAGGTAAAACACTTATTTTTTTAATTAACTTATTTTTACTATTAACCAAACGATTCGGGGCTGTCCATCCAACACTACTACTAAAAAAAATTGCATACATCGCAATAATGATAAAAATCCATTTAAAATTCCTCAGCACACGATAAAATGGAAAGCAACCAGGTCACCACTCTGCAAACTATTCAATGTATACGAAAAATCGTACTGTTTCTTATAACAACAGGAATAAGAAAAATGTGCCCGTGTTAAATATTTTGTAGACGAATCATTAGTTCGCATTTCAGATGGCCACGCGTATAAAACATGATGAATAACATGTATTTTTATGTCTATGGAATGACAATTTCGTATTTAATTGTCGCCTTGAACTGGTGGTCTAGCGTTATCTGGAGGTGGTGGCACCGGTCTATAATATCGATAAGATACGACCAACGCCAAAAAAGCCATTAAGTATATATCCCAGTACGAACCGAAAATCTGATCCAGACTAATCATTCGGAATATATCTAGAAATTTTTTCTGCAATACAAAAAAAAAAAAAAATACAATATCTTAACATATTTATATATACATATATATTGATCTTATAAAATTGCTATTAATACGAACTGGCGCAATGCCGTTTCAAAATTCAAAATTATTTGTTTTGTTGCGCGTCGTATATTTTTCGGCGCTATATTTTTTGGTTAATTTATTAAAGGAATTAGTATACATGTGCCGAATGTCGGTATCGGATTTTATCGGGCTCGTAAAGTTCGTTGCACCGCCTGCGTTAGTGTGCATGTATATGTGTTCATGATCGAGCTGTGCGATAGAATCCGGTAAACTACCGATATTCGGAGATGATGGATGTGATTGTGTCCGTGTGTGTATATTAATTCCGAAAAGTTGCATCTAGTTTGGCTAGCAGAACTATGTATTGGCTGGGGTTGTTCAGGTACACGGTGTGTTGCGTGGGGTAACACGCCGAGTGGGAAAGGTATTTTACAATTATCTGTTATCAGAGAATAATTCGGCAACAATAGTTGTTTTTATCGCTAATTAAGAGATACATATTATTGAGTATACGCTAGTCTGTCGATCAGGAATCGCCGATCAAGTTACTAGTCTCCGTATCGCCGTGTACGTATAAAACATCGGATGATTTTACCGCATTTATTTGTTTCGTATATAAATTTGTCTAGTCGGAAGTTTTGTTTGAATATATACATAAATTTAATTATTTCTTTTCTTGTTCTTTATCGTAAATGAACACTGGGCGTATGCCGCTATGAGATCTCCTTCTTTTTATCGATATTGCGAAGTTCTTCCACGAGAACATTATAAGAACAAGAACATCAAACTATCGTAAATCGAAATGCCCTAATTTGTTACATTTTTTCATCCAAATTACTTCTCAATAATTTTTATTAAATGGTTGCATATAATTTGACCTGACCTTACCACACTTAGGACAAATGTTTCTTATACTAAAAAATTTCAATAAAAGCGTTTACCCAATTACCCTCATTCACATATTGCAACAATCTTATAAAAGTCGCGTGCTTGAATTTTTTTTTTTTTCGATTTTGGTTTAAAAGGTATTTCAATTAATTTATATTAAGCGCATTCGTTTAATTTTCTGCAGTAATAACTAGCAACATGAAATACCAAAAGAATCATGTGCTCTTACCTCCTGGAAATATTTTAGAACAAAGAAAAGCGATAGCTTTATTAAAGCTAACATAGCCGGCAGTTGCGCATTTTCGCTTAACTCATACGCAATATCGTAACAACGCTTAGCCAAATATATGTCCTACAAGAAAAATAATCCAAAATTAATATAATACAGTCTGAAATAATATTAACATATAATATACATGTCATCATCACATTATAAATAATCATAATAGATGATAAAAAAAATACAACAGCGATTACGTCAGTGTAAACTTTTAAATAACCCCGTTTACACCTCAGCCGCATGAACTGAAAACTTCTAATTTGCAAAAATAAAATTCATGCCGAATTGTTAATTTTTAACATTCTATATCTAGTTAATAGAGTTTAATAAAAAATAATTTCTATCAAAAAGCTCCGAAATTAACAGAACTTATCTAAAATGTTCGGTACGTGAGCATTTTCAAACAGAATATGCAGAATAGCGACAAATGTAAGCCACATTCACAAGTGTTCTCCTCTTTGTGAGGTATGTTTAAAGCGTTTTTTGTACAAATCAGTACGTGGCCGTATTACGATTTACATAGAAGTAAACTAATCAAGTAAGTATTTTTCAACAAAGATAATTTACTGTTACGAACCATCTCCATTAAGATTATCTAATATTCTTTTAAATGAGTTTATAAACAGTACTTTTATTATTATTTTTTTATTAAATAAAGTCCTTCATTAATACTACACAAATAATTCAACATTAAAATAAAACGAAAATATACATAAAAATATTACAATTGTAACAGTGAATAAACAAAGTTTTTTTTTTTTTAAATATCAGCAGTACTTCATTATTTGTAAAGTTTTATTAATTTATTCGTGACTCTTCACGGGTTTCCATGACTTTTTTAGCATTTCTATAATATTATAGCAGCTTGTAAAACCAAATTCACAGAAGATTAATTTCATTAAATAGCAGGCAACTAAAAACAATATATTAGTATCTGACAACAAATAGAGCAATTTACCTGAGCTAATCCTAGGCCTACTTCATGCATATATCCCAAATTAAACACAGCTTGCGCATTACGATGTTGTTCGAAGGCTATTCTGTAATACATCACAGCCATTTCGTAGTCAATCTTGGTGCCAAGACCATAATAATAATAATCTCCTAATCTAACTAGAGACGGTGAATAATTCTGACTGCCCGATCGACTCAAATACATCATTGCTCGATAATGCGCTTCACTTTTATTCGTCCATATTTGCTCACCCACTACAATACACCAAAAAAAAAAAAAAACAAAAACAAATTTGAAGCCACGTAATAATATTTCACAAGCACGGAAAGGAAAAAAGTTAGTTCAGAATTTTAAGTACACCAATAAGATAAAGTAAAAATATATACACCGACAACAAAAATAAAAAATGTATACAAATAATGCAATATTAAGAAATACACGATCGAACAAATAAAAAATTATTAAAGTAAAATTAATAAAATAATAATTTGTACATTTGCCATTCCACTTTATTCATTAAATTTCAATAACAATTAAATATTTCATTGCACTCTTATTTTTTTAACATACTAAGTTTAACTTGCTTTACATAGTTGTAGTTTCCATATTTAAAATTTTTTACCACTAAGTATCAAGTGTTAATACACTCGCCCATTAAAGCACCTAATAAAAAACTGTTTCCAGTAAATTCAATTTTTCTTGCATCTTCAGATTGAAGTTAAATCGAAAACGAAAGAAGTTATGCATGCGAACTATTTTTACATATAGATCATTTTCATTCTTCACGCTTAGATATATATAATTCATTAGCTGCTTTATTTGAAATCAAAATTAAGATAATTTGTAATTAATGAATAGTAATATTTTAGCTTTTTTAGGATCAAGGTGATTTTACAAAGGTTCTCAAGAATGGTACGCTGGCAAATAGGGGAAACAAGTACCTATGAACAATAGTAAACAAAATGAATAGCGATTATAACTAACACTCCGCTATTTGAGGGAGTTTTTCTTCAGTACAGATGTATCCCCCCCCCCCTCCTCCTCCTCCTCCTCTTCATCATTACTTGATATTAGTATCGTGGTAATCCGCACCCACAAAACTCCGCGATTGGTATCAACCATAAAACTTTACGAATTTAGTTGTTAAAACAAATTTAAAGAATCTTACACAATTAATGATTTTTTTTAGCAAAATGTAATTAAGAGTTTTATTTATTTTTTATAACCTTGCAGTAGTGGCATAAAATGATTTTCAATTGCTTCATAACGTATCAAAATATTGTGAACATATATATATGTGTGTGTGTGTCAATCTTTTAGACCCCCTGAACGCCCTCATGCTAGTATTCTATAATCTGTTCAAATCTGAATGAAATGTTATCGATAAATAAATTATAAAGCGGAATATCCTTTATTTTATACTTAATAAATAATTTAATAATTGAAAATTAATAAGTGCCAAACAACGCATTCATTTTGATATTTTAGAACACAGTCTCATCAGTTGAAAAGTTTAAGAGTCGTTGTTATCATATAGAAATACATATATATATATATATATTTACAAACCTGTATCTAAAATAAATGCAGCATTACTTTGAGCAACTTCGTAACCTAATTCTGCCAAAAAGGCATATTTTACAAATGACTGATTTAATGCTCCACTATGGTAACTATTGTGAGCGTCCATTAAGAAAGCACTCCATCTTCCACGTTCGGCAACATTTTTATATAACTGCAAAAAATAAATGTAAATCTTTATTTCATTGTACAATATTGATTCAGTAAAACAAAAATCAACGTTTTTATTCATTTATCCGTTCCAATGACCACAAAGTTTATAATATTTCATTATTATATAATATGAAAATTATAATTTATACATATTAAAATTATTTGATACAAATTTTTCAAGTTTAAATTTTTGTAAACGTATTATGCAAAAAACAATAATTAGTAGCTAAAGTACTTCAATATGTTCGTTTTTTTTATTTATTTATTTTTTTTTTTTTGTTCTTTTGTAATGATCAACCGATTATAATTATCATTTCTAATTTCGGATTTATACGCAACAACTTGAAATTAAGCAATTTAAACGATTAATCCTTATCAATATAAAAAATATTGGTACTATATTATAGGCTTATTTCATTTTAATTATTCAATATCAAAACAAAGTAATATTTTGCTTAAGTATACATTAGTGAATCACCCAGAATATCTCGTCACAGCGTTTATTATAATTTTGTCTATAGATTTTCTGTTAGATACCTGTAAACTTTTTACATTTGACATTTTATATTTCAAAATAATTTATTATATGAAGTTTTATGATCATTATGAATGTGCTGTTTAAATTTAAATATAAAATATTACTCAAAATAAGAATACTGATAATTTGCATTTTTTTTTATATATTTATTATATCGCGGTTGAATTACTATCATACATTAAATTATTATAGAAACACAATTTTTGTCGGATTTTAATTTTATAAGCAAATGTTAATCATAAATACAACTGTGATGTTCGTTAATTTACCATATTTCGAGAAAAGTTTTAAGTTTGTATACGAATAACAGTATAACGAAATAAATTTTAAAAGTTAAAAACAAAAACTAACTTCAACTGCTGTACTGCAAGATCGCATAACTCCGGTTCCGGACATGTGCATTTGAGCTAAATTATAAAAAGCTAATACGTTTCCCGACTGGGACGCTAATGTGAATAATTTATTCGCTTCCTTAAAATCTCGCTTAACTCCTAATCCTCCTATAAACAGATAAAAAAAAATATATATATTTACAACTGTATAATATTTAAATTTTTGCAATTATATACAATTCGCTTACTTTTCAATCTGGAGAATATGCAACATTAATTACCGTAATAAATTTTTAATGTTTACAATGCGTATCGTACATATATTTTATTTTCTCAATAATATCCGTTCAACTAATTAACAACCGTAAACAGCAAAAAGCGAACTTCAATTCATAAACTTATTAAATTAGTATTTTTTCATTAATGTATATACAGAGCCATACCTAAATATTGTTTGTATTAGTCTTTTATAAAAGATTAATCTTTCTTTTGCTTTAAGCCATAATTGTTAGGTAGAATTTTACGCAATTTTTCATAGATTTTTATGCGCTTAGAATTTATTTTTTGTTAATGAAAAGATCATTCCCATATGGCAGTCACGCTGGGATACAAAGACCACAGGCCGTAAGACCTACAAAATTCTTCCCAAGTATACAAGATAGACTAGACCTTAAACATCTACATATAACTTTTTTAATGTTCAAGTTCTTACTGGCCACGGTAACCTGGGGGAATATCTGCACAGATTTAAGTTAACTAAAAAACCTACTTGTTAATTCGGGGGGGGGGGGGAGAGCACTGAAGATGATATTACACATATCATCTATGAATGTTCATCCGACACACCCCTAATCATTAACAAAAACAATTACAAAGATCTTTTCCTATACTTCCACTTAATCATAAAAAAAAGATTCATCCCTCAATTCTCCAATCAGACCGAATGATCACTCCTGTAACTGTAAATATATAGAATATAATAAGATATAATTTTATCTACATTGTTAACAATACACCTACACACAAAACTCCTCGCAAAATTGTATATAACCTAAATATGTCATATTGTACATACCCATAATAAACGCTCATAAAAATATGTATGATTGTTAGCATACTTTCGCGTAAATTTGTGTTTGAGTGAATGAGAGAATTTGTGTCAGTTAAAATGTAACTAATATTATAAAATGTAGTTAATGTAATATGAAAATATTACTGTTTGCAATTTGTAAATATTATTGACTTTGTATAGGTGACTAAGTATAAACATCACATATGCAACTCCACTTATTATCAGAAATTGTATAATTTTTTTTTTTTGTAAATATACTTGCTCCATCGGAAAAGTCGGAACTGGAGAACCAAATAAAAAAAAAAACTTATTAAATTAGAACAAGAATTTTATATTGAAATTGCATTGCCTAATCATATATCAAAGAAATCAAAAATAATTGTTTTATCAATTACATTGGTAAACAGATTGTTGCACATTACAATGGAATCTTTTGAATAATTTTAAATTACACGATTCTAAACTTATGAAATAAATCAAGATTATATCGATGAATACTTAATTATGACAATTACCCCCCAAAAAATTCAATAAATTTACATTTTTAACGACGTGAAATTAAAATGTAATCTCAAAAATTGAAATATGTAAATAGTTCAACTACCGAACAATTTTAAACTGTATTTTCATCGTTGGCCTTAAGAAATTAATGAAGCTATCGGGGCTGTAAAGAATTACAAAAACATAAAAAACTGTATTTAACTTTTCATGATTTTTATGTTTTTGTAAAAAAAATACAGTTTATACAAAAGATAAAATAAAAATAAACTAATAATCAGTAAACTAAAACATAAACTAATAGCTATATATTTAACACTAAACGTTACGCAAACAAGGATATTTCTACTGCAACGTTCATTAATCTTTTACTAAATTGCATATTTTTATTGTAATTACTATTAATTCACCTCAAACGATTGACAGTATGACTGTTACTTGAAGACTAACAACTATACAGTTAAAGCAAGAATGGTTGGTGTAAGTTCGCTTAATTGTAATTCCATCAAATAATAGAATCAATTACGGATGTTTTTTTTTATTATTATTATTATTATTATTATTATTATTATTATTATTATTATGAAACTACTTTTAGAATTGAATAAACGTTTCTAATTTTTTTGAAAATAATTTTAGTAATTAATATCTTTTCCCGATAGAAATAACAACGTTTGCTCGAGGAGGTTAGAGAAACCAGTAGTAGTGCATAAAAGGTTTTCTATAATAATACCATTTTAACTGACCGCGAAAGATGTAACAACGAATTATGCTTCGTTAAAACTTGCCGACTAGCAAAACAACGATCATTCTAATTATATTTTTTAATCTTATATGTATAAAAAAAAAAAAAAAAATTAACATTATAGTAATATATTAACTAATTTAAAAAATTGTTAAAGAATAAAAAATTAAAAATTTTAAACATAAGCATAAGTACCGTAATACATTACTCCCAAATGTAACTGGCCATCTACCCAACCTTGCTCAGCCGCTTGTTTGAAATAATGGAATGCTTTTTTGTAATCTCTTTTTACACCATTACCGTATAAATATATCATACCTAAACCATTCTGACCAACTGGGCTTCCCATATCTGCTGCTTTTTGGAAGAATTTTAAAGCGGTATTATTATCTTGTTTAACAAATTCATTTCCTTCTAAATGCATCTGAAATATGTAAATTATTATATAAATATTATTAAAATACATACAAGTTAACGTCAATAACCAAATATCAGATTACATAAAAATACTTAATAATTTTATTAATTTAAATTAATCTCTTATTTTTATATATAATGATTAATTTAATTAAAATTACATGCCTTTCCAAGATAAGCGATTGCCATTGGGCTACCAGCATCGGCAGCTAATAAAAAGTACTGTAGCGCTTTTTGAAAGTCCAAAGGTACACCGCGACCTCCTTGATAATATAACTGTCCTAAACCTACCTGAACAAAAGAGGAATTAAGATAATAGAAATAATAATAATTAATAAAAATCAATAATAACATTGTTAATAATAACCGGAAAGCTTCAAAAGATTAGGATTATTAAAGTGAAACGGTACGAACGGCTTCATCATCAACATCAGCATAGTGATCTATAGAACTATTTTCAATTATTACTAAACATTTGATCACTAACTTTAGAACATATCCAACTGATTTTCTTGCCTTTATTTTTAGTTTCGGAGATTATTCGTTAGGTAAATTTTCTCAGAACATACAGTATTGTTATGAATTTGAGGTTCCCTAGTTCGCGGGTCAATCGAGATGAACTTGATTGAGCCCCCGTTCCGGGGAGCCAATGTTCCAAATTTCTCCTCGACTTAATTGACCCGAGTTCCTGCGAATTTCACGTTTATTTTCTTTTCCTATTACAGGTATCAGTTACAATTTCGGTCTCACACCTCGAGCAATCAAAAGATTCGGTTTTTTTACACAATCTCCTCCGTACCAGAGAAGAGAAAAATAAATAAAAATTCTCTCACACATGTTCCATAAATTAGTGAAAAATTTAGGAAAAAAACGCGTATATTCGAGCAGTACCACCAATTTCTACAAAAAACGACAAATGCGAACACACACGGGCGTACCTAGCGGTAAATAGGCTCGAAACTGGAAAGAAAAACATAAAAAAACAAAACAAACGAAAAAAGACCGGAACACAAAGAGCGGTTAAAATTTTGCTTTAACGGTTATAAGACGGCGACTGTACCGAAATTTCGACAGAAAATTGGAAAATACATTCTTAGCCGTGCAAGCGTCCCGGACCGTATTCTCCGCTAATAACGAACAATAGGATGATGCCGAGAGATCGAAAATTAATGATTTTAACCAGAGAATACTTTCCAACTCAACATTATCGCTAGATAGCGCCGTCAATACCGAATCCGTATCAATATGTAGATAAATCCATTTGTTAAAATTTATAAATGTAAAATAAATGAATTCCTTAATAACAAACAAAGATAGGTATAAAATAATTTACTTCGATAAATTAAAATAAATACCTTTTTCCAGCATAGCCCATTATTAGCTAACAATACAGAGTACACTCATTAAAACTAAAACGCATGTTACTTAAATTTATTAAAGTAAATTATTTTAAACTTATTCTTATATGTCATTAAGGAATTTGTTTATGTTTACAAATACTATGCATCTAGACTAATCAATTATTAAATATAAATTTTCTAAGTTTACGGTAATTGACTCGAAAAAGCGTTTACAGTGATCTTTTAATAACAGGCTAGTAGAAAAAAATGTATCACAACGTAATTAATAATTATTTTTACATTTTAAAAATGTACTATAAATATTATATAATAAAGAGAATAATTTTCTTGCAAAATCTAAATTTTAAACTAAGATTAATAAAATATAAAATAAATAGTATTCATTGTTCCTGATACAATTAAGTTTATAGAAGCACATTTCACTTTATCTATAAAATTAATAAGAATTTTACAAACTTAACTATATCGGAATGATTGATCTTAATTTTAAATTACATTTAAATTCTATATTTAATTTTTTTTGTAACATAACGTCCATCAATTTTTGATAATTTGTTTTTTAGTATTTTTACACGCGCTCGCGCACACAAAAATATATATAAAGATATATATATGTATATATATAAAATACATATGTATATTTTAGAGAGAGAATTAACTTTTTCCTACTTTCTGAAATTGACAAATCTGGTTAACATAAATATCAAAAAAAAATTTTAATCCAGTAATTTGTTTTTATACCGATTACTTATTTAATATATTGTAAGTAAATTATGGCATATATTAACAATTTATTAATAAATGTACACAATTATTTCAATTATATTTGAAATTTGGATTTTTTTTTAATTGGTTTGAAACTTTATTTATCTTTTTTTGACTCAGTTTTACCCATTTGGCTAGTACATTTTGTATTTTCTAGGACAATAATAAAGTAATGTATTCTTTTTTATGAGTATAATTAACATTTATTTTAATAAAAGTTTACGATACTCTACAAATATAACCATTTAAAACAATTTCTGACAAAAATATAGAAATATTATTTCAT
This sequence comes from Icerya purchasi, assembly GCA_039619475.1. NCBI lineage: Eukaryota > Metazoa > Arthropoda > Insecta > Hemiptera > Monophlebidae > Icerya > Icerya purchasi. Next base: position 442,293,163 of record CM077116.1, read on the forward strand.
TCCCGTTTTGCACATTTGAATGAACAGAAACAAAACAAGCACACTATTCACGGAATATAATTAAAAAACAAATGTTTTCATGTTTTGTTATTTTCATTTACAGTAACAGATATTTTAATCTAAAACTGATTATTTTTATTTTCATTTATTTTTTAATTATTACCTACGAATAATATGTTTGTTTTGATCGTTAATAATTTTTTTTTAGAATTTATACTAGTTATAATAAAATTGTTTTATAAATTTATGAATTACCTGCGCTTGCACATCTCCTTTATCTGCAAGCATTTGATAATAATCAATTAGGTCGTGATCCATTATTCCACTACTGTAGCTTGGATTATCAGCTTCATCCACTAATCGTATTCGATGTACTACATAGCCGCCGGTAATTCTAACATCTTTCGCAACTGAAAAAAAAAAAAATATATATATATATACACATATAATCACAAATTTAAAATTTTCGATTTAACAAACTAGTTCACAAGTTGATATTCGTGAAATAATGGTTACCTTTACTAGCCACTTGACGATAAAAACTGACAGCGTGTTCACAGTCTTGATTTAATGTTATTCCTAATAAATATCGGTAACCTAACGCCATTTGGGCCCAAGAGCTTCCTCCTAGTGCTCCAAATAAATAATGAACTAAAGCTTTCGATTGACTAGGAGTTACACCTATTCCGGTAGCATATAAAAATCCTAAGCCCTAAAATAATATACCAAATCGTAAATAACGAAAATAAAGGCGTGCTTTTTCATTTTAGTAAATAATTACGGGAAAGAGATAGTAAATTATTTTCTTTTCAAATTTGCAGTAAGCATTTAATCAAATTTAATTGTAACAAACAAAGAAAGCTGTAGTTTTTATTAAAAATTCAGTATGATTTATAAAGATTTGTAAACTAAAATATCAAATTATTCACTATCATGTAAATTTAATTCCTTATAACAAAGATTTTTTACTTTTCATTTACCATATGAGCATCTACTACTCCTAAATCCGCCAATTTTTCAAAAGTTTCTTTAGCTGCTGCAATATCTTGATCTAGTTCTGTACCAAATAATTGTTCGTAAGCTATTAGTACTCGAGCTTGAAGATGACCGAAACTACTAGCATCCATCAATAACTTTATTGCTTCCTTTCTACTTGTGCGACCAGAATTTAGCATTTCAACGCCTTTTTGATACAAATTATTAGCTGCAACGGTACAGAAAAACATGTAATTTTAAAGTGTTCAAACAGTTTTTATTAATAGACACTCACAGGTTTTTATAAATAATAAATACATAATGAAAAATGAGTCCCGTATCCTAGACAAGATGTTGGAGATTGCGAAGTTAAAGTTCACGATATACTAATCCCAACGGCGCCGTTGAGAACAGAAAGCTAGTTCCCTCCCTCAGTCGTCTTGATTCTAGAACAAGACAAATTTCCATTTCACGACTCAAGGATTTGGTAACCGAGCATCCTAAGTACTTAGCTACCGCGCTACCTTCATACTATTTAAAAAATATTATTAAAAAATTGTTTAGGTAAATGCCGAAATATTTATATATTATCATAAATATTTTACCTGTAATTTCATCTGAAGATAAATTTTCCGAATTACTTAAACCGTAATAATCATTTTGTTCCGAAATTTCTGATTCCGCATCTATGCGAGGTTCTATCGGAGCTGGATCCGTTTTAGTTATCAAGGAATCTATAATAGATTTTTTGAGATTGTAAAATTCATCCACATCTTTCAAAGTCCCAAAAGACATTTTAGGTTCTTTATCGTCTTTGTCTTCATCTTTTTTTGCACTTCCCCTCTGATGTTTATTCTCTTCAATTTCATTTTTATTTTTTCCTTCCGAATATGCAATATTCCGTTTTTCTGGAATTCGGGTTCTCAATATTTTAAGCTCATCAAAATCCGGATGAGCAAGTATGTAAAATTCAATTTCATCATCGCTTTTTTCTGGTTCTTCTTTTATATCCACCTCATCATCGTTATCTGATGCGTCTTTTTTCAACTTACCCGTCGCAAAACAATAACAGATCAATAAAACGAAAATTGAAGCGCGACCAATCATATCTGCACGAATAAAAACACAAAATTATGATGTACAATAAGTTAAACTAGCTTTTTGAAACTATATTTAGATTTCGCACAATTATCAAATACTTATGCAATTAACGGAAAATAAGGATTACGATATTACGTTATTATTACGCTAAGAGAATATTAAAAAAATGCTGTTGTACAAACTGTTACAATTTTACGGTCGTTTCTAAACATTTTTGATCGTCATAAAAAAAAAAAAAAAAAAAAAAAAAAACAAAAAACGTTATAACTTTGCGAATTTTGAAGTAATGAATATAACACAATCGCTCGTTTTTTATACACGAAGTATGAAAACATGAAACAAATGTTTCATGTGATTTTTAACTTTTTATCACAATTTATGAATTTTGCGCCAAATCCAAAAAATTATTATTGTTTAAGAATTATCATCATAATACCTCCTCGTAAGGTATTGAAATATACTATTTTCCATCTAAAAATTATTTTTTACTTTTTAGCCCATTTTCATTAAATTTTTTAAGTCCATCTTGGAATCGGTACTTTATTTTAAAAAAATAATCAATTAATCGATTAAATTGGTCTAAATTTTTTATTAAAACATAAATGTTATCAAAAGGCTTTAGAATTTTAGGGATAAGTACATTCAGGTAGTAGAATATGCAAACGTCAAAAATGTTAATCAGTTAAGTTTTAGAAAATTTTTTGGTTAAGTCTAAAACCTACGGCATATGGAGATAAAGATCTACAACGACACAATAAAAAAAAAAAAATTGATATTTTTAACGGTTTTTTTTTCACAGACAACCTCGCTGAAAAGAAGAAAACACAATAATTTTAAAAAACCACGATTTTAAAAACTTACGATCAAAAAATAATATAGAAAAAATACACCTAAATATGTTACGGTGATTAAATAATTCGCTATCAAAATTTACTTGCATTCCTTCAAAACACTAAAATGTTCTGACCATTTAGTCAGCAAAAATAAAATTATAACGCGAAGAATAAAAGAAAAGGTAAAAATACTAGATTTGGAAAATGAGTTCCAACCAAGTGATTAAATTTGTATCTCTATTCGTTGGCAGGATAGAAGATCAAGAAGAATACTCATACCCCTGCCCCCAAAAAAACAACAGAATTCAAATATCAACAAACCAGATGATATTAATACTAATAATAACATAACATGTTACGTCTCCGACCGTCGTCGAAATTAGTTATTTGCACACAATTTCACAATCTGTAAATATACATATATCAAGTTTAACAACAGCTGTATATTTGCAAGAGGTAATAATTACGCACATATTAGTTTATTGCTGCTGCAAAAAAAAGAAAATTTATGGCAACAAGTAAATAGACATAAACGATATTTACTTCTACTGAAAATTAATAAATTGACTAACAAAAGCAGTAACAGGTTTTGCGTCACTAGTATTAAACGACAATTGTTTATTATCCTCAAATGTTAATTGACCTTTCAAAAATTATTTTACCCACTTCTATTATGGTTGACTAATAACAAAGTATAAATTTAATTTAATCACCTAAAAGTTATCAAACTCTTAGTGAAGAAGAAATCGAACATCGCATGCATAAATTAAATCTGGAAAAAGTTTTCATGCAGTTATTGAACATCCCCACTATTTGACTGAAATTAACAATATAGATTGCTCTTGAAGAGCACAATCACATATAAGCAGAGTAAATCATAAAAGTAATAAAGACCTCCAATATATATAGTTCTTTATTAATCTAACATCGCATAATAACAAGCTGAAAAACATAAAATTGAAAATTTGTTGTTTATTATAAAAGTTAAAATAGAAGCTCGGAGGGAAAAAAAGAGAAGTGCTGTCTACGGACACCCAGTAGGAACGAAGTTTCTTTCGCTTTTTGATAGATATTAGCTATAGTCACTCGGTAAAGTATATGATAAAAAATAGAACAGGTTAAAAAAAAACACTACTTGTACTTCGCGAAATTAAGAAGAGGCAAAATTTTAACAGAATTTAACTCTAAACGAGAAAACATCAAATTTTTAATTACGTGCTTGATGTTAAAAACGTATAAGATAATTTGTCGACGAGCGTTTAGCTTGATGAAATAAATGGGTCGAATTAAATAATTAAGAAAACCGCGCCAATTTTCAAATTCAATAAAATGTACACGTGTTTAGAATTGAGCTTATACAGCTGACCGCGCACAATGCTTGCAGCTCGAATCTCGATACTCGCTCGCACGCATACATACACACACCCGGATATAATAGAAAGCGAGTGAAGGTCGCCTGGAGGACAACGCATAACGCAATTTTCGTTATCTCGCCATTTCTGCCAATTTACTCCTACCGACAAGCCGCGTAAAAAAACTTCGTTACAAAAAACATATTATTCTGCATATTTTTCAAATGTCAGAGATGCGGGCGTACAAAAACTTATTGCACTGAAATATATACGTGTATAAAAATGTGTAAGTAATCATTCTCTAAGCTACAATAATGTGGGAGCAGGAAGTTAAAATGCGTCAACTCCCCAAAATTATAGAGATGAAGGAAATTACGACGAATTAGATATAAAGACTTGAATGTCACGAAAAGCATAGGACCAAATTTAATCATATGTTTGCTGATTATTAGTCCTTAACAAATTCACAGTAGCTATAAGCAGTTACATCAAACTTCAGAATTACAATATACCCACGAGCTGCTAAATAAAAACTACAGCGACTTCAATATCAAAATAATTAAACCAATAATAATAATAATAATAATAATAATAATAATAATAATAATAATAGTAACATTGCTTTCCTATTACAATTATACTTAGACAAAGTGAAAAATATTTTCATTGATATGTTACTTTATCAACGTCAGTTGTTTAATAATGTAAAAACAATCGTGATAGCCTTAACAAATGAAAAATGATTTCTTTAAAAATTACCACTTGCAATGGAAACGGTGAATTAAATCGTACTTCTCAAGATACAAATGGACCCAACCCGAAATAATGTCGACATTTTACTAGTAATGAACGACTCCAATTTTAAGTGAACTTTACGTCAACTTGCACGAGAGCGAGAAAGTCTGCCACACATGTAAGATTTTGTCCGCCGACCTAATCGCCAAAGGTCTGGTGTGTTTCATTTTTAACGGGAAAAGATAAGTTCACGGACCTACCTGCAGCAAGTCTGTACAGATAACCGCACAGTCCAGAACTGTCACTGTTTATTAACGACGAAAGGTAAACCTGCGGAAAAACCTGTCAAGCTAAAACTGTACAAACTTAACTGCGTGTTAGCGGCGAATTAGATTTGTTATTTTCGCGTTGTATATATAAAAAGGGGATTTTTATTATACTCGCCAAAAAAACAAAAACGTGCTTTGTCTTATACACTACAATTTATATACTCAGTACGCAAAATAATGTAGCTCAAAAACGCACGAAATAGATCAAAAATTAAAAAGCGCCAGTTAAGCCACTTGCCCTTAATTAAAAGAACTCCGGGAAAATGCTCCTCACGATTTTAGAACATATTTAAGGATAGATTCAAATACGTTTGATTAACATATCAGCAGAAGAACGTTTGATAGCTACGTTAACGTTCCGAGCTACAGAAAGATGTTATGAAGATTTTCAATAATCGACGGGGATTTTATAAATATTAATAAACTCAACCAAAAAGTATCTTTATTACACAATCGCGAATCGAAATTTATTGTTAGGAATCAGTAATTAATTAGGAACACAAAAAAAGTACAAATTAAATTAATAATAATAATCGTATTAAAACTGTGAAGAAAAACAGAAAAGAAAAAGACAGTTTTAAAATCCCAAGAAAGACGTGATTAAACCACTATCGATGTCGTTGAGTAAACCTGCGCACAAGTCCATGGTGTTTTAATTTGCACGAGAGATAAGTCTGCCGGTTTTACAGATATCGTTTCAGACCAAACCGGACGTTTTGCATACATTTAACGTTAAGTAATTTCCTGCATTTTCTGAAACCTGCACGCAAGTCCGTGGACATAACCGTACATGTGTGACGGGCCAAAGCGTCGATAAAACAGAATTCAAAACCCGTAAAATCAGACAAATGTTAAAAAATTAACCTGTTTATAATATAAACGAAAGTCGGGCTTGAATTAGGGAGAAAGGAATTACGGCTCAACTTTAAAAGAGTTGCCTTATTCTTCGTCGAACTGCAGTGTAAAGAAAATGGTGAACACGCACTCTTACTGTTTTCAGCTCACGTTATCTATTTTTGTCATTTATCTAACTGGCGCTGTTATTCGCAGCATCTATTTTTTATTTCCCTACTACCGTCATCCATAAAAATCCATAAAACTCATACTTCAGGTCGCATTAATATTACGCTGAATTAATTTCGTACGAACATATTGTATGGATATGTCTATACATGTAAATGTACTGAAAGGAAAAGAAAAGCAAACATGTTGAGTAGGACTTCCGTGTTATCAGTAAAAATCGTACATTAGATTTCCGATTTTATGTTAGAATCATCAGTTGTGTTTATATCACGATTCTAAAATGAATTTCCAATAGTCAACAGAAAACTAAACATCGACTCGAACAGAGTTGACTTACATCTACAGAGTTAATTCTAGAATTGACATGACAAGTTAGAGTCACATATCTGAGACTTATTTGCGGAATAAGAGAAATACCAAATTCAATTCATTATATGACATTTTACATAACGAAGAACTATGAGTCTATAACCTGTTAAATATGGCTGACTGCATATTAAATCAAAAAAAAAAAAAAAGAGCGGTAAACGATTTGATCGATTATTAATATTAATTACCTTTATCTGTTTCTTACTGCTAACAGAATTCAGATATACGTCGGAGAAGTCTATTTATGTATATTTACATCGAAGTAATTATTTTAAAGGAATAATGAGCAATGGTGTAAAACAGATCCCTATTTTATGTACACTAGCATATCATCAAGACCTTTTTTTGACTTTCGAAGCATCGTCTTTCTCATCTGTAGCAGTCATTTTAAAAATGAAAAAAAAAATCTTCGTAATAACGTAAATGAATAGTTTACTTGTATTTGCGATCTTATTTTAATTTTCGCTTTTTTAATAATAATAATAATAATAAAAAAAACTTCCCGCTAAAAAGAACTGAATAAGTCGGGATTACTGTGAGCAAGCAACTGACTTGAAAAAATCATATAATTAAAAACGAAATAAACTAATTATTAAACTTAAGGAATGTTTTAGCTTCTCAGTAGAAAATCTTGAAGGATATACAGGCGGTTAGGCGAGTCTGCCTCTACAGTATTTTCTATCGACACTTGGCGGGTGATCATTTTGGTGCCAAATAAAAAAAATTCATAAATGTCAAATATTTTACGAGTTACTTAAAAAAACCTTATTTATAATTTTTACTTTAATAGTAAAAATGGAAATTAACGAATGGTGATTTTTTCCCAAATACTAAGAGATGAACAACGCGAAAATAAACCATTTTTACAACTCTCAAATATAAATCCAATTTTTCCTAAAACAATAAAACTAAAATATTCTTTTTAACCGTGTTCCTTCACACGTGCAATTATCAAATTTCAACACTAAACGTATTCTATGCTCCTCTATACTCAAAATTTTTCAAATTTTTCGATTTAATGTAACATTGTGAAAAAAATTTAAAAATTTCATATCCTTTTCCTTCTTTTCTCGTGACAATAACGGGTAAAATATGCCCCATGCATCACTATTCTTTAGCTATTAAAGTTTTGTAAATGGATGAAATTTTTTTTTCAAAAAGGCGTTATAGCATCTGAATACAACAAGTTTAATAATGTAACATACAATAATAATTAATAGTATAATTGAAGAAATAAATTTAACACTCAAACACAACGAATTCAACTGAAACTATGTATTAACATAATATTAATTCTGTTCATATTTATTCAAATATCAGTTAAAAATAATACGTTGTTATCTCCTATAAGTGTAAGAACAAACAAAATCATAAATAATCTCATAAGCGCACACGACGTATTCTTATTACTTAATTTTGGTACAAGAATATGTACAGCATGCCTTTAGCATGTCCAAACATTTATAAAAACAAGTAAATAAAAATAAAAATACCAAAATCATTAATAATCTATATATATATAAAAGAAAGTCGAGTTACACCACTTATAACTCAAAAATGGCTGGACCGATTTAATTTGTTGGATTTGTCTCTGCTCCGAATACCAAATTTGAAATTTAAAACAAAATTTATGAAGAAAATTAATTTTTTCTTGCTGTTTTTGGGCCAAAAAGAGAGTTCACGCAATGTTTTAATCGTAATTTTTGGATTTTATGAAAGGGCTTCTGTGTTTTGTTTTATATTTTGAATTTCGCTTCTAGAGGGTTATCTGGTGATGAGTTATGAATTTTTTAAAGGTGATTTTTGAGGTCGTTCTAAATTCCATATTATATATTCTAGACGAATCGCTCAAATTAAAGTTGTAAATTGTCATAGATAGAAGTTTAATTGTAATTTATGATCCAATTCTGATAAGTCAAACCGTTTCCGAGTTATTGTATAATTGAATATTTTTGTCGTTTGTGAACCATTTTATTGGATTATACTGATTTACGTTATTAAGGAAAATAATGCCTTGCTGCCATGTGAATTACATTCATTTTAATGTAATTAAAATACTTTTCATTTTGAATATTAATTTTATCTTAATAAAAAACTGAATTTAATTCAGCTAATAAGTTACCACAACATTTATTTTCTATGGCGGTACGAAGTTCGCCGGGTCAGCTAGTATTATAATAAAAGTAAAGAATACATCTGGGTGCAAAGTTTAGAATAATCTTTAACTTTACTATTAGTTTACAAAGCATGCGCGCACATACACAGTTACAATTTCAGTTATAGAAACAGGTTTATTTTGAACGTGAAAAACAGCTATTAAGGACAAACCGAATATATCAGTAGACCAAAATTCTCGGTAAATTAACTAAATACATCGTACTTTTCCGTGTAAAACCAAAACAGATTTGCATCATTAACTAAAATATTTACATATGAAACATAGTATTCATTTAGAATAAAATCGTAAATAATAATAAAATTTGCCTTCGAATTCTTTTTTCAGTTTATGCTTTAATTACAAGATTTCATTTAAATTACATTAAAAACCAATGTAGTTAATACATATTAGTAATATCAATCTCAAAAAATACAATTCACTAGACAAAGATATGCAATAATCAAAAAAAAAAGTCATAGTACCTTTCAAATTATTTTATTTCTAATAAATTAAAACCAACGAATCAACAATGCTCCTAAAAACAAGATATCCTTCGAGTATTTTAACAATTACTAAATGTAGAAATATGCATTTTAAAATATTTTACCGTTCTGAAATAAACTTCTACCAAAAAAAAGGGGAAAAAAAGAAAAATGTAATTGCATGTTTTCTAAAAATTAAAATTACTTTTACTATTAACATATTTCGTAACTTAAAAAACATTTACATATTACAAAAGCTTGAGTACTAATTAGTTTTAATTTTCTGAGACATTATTTAATTTTTTTCCTATTTATTAGTTCAGGAAGATCGTATTTACATGAACATAATTATGAAAATCTGAGTAAAATTTCTATATAAGTCAATCGTAATACCGAAACAAAAATGAAATGAAAATAAATAGCGTTAAGCGGCAAACCAATATACGTTAAATTATTATCTTTTTTTGAACACCTTTTTTTTCATATTAAAAACCTATTCGCTTCAAGTGCTAAAAAAACCGTGTTAATAAATATATTTATTTTAAAAAATGTATAAAATATAGAAGATAAACAGTAGTCAAAAACGTATTGAAATATATTTGTTATCTTTATAAAATTTAATAGACTACTTATTACTTTGTAATATCCTGTGAATCAATTTTTCTAAAATCCAGAATACTTATTAAACAATATAAACTAAATTTTTATGTTATAAATTACATTTTGCGGCATAACAATGGTGTTAATACTCACAACAGAATATATTGGGAAAAAAAAGTTGTAATGAAAATGCAGATGTACTTTTTTATAAAAACATTTAACGTAAAGTTATACCTGTTTATTTATAAATTTTGAATTCACCCAACAATACATAATGGAACCAAAATTTTCTTAATATATTACATTTAACCTGAAATTAATTCTACGAATCTAATACAAAATATATACATCTGAACCAATGATAAAACTACACATACCATAAATAAGAAATTATCAGAGACGTAAGTGCCGAAAGTTGTGAACACTTTGCACTATGTTTAATTTGTAGAATATTCATTGAAAATAAACAAATCAAAATGCTAATTTAAAATGGTTTAGTAATCAAATTATAATTTTAGCTATTACAAATTTTCAAAGAAATTTATATCAAATTAATTAATTATTGGAAAGCCATACAATTTACAAAAATATTAAAACTTTAAAAAGAATTCGTAATGATAAAACTTCCTTATTTTAATATAAGTTATTTGAAAATAAAGTTTAATAAAAATAAATCGACAACATGCTTCTGGTTTAAATAATATTTTATTTTAAAAGGAATACATTTTTAATTTTATGAAGATATACAATATTACTATCAAAAGATGTTATCGATTAACCAAAACAATGTTGGCGGGAACTTACTATTTAGAATTTATAAATCTGTTTTAATCCATTGGTATACATAAATAATGTTTGAATAATTATCGTAACTTATAAATCTTTATACTTCAGTTTAAAGTGTATTAGAACAATACTTATATCTTTTACAGTTGAAAAAGTTATGTCTGGCGAAAATAAAAAATTTTATAATAAGAAATATTGGAAAAGTCGTTTTCGAAATAAAAATAGCAATAGAGGTAATTAATTCGTACATTTGGTTTATCATTGTTATTTAAATTAATTACATTGTTGAGTAATAGTACAGTTTGATTATTTTCAGAAAACAAACACGCTATTTCTGTTCCTGTTGTCGAAGTTAAAAACACAGAGGAAACTGCAAGTAATAATGTAATAGTTCAGTATTCATTAAACAAGTTTGTTAATTCAACAGGAAGTTATAATGGCTGGAAATTATATTTTCCTAATGAAGGTAAAGGAAGTTACATTGGAAATAATTTTATTTAATTATTAAAATTAATCTGAATATGAAATATATGTATTTATGGATATGTTTTTAATGCATTTACGTATGTTATTAGAATATAAAACAGACAGTGCGATAAAAACGAACGTAAAAGTTGCCGAACAGTTCATTTCCCGTCATCAAGAATTATTTAATTATGAAAATATCGAAGAACGAAGAACTTGTGTATTTGATTTAAAAACATTTTTAAATGATGAAATTTTTAATAATGAATGGCCAACCTTCAAAACTGATTTAATTAATTCACCATTGCAAACTTTAAATTGCCTCGGGTTATCGATACACAAAGTACGTTTAAAAAGTTTAAATAAAATTTACACCATATTGATTCCAATTTTTAAAAATACAATTTATTTTATTTTAAATTTTTTTCATAGGTAGTTTGGGATTTCGTTAAAAATCGGACATTAACAAATTCTGGTCAGTTGTGTACAACATCGTTTGATGTTCCATTAATCAAACCGCGTGTGGTTAATAATGAAGAAGTAACTCAGCTTAAACAACTAAAGACTGGATGCTATAGTTAGTATTTTTATTTTATTTTTTTTTAAAAATTTGAAACTAATCGTTTTTTCATAAAAATTATTTATTCGGTTTATTTTTTGAGTTGTGCATAGTTTTCATATGCATTAAGACTATAATTATGCAAAAACACTATGTTAGATATAAAAAATTAGCTAAATTATAATATAAAATTTAAATATGTATAATTTTGTATCCTGCAAACATTTGTAAAATGATAGCAAGATCCATAAAAGTAAAAAAAGGAATTAAATAAATTATTGAATAATCAGTCAATCAAATTTTGTTTGCAGTACACAAAAATTCAGATTATAAAAAGTAAAACAATAATTTAAATGCTCAAAATTGATTTCAGATAAATTGGTATCGATATATGGTACCGTTATTAGAGTTGGTAATACAAAACTTCAGTGTTCATGGATGGCATTTCAATGTTTAAATTGTGCAAATATTCAATGTGTGAAACAACCTGATGGAGCTTATTGTTTACCTACAAAGTGTTCAGGGTCAAACTGCCATCATAAATCATTTTTACCATTACGTTCCTCATTATATACTCAGACATATGATTGGCAAATTATTCAATTACAAGAAATTGTACCTGATGATCAGGTGAAAATTTATTTATTGATCAAAAGTGCTTTATATTTTAAATATTCCTCTTTTTTTACTTTTTTTTTTTTTTGATCTAAAACACGATACTTTTACTTTTGATAATAATTTAGCGAGAAGGCGGACGAGTACCTCGCACAATTGAATGTGAAGTGTCAGATGATTTAGTCGGTTCATGTACGCCCGGTGATATAGTTACTCTAACGGGAATTGTAAAGGTATTTAAAATTTTCTATAAAAATTTGTTCATCAGAAGTCATGCTGCATTGTCTATTTTAAAAATTTGCTATTCTGGTTTCATTATCATTTTAAAAATTTTCAAATTTATTTTGTTATAATCTGCAAGATGTATTTTTTACAATACAAGTGTATGAAAAAGTGTAAAAATAATTCTTAAAAGTTATACTTTAATGCGTGAATCATCAATTGATTTGTATAAATCCGTTATTGACCAGTTCTTCAGAGTTAGTTAAATTAATAATAAACTTCGGTCCGTTTTAATGTATTTATAGAATAACACAACGCCAACGGAATGTGAGTATATTGATTCTGTGATAATTGTCGTAATTATATTAATTTGTTGTTTCATTTGTTTATTTGAAGATGAGAAATTCAGAATTCGGGAACCACAGGAAAGGCAAAGCGCCTAATATGTTTTCACTATATATAGAAGTAGTAAGTTTAGTCAATAACAAAAATCTAGATTTTTCATCGGGGAAAAATGTGCCAAGTAATTTATCATCTGTAATACAGTTCACTCAAAAAGATTACGACGCTATTCGAGTATGTTATATGAAATTCACTAACATTATAATTTATTAGCAATTTTTTTTCTTGTTAAAACATTAATTTTTATCATTCACTGCATTCAATTTTTTTAGAACATTATTAACAATTATATTGTCTCGCTTGAGAAAAATTTTAGGAGTAAATTGTTTTTAAAAAAAGTATTTAAATCTTTTTCAAAAGAAAAAAATTGCTAGAGAAGTACTTTTTTAACTAATGTTTTAGTATTTAAATTTCATTTTTGTTATTCGCACGTACGAATTTCATTTGTTGAATTCATTAGCATGAAATTTATTCTACCATAGTAATCTCCGTTAAGTTATATTTCTTTGAAAATTTGAGATTTGTTTTTGTTTAAACTGTACTGAAAAGAAAATATAAATTCCATCAGATTTATGGACATATATTTTAATCGTAATTTTCCGTAAAAAATTTATTTTCTGAATTTTGACTAATTTAACGATATATCCTATGTAGAAATTTTCAATTTTAACATTTAATAAAATAAATTATGACATTATTTTAAAGCTTGTTGCAGTAAAGTTATTTTATTACATTACTGACATTCTAGAATTAGTTAATAGAAAACCTCTTTTGATACCTAAAAATTTTAAAAGGTATTTACAAAAAAAAAAAAAAAAAAAAAAAAAAATTAGTGAAAAACTTTTGTGCATGCAGTGTGTTATAGACATCTTATCATTTTGTACTACTAAAATGTAGAAGTTAAGATAGGAAGCATAATTTTCAACCTTTTTTATTAAATTTTTTATGCAGTTATATTTTTTGTAATACATAATTGTGTCCTTTTTTAAAAAGTAATCATTTAACTTTTACTTTGTTTTAACGAATAATTGCATTATTCTAATGGTTAGTTTCCTAGCAGCACTTGATATTATCATTTCAAAAACTTATAATATTTCTATGCTTCTTGTTAAAATTGTATATTTGAAATAGTTTAAATTTCTTGTGTTGTTTATATACTGATGTAAAATTTATTCAAATTAATTGAGATTATAGTATTAAATTAATAATGTCATTTTTGGATACTTACGTTATAAGCTTAAATAAACAAAATAAAAATTTGTACTGGTAAAAGTAATGATACATTTACATAATTCAATATCGAACGAATATAAAATGAAAGGTTAAAAAAAAATAAGTTATTAACAACAAAGACTATTTAAATGATTTTTGAAAATAATTTGAGATAAACGATGATACAAAGAAAATACAAAAATTTGATATAGATTAGTTATAGTGTCAGAATTAATTGAAAATACGAAAAATTTTAACATTTTTATTACTTCTTGTTAAAAGAAATAGATAAGTATATACTGAAAGTAAAAAAAAAATTGTATGTATTAATTATGTAAAAAGAATATTATGTTTAAATAATGAAAGTATAAGTAATTTGTAATGGTGTATAATTTTATTATACTATAGGAAATACATGCACAACCATCATTATTTAAGTTACTAGTAAATTCACTTTGTCCTACTATTTATGGTCATGAAATGGTAAAAGCTGGACTGTTACTGGCCTTATTTGGCGGTGGGCAAAGTAATAATTTAAGCAGCAGAGGAAACATACATATCTTAGTTGTTGGGGATCCGGGTCTTGGCAAATCGCAAATGTTACAAGCATGCTCTTATATTGTACCGAGAGGTATTACAATTTTTTAAAAAAGTGTTCCGAAGTATAATGTTTATTTTGTTTATTTAATTTTTAATATCTGTATTAAAATGCAATAATAGCTTGGCTCTTAATTTTAATCTTGAGTTTATTTTTTTCTTTGTGGTTTATCCATATTATTACATTTTTTTTTTAAGTGTCGATATGCACTGTTATAAACTTTTTTCTTTCCTCTAGTGATTTTTTCAGTATTTTCCTAATTGGGGGAGGGGATCTTCACTTATCTTACAGATTAAATATTTACACTTTTCCTCTTTAACGTTCTTCGAGTTCTTTAAATCTATGTTTTACGTATCTTCGATTTAATATTTATTAGTCTCTCATTTTAATCGTTTTTTTGTACATCCTGACTCGTGTTTTAAATTTCGTTCACATAGATCGTAATCGTATTGTTTTGTAATGATCATTGATTTTATCTCTAGTCTATTAATTTCTATAGCAGTATATAAGTTATTTAAGGTTTATTCAATAGTTTACATTAGTCACTACAGCATTTTTTAGCTCGAGATTACCTTGAAGTAGTGATTATTCTATCAGATCGATATTGTGGGTACTCATTCAGAATATTTTTGATTAAGAAATCTAAGCGTATCAGTATAACTACGATTGCTCAGATACACGATTGATCTCATCGGTTAATCATATTCGACGAGCACTACCATGAATTTTTTACTACTGAATTTCACTCATTAAAACAAAATAATCAAAAAAATAAAGAAATAAGTTGATAAAATAAAAAGAAACGGTAATAAAGCATACCGCTAATAATAAATGGTTTTCATATCGTCAGAATTATTATAATAACATAGTTGTATATATCGATTAAAAGCAAATAATAAACCAATTGATCTAAATTATTCTAGCTATTGACCGATCGATCACAAAAAGCGGGTTGAACACTAGCGATTAATAGATTGATTTCTTAATACTTTTTACTATTCAAGTTTTTTCTCATTGTTCCTGGTCGTAACTTACGTTCTTATTGTTTTTTTTTTTTTATTTGAAAAAATTAATACTTTCATAGAAATATTATTTTTTCTTTATTTTATTGAATATTACGTCTTATGTTCTTTAATTTATAACATTCAATAAAATCGGCTGTATTCTTGATTCCATTTTTATTATTATAAATTAAAAACGAAATAATGTTGTATATTACAAACTATTCAATTTATTTTTCTAAAACTGAATTAACATTTTTTAAAATAATAGATATAATTCAGTTATTATTTACTACGCAGGAGTATTTGTTTGCGGAAATGCTACAACGTCTTCAGGGTTAACTGTTACGTTGACGCGGGAGTCTGGTGGCGACTATGCTTTAGAAGCCGGTGCATTGGTATTAGCTGACCAAGGTTGTTGCTGTATTGATGAATTTGATAAAATGACTTCTCAGCATCAAGTAAGTTTCAAGAATATACTTTAAATATTTATTTTTATTCTAAGTCAGTAGTGTTGCAGTTTAAAAAAAGTAGTTCTTTGAATTAATAGCAATATAACTGAATTGTTTACTTGTGATTTGCAAAGATTTACTTTAATTGTTGTGTTCCTTTATTATTCGAGAAAAAAATATGCTTTTTGGTATTTATAATAAAAGTACATATGCATGTATGTATATCCAATGTCAGCAAATGTCCATTTGTCTCTTGAACTAACTCAAAAGCTGCGTAGATTTTAATGTGATTTTCATTCCTAATTAGGGCGTGTTTTTGTGAAAGAAATTTTAGTGGCGCATAAATCATTGCACTGTGTTAAAAGGAAGGAGCCATTGATGATTTTAATGATTGCTATGTGAAGAATAGTTTAGGTTTCATTGGAAATATGTAAAAATACTAATTTCTTAAAGTAACACATTTATTTGTGAATTGTTTGTAAGTATTTAAATTTTATATTATACTAAACAGAAACTATATAAAATATGTTTTTTTATACCGAATTTAACTGTTTATCGTGCTTCCTATAAAATTACCAGTTTTATTCACTTCATTGAATAACTGAATTGCAAATTTAAGATATTTAAATTCGAGCTTTACTTTATGTACTGAATTTCCGCAATATCCGAAGAACAAGTAAACAAAAAACAAATAAAACAAAACCAAAATATAATCTGTCATTTTTATAAACTTATATTTTTACTTTTTAAAAAGTAATATAATACAGTTATACTTGTATATGGAAGATTTAAACTAACTTTAAGGATGGATACCAATAATATTTTGTGTATTAATTAAATCACAATGGAAACTGTTGCTTTTGACACGATGTAGTGTTAAATTGTATGCTGCATATCTCTCTACTATTCCATATTTTTTCTGTTTCCGGTATTAGAGAGGGTAACCTACTTTTTGGTATCATTAAATAACCAATGCAATTTCGCATTAAGTTTACTAATAATGCTACCTTGAATATTGCAGTAATATTTTTTGTATCCTAAATTTATTTTTCTATTATGTGTAATTGTTATTTCTTAACATAATTTTAACATCACTTCAAGGTACTTCATCTTAATCACTCTGATTAAAAAAAATTGAACTAATCTTATGAAACTGTCTACGTACAATTTCTTATATTTCCACTTGTAAAACTTTTTCTTTATCACATACATTTTTTATATTCCGCATTGTATTATAGGGCGGTCACACAACCCGGGAAAACCGGGAATAAGCTGTGAATTTTGTTGTAAAACCGAGAAAAAAGTAAAAATAGACAAAAACGATATTTTTAATAAGAAAAAAACATTTAAAGCGAAAAATAAATGCATTTTAAATGTACTTTACTAGAAATAAATTGCGAAGTTCTGTTTTATTCATATAAAATATGCCGTGGCGGTCAAATATTATCAATAGTATCAAAAAAATTCCATTCTTCTTTTTGTATAATTCTAGTAATCGGGAAATCGAGAGGATTTAAACCAGGAAAACCAAGAATAAACTAAACTTGGAATTTAAAAATTATATTTGAGTGGCCACCATGTATTATCATACTTATCCGTTTTATTCAAAAAAAAAAAAATATATATATATATTCTTCATCTTGCTTTTACGGAATAACACTTTATGAATTACTACCATTTGGCAATCGACAGAACATGATGAGTACAATTCAAGTATTTGAAACTGTTATATAAAGCAGAAATATGGTTCTATTTATTTCCACTAAGACTTTAACAATTGTACATTCATAGTATTAAAAATTTTCAAACATAATATTTTAAATTGTATTATTAATCTGATCTACCAAAGGTATTTATGGAACAGTTTATATGTAATTTATATATTATAATCAGTACATTATAATAATAAATAATTTCAAAGGTCCGATTACTTTTAAAACAAATAAATAGCTCTTTTGATTTATTAAGTAGGATTAATTATATGTCCCCACCTTAAAACAAAAATAATTTCCTTAAAAATAGTTGAAATGGAAGCGCAAATTTAGACCGTATTTCCATTCTGTAAATTATATTTATGTTTTTGGATTATTTCTTCATCCTTAAAATATTTTTACTGTGTAAATATTTATTCTGTACGTATTTTAATTCATCACTGTTTTCATTTATCATTTAAGTAAAAACTAATGTATTTTATTCTGTTAACAAAAGATACCGATTTGTTTTTTAAATCTGATATTAAGAGTAAAGTTTAAGTCTACTAAAACTACACTTTTAGTTTTTCTGCAGATATTTCAAGATACAGAAAATCAATATATTGTTCTAATTTTTAATCACAGCCGCTAAATGCAATATAGTTTACAGGGCAATATGTACTCTTTTTGAGTTTTTTTAATCGAAAATAATCATAGTAACAGCAAATAAAATAGCATTTAAATCTTAAAAATTTCGCATCTCATGAAACATCTGTTAGTAAAGTAATTTAATATCCACTGTGTAATTTTTTTTTAAACTATATAGTTATTACATTTTTTAAAACCTTAAATCAACCTTATCATACCCATTTTTAAGATCACCAAATATAACAGTTAAATAGTACATATACTTTCTAAATACAGTAAGATTAATAATAACGTTTAAGATGTTCAATTTATCTGTATGTCTAAATTTGTACTGAACTTTTAGAAATCTCGAGTTATTATCGATACACCCCTGTAGTCTGGTTTTGATAATAAATTCGAGAAATTACCTAAAGAAAAAAAAATTAATATTGGATTATATAAAGAATAAGCCTGAAAGATTTTTATTCTGTTTTGGTATCACTTTAATTAAAAAATTGAAAATAAGAGCTTCTTACCCTTTATAACTAATTTCCCGTAGGGTAATATCCAATTTTAAGATTTATAATTATTATTATCATTATTTTGATTATCGTATATATGACCAATACAAAATGTTACGTTTACTAGTTTTAATGTATACGTAAGTGTTACTAAACTCCTTGGATTAAATCATGTCCTAATTTACTCTGCCCTTAGTATTTAAATGACTGATGTAGTGATAAAAAATTAGTTTATTTTAAAGTATTTGAATAGTAAATAATTTTTTGATATGTTTATCACAGTTAATCTAACGTCTTATTACTGTGTTTGTATATTAAATTAACGTGTTTATAAATGTTTTAGGCACTTTTAGAAGTCATGGAACAGCAGACGGTTAGTATTGCAAAAGCAGGTGTAATTTGCACACTGCCTGCTCGCACTACAGTGTTAGCTGCTGCAAATCCAGCTGGTGGTCATTATAATAAAGGTAAAACAGTTGCTGAGAATTTGCGTTTGGGACAAGCTTTGTTATCGAGATTTGATTTAGTATTTATTCTCATGGATCAACCCAACGAAGTAAGTTTTATTTTACATGTACATTGGCCCGAAAAAAAAAAAAAAATCGAATTGCCTAACACAATAAAATTATTTAATTGCATTTTAATATTATTATTATTATTATTATTTTATTAGCTTCTCTTATAAAAGAGGTTGCTCCGACCAAGAACTTCTACGATATTCAACTATTAAAAAATGAAAAAAACAACAAAAACAAGTAAAAACCACTTTCAAGGATGATCAAAAATATTTTTTCTGTTCGTATTATTATGATTTAAGAAATAGAAAAACTCAAATTTATGTATCAGTAATCCAATAAAAAACTGGATATAAATATGATTGTAAGAAAATTAGATACATATACATTAAAGCGACAAGTTTGGCTAAATAAAATGTGATGTGTTAATAATTAATTTACCAAAAGAATAATTTACAAAAAGGAAACGACCAGCTAAAATCTTTTTCATTTAGTATATTTCTTAACTTTTTAGAAAATATTTATTAGAACTTACATGATTAGTTTTAAACTTTTTATAGAAAATAATTTTTTTGTGTTGTATTTTTTTTTGTTATTATTATTTGTTTATATATATATGCTTGGTGAAATATCATTTTATGTTAAATGAATAAATACGAATCAGCATAAAGAAAAAATTTTAAAAAACATTTCATTTTTACTGTGTACATTGAAAACCACGTTGAAATATACGATTTCCGTTTTCGAAGTATATTTGTAATAATTAATAGGAATTACGTTAATTTCTAGTGTTTTAGGAAGAAAAAGATATGATTAACTTAATTTATATACTTTGTCACAGATAATACTATTTAGTGGTGCAACTGTAGTATCAATATATAGACAAAAATAAATTATAATTATTATCGTACTAACATTTACAATTGATTAAGATTTTTTTTTTTTTTTGAAAGCAACTAGACATTTTATTGTCAGAGCATGTGATGGCACTTCATTCTGGTTTAAAGACAAGTTCGAAAAATAATCAAGATGATGATTCTTCTGTCGTTTCTGATGTAGCGAAACCAATGATGTAATTTGCCATTTTATTTTTAATGATAAACATATTTTAAACGTTAATAATTATTTTATGATTTAACAGCATCAATTAGCGAATTTTAGATTTTCAGAAAGAAATATGCGATAGTTTAATGTTATGTAATGTGCTATTTTTTCTTTTTCTAAATATAATCGTAGTTCATTATTTACTTGTGTGTGTGTGTGTGTGTAGCGTTCGCCGAATTTTTCAAATATAGACCGGTTCTTTCTATAACCTTTTTGAATTTTGAAATAAAATAAATAAATAAATAAAATTTTACACATCAAAGCTTCCCCATTTTTTATTATAACGATTAAAACTTATTCGGGAATTTTTTAGAACGCCAAATATTGTATACGCGGTAAATCTGATTACAAAAATACCGGTCTCCTATGATTATCCCTAAGTACTATTTTATAACAGCATATATATTTTTAAATATATATTAACGTAGCCAGTAATATCTACATTTACAATTTCATTTTTACTTATGTAATAAAAAATTTAAGAAAAACAATTTTGAAACTTTTAATTTCTTTTTTAATATATATGAATAGTAATGTTAAAATTTATATTTGTTTAAAAGTTAAGAAATATTTTCAGTGATTAATAATATTTTTGTTTTAACGCTTAATAGTTTAAAAATTTTGAAACTGATTTTGACTTTGGTAGTTTTATTCTTTAATTTTAATGTACTTTTTTTTTTTACAGTTAATGCTATTTGAAAATACATATGTGGCACCTTTGATCTAAGAATAAAAATTATCTATCCATATCATTCACGAGCTCCACAAAATTTTTAGCTCCATTAACATTTTCTTTTCGACATAATTTTAATGAATTAGAAATTTTAAACTATAAATGAAAAAATCTTTGATTTATTTTTATTAAATGTAATCGCTGCATTGTTCTATTTTAGCGAACGATTAAAAATTAATCCTAATGAATCATTAGATCTATTACCACCTCAGTTATTAAGAACATATATAACTTATGCAAAAAAGTATGTGCCAAATCCAACATTATCCGAAGACGCTAGTAACGTTATTCAGAGTTTTTATTTACAGTTACGGGATAAACATCAAACGCACGATTCAACGCCGGTTACTACTAGACAACTTTTATCACTGATCCGTTTAACGCAAGTAAATATATTTATCAATAATTTTCATACATATAATTATTTGATTATTTACAAATGAGAATGTGTTGTTTTTAGTAGATTTGCGCATGTATTCAATAACTTTTTTTTTCGCACTGCACGTAATAATTCATCATATTTATTGAACTGCGTGATGCTTAATTTATAAATTCTAAATTTGTAAACAATAGACATGTTAAAATATAAATTGGACACACATATCCTATAATTTTTTCTTTTAATGTTTTTTTTTTTTTATTATTATTATTTTTTAGGAAATGGAGTTATTTTATCGGTAATTTAAAAAATATACTATTAGCAACTAATCTGATGATGTGAAATATAATGTCATGATTAATTTATATTTTAACATCTGAAATGTATTAAAACAAGAATATACGTTAAATCTGCTACAAAGCAGTCAGTTATAAACATTTTTAATAATTATATTGCGTCACTATTCAGTGACTTTGCTTTTTACCTTGTTTTATTTTAATTTATTGAACAGTTGTGATCATTTAATACATGCTTGTATTTAATTAAAGTTAACTTTTATAATATATGTGTCTTTTAATTAATAACTAAGGCACGCGCCAAGTTAGAACTCAGAGAACAAGCAACCAAAGAAGATGCTCTGGATGTTGTGGAACTTATGCGATGGAGTTTAATAAATACGTACTTAGATGAATTTGGAACACTAGATTTTCAACGTTCTCAACATGGTTCTGGAATGAGCAGTAAAAATAAGGTACGTTTGTAACGTGCTAACTTCATTTAAATAATTACTTTTATTTTTCTTTATAAATCACTATATTTAACTAGATCTAAAGTTTCATGTTTATTGTTCATACTAAGTATTTTCTTACTTTAGTGTGCCAAAATTTTTAAATATTTACCTTTCAGCAAAATATATACTTAGAATTTAAGTAATTAATTAATATAGGTTCCATCAATTGAATGATTAATTGATTATTATCATGCTCTTGATTCTTAATTTTGACTTTTCATTTATTAAAAAAAAAAAAAAATTGTGCCAGTAAAACATAGTTCAATTTGTTATTTAATTATTTTAATGATAAATTAAGGGCTTTTGTGCAAAAAATATAAATATATTTACATTGATAATATTAAATGAAATTTATAGTACTGGTTTCTTAATTTAAAAAAAAAAAAAATGGCAGTAAGGAATTATAACTGGGTAGAATAAATTTCAACGGAGACTACCTATTTAATTCAATTAAACTGAAAAATTAATGAAATTTTAAGAATTTAAAATTATGCTTCAGTGGCTACCCCGTTAAATGCACATATTTGGAAATAAATACCTGGATTTTATTTTTAATGTTGCATAACAGAAAATAAAATTATTTCAGAATTTTTTAGATATTTACTGATTAATTTTTAAAATGTACGAATCATAACTAATCATTGGTATAATTTTATAAACTATATCGTAATTTATTGTGCTTTGAGAATATTTTGCATCTTATTTTAAAGTGAAAAATTAAAATGGAATTATTAATGAAACGCATAAATCGAGGTTTTTTGAAAATATCTTTCGATTAATTAATTTTTTTTTTTTTTTTTTTTTTTTACACGTATATTTCAGTACAATCTTATTATAGTAAATAAATTAGCACTACTTTTAAAACAGTGTTACAACTTAATCTAACTAATTTGTAACATGAGCAGAGTAGAAACTATGTACAATTACATAACTCCTAATATACAGATATATACATAATCATACGCGCATATAAATACTCACACGCACGCACACCAAGTATATGCCCATATCCACAAAATACATACATACGAATATATTACAGAATAAATTAGGTGACTAGTTCATAAGGCTTTGTGCGCTTAAGGCGTCTTAAGTCATCATCGGAAAGTAGCAGTTCTAAAGCCTCTAGATTTGGGTGACTGTGAAGTCGGTATTCGTGCGCTTCTGCAATATAACGTATGACTTCATCGATCCATGGAATATTTAAATCGGAATGTATTTCTTCGTTTCGTTGATACCAAAAAGCTCCAGTGATGTTTCGGAGACACTTATTTTGAGCGCGCTGAATAATCAACCAATTGGATGTCTTTGCACAGCCCCAGAGTTGAATACCATACATCCATATCGGTCTGATGATTTGACAATAAATCAAACGCTTATTAGACAGATTGAGTTTAGAATAACGCCCAATCAGCCAACAAATCTGTCTTAATTTTGCATGGTTTGTTCCTTTTTCATTTTGACATGCGTCTTCCAATTCAGCCTGGAATCTAAATGCATACCCAGGTATTTAGCAGAGTCCGATCTCGGAATAGGAAGACGATCAAGATATATAGGACAGGTCTTAGATTTACGAAGCGTAAACATAACATGCACTGATTTTTCTTGATTAATCTTGATCTTCCAATCACATGTCCATTTGCTAATTTTTTCTACTGCATGTTGCAAGTTAGTCGTAGCCAATTCTGGGGAATTGCCAACTGACAAGATGGCTGTGTCATCTGCAAAGGTAGCAGTAGTCGTCTTGGCTGTTGTTGGAATGTCAGCTGTATACAATAAATACAGAGAAGGTCCTAAGACACTACCCTGTGGAACACCAGCCTGTATTGGATGAAATTTGGACTTTGCTTCTTCATAAGAAACTCTGAAGGATCTATCAGAGATATATGATTCAAGAAGTTGGCACATATTTTCCGATAGCAGGTTGCTCATTTTATAGATCAGCCCTTCGTGCCAGACTCGATCAAAAGCTTGCGATATGTCTAGAAAAACCGCCGGACAGTATTTTTTTTCTTCAAAGGCTGTTTCAATTAGCTTAGTTATACGATGCACTTGGTCAATCGTAGAGTGCTGATTGCGGAAGCCAAACTGATGATCTGGTATCTTTAATAAGGGCTTGAGTCGCTTAAGGAGTAGTTTTTCAAATAATTTTGATATGGAAGGTAACAAAGAGATTGGTCGATACGAAGTTACTACTTCTGTTGGTTTCCCAGGTTTCGGTAACATGATGATTTGAGCGATTTTGAAACATTTTGGTACGTATCTCATTCTGAAACAGGCATTAAAGAGATATGTCAGCATGATAATTCCTTTACGTGGTAATTCTCTAAGCGCTCCAGGTGAAATTTCATCGATTCCAGGAGCCTTTTTGGGATTCATATTATTATCTAACTCTTGTGCAACTTCAAGAGGAGTTACTGGTTTTATTTGCTGGAAAGGTTGGTAATTTTTCGTTGTATCGATCTGGGAGTTTATATTATGTGTTGTAAAGACTGAAGCTAAATGCGAAGCGAATAGTTCAGCTTTACTGTTGTCGTCGCGAATCCACTGCCCTTGTTCATCCTTGAGAGGAGGAATATGAAGTAGTGGACGTTTGAAGCGTCGCGTTGCACGCCACAATGAATAATTTGTGTCCGCTGCAGGGCTTAAATTTTCTAAGTAGTTTGTGACGCTTTTCTGTTTGAAATCCTTGATTAGCCTATTAACTTTATTGCTAATTCGATTAAATTTTGTTTTATCCGATGGATGACGGGAGCGTTGCCATATTTTCCGTGCACGTCTTCTCTCTTTTATTAGTTTCCTAACTTCGATAGGATACAGTACTTCATTTGGAACGTTTTCTTTAAGAGCTGGAGTAGCCTGGCTAGCAGCTTTTCGCAACAAGTTGATAAAGTGCTGGGCTTGCTGTTCTAAATCACTAATAGTTTTAAGCCTGATTTTAAGTTCAATTGAAGAGTCAAGGCTTTCTCTAAATTGATTCCAATTAGTATATTTATTGGTGAGATTTTGCGGAATTCTTTTTTTAATCACTACAGAACTTAGTGTCATAAGACCCCGGAGTATGATCTGACGATAAGTCCGTAATTCCTTCTACTTGCACATAATTGGCAGCGATTCCTTTAGTAATGAAAAAGTCAAGGAGATCAGGATTCTTCGCGCAATCTGTTGGCCAGTAAGTAGGTTTCCGCGATGAAAAGAACTTACACGAACATATGTTGATAGCGTTGAGAAGTTCAGCACCTTTTTTTGGTGTCGTCAAACGTGACCCCCATATGGTGTGTTTTACATTAAAGTCACCTGCAAGTATAAAACGAGGACCGAGTTGATTGAAGATATCAATAAATTGACTTTTTTCAAAATTACTATTGGGCGGACGGTATGCTGCAGCTAGATTGAGGTCTGCGCCATTATAGTTTATTGCTACTACTGTGGCTTGTAGGAAATTCAATTGTATTTCTTCCTGTAAATAGTGTTTGATATTCTGTTTAATTATCACTGCTGTTCCTCCTCGTCCTCTGCCACTTGGGTGGTTAGTCCAATATGTAGTGTAGCCGTGAATTCTGATAAAACTTTTTGTTGTAAAATGTGTTTCTGAGATTAATGCGACGTCAACAACATGTGTGTTAAGAAAAGCCTCGAGTTCTTGAGCTCTCTGACTCAAGCCATTGGCATTCCAGGTTAGTATTCGAAACGAGGAGTCAGTCATTTCACTATTTTTCCTTGGCTTTTTGTGTGTTGGCTCAATGGTTTAGTTTCTAATTGAGTAACACGTATATTTAGCTGGTTAATACTAGTTTGGATACTGTGAAGTATAGCCATAACGTCGTTAATGGTTGGATCTTTTTGTTGTGGAGGAATTTGTATTTGTTCCTGTGATTTTAAATTCAATTTGGTTGCATGCGCAAATGTTTTTCCTGCTTGCACTTTTTCTGCAGGTCTGATTCGTTCCTCTCTAACACGATCTACTACCACTTTTTTTATAGGCTGGGACTGCGTTTTCGACTTTTGATGGACTTCGCAACCAGCGTAGTTAGCTGTATGTCCTATCATACCGCATAAGACACATTTTGGTTGGTCTTTTTTAAGTTTCTTGCACTCTTTGGTGAGATGGTTACCGGCACATTTTACACATCGAGGAGGATGAGTGCAGTAATTTTTGGTATGCCCTATTCGTTGACAGTGATGACACTGTTTGATTTTATTGTTTTTATGAGGAGGTTCGATAGAGACTTTACAATGTGCAAGATTAGTTATTTCGTATACGTTTTTATTGTTCGCTTTTGGGGAGATTTCGATTTTGAACAGTGGAAAATTCTTGATTTGCCGTCTTCCTTCTGTATCCCTATATACTTTCACTATAGGGCTTATCCGAATAATTTCATGACCAGTTTTTCTTAAGTCATTCTTTATGTCCTCATGGTCGATTGATGGCGGTAATCCACGGATCACAAACGCAAAAGGACGTTCAGATTTCGGTTGAAACGTGTGATATGTAATTCCACGTAGTAACTCATTTGACGTACTTACTGAATTACTATTCAGATCTTTTAAAAAGGCTGTAACCGAGCGGTAATCGTCACTATCACGGACAGATATTTTAATATCTCCACTAGGAAGTCCCTTAAAGGTAGGTTCTTTTTTTGTTTGTGTGATTACTTTATTTTTAAGTAAGTTGAAGTTTTTAACGTTACTCACAAATGCAGGTGGCGGAAGTGGAGTAAATTTATTTACCAGCTGATTCTCATTTGTTATGTCAGGCATAGTTGAAATATCTACTGATTTAGAGGGAGTACCGTCACGTGTCGGAGTTTGCAATTCCACACAATGTGACTGATCAATGCAGTTTAACCTTTCGATAAGCTCATTTACCTGCTTTTGCAGTTGAGCTATTTGGTTATCCTTGCTGGCAATTAATTCTTCGTACCGTGTCAGAGTAGAAGTTTCTCGTGTTTCTATTTTTTTCCTTTTGTCTTCCTTTTTTCCATTAACAGTGTTAATATCATTGTCACTGATTTGCCGTTTCGGCTTGTCATTAAGTTTTAATTTTAATGATGAAACTGTTTTATTATTTCCCGCCATCGTATAAGTTTTCTTGAGCGGAAATATTTTGTGTGCGGTATATTCTTATTGAATATATGGTAACACCGTTAAGCCAATGCGCTATAACCCCCTTATCGTTTTTCGAACGGTGATGTAAAGAGAAGAAAAAAAAAAAAAAAAAAAAAAGTAGAAGAAGATGAAGAAGAAAAAAAAAAAATGAAAATATCCTCACCGACCGGAACAGAGTCCCAACGAAAAATCCGATTAGCCTCAGTTACATTACTCGGCCTTTCTAAAAACCGCGAGAACATAAATGTTTATAATAAGCAATCGCCGCTGCGAGAAATGTTTAGCAAAAAATAATATTTTTTCTATTTTGTTTTTAACTCTTTAAAATGTCAAAGATCTTCGACTAGGCAGAGAAATCTCATCGCATAATCATTGAAAAATGAGTTGGTACAAAAAAAGAGCTGTATATAAATGTGTGAGTATACAGTTCAGATTAGTTTAGACTGAAAATCCATATAGGAGGAATGGAATACTAGTATCCATTCGTATGTTTTCCTTTGTTTCTATCCACAGAGAATCGAGTACCATTAAATTACTAAATGGTGTAAATATCTTACGACTATGAAGGGAGAGACTGATATCTCAAATAAAAAACAAGTTTTTTACGTTGATATATTCTGTATTATCGCAATCTGTAATTATAATTTCGGTGACTATTGTACTTTGAAGTGTTTGATAACTCACGTACAAATTTTAACAATATTTATACGCGAGTTATTGAACATCATAAAATATACAGTCATTGAAATCATAATTACAGATTTCGATGCGAAACCGTAAATTCGAATTTATAATGAAATGAAATTGCGAGGAAACACTCACTGAAAGAAAGAGGTAAAAATGAATTTTTCTTTAAATTATTAAATTTTTTTGTACAGCTACAACAAGTGTACAATTAGGTCTGCTGATTATATTGACTGATTAAAGTAACCATTGTATTGTATTATATTTTGTATGCGTCTCCCTTGCGGGAGGTTGCAATCGACAATATATACATCTTATTTCCACTAAGGCTACATACTTAATTTGTAATATACAATATAATACATAGTAGGTACTATTCTGTGATTCGATCAAAGTGACTATACGTTTATTATAATCGAATTAAAAATAACAAATTTAAGTTTGTCTTCTTTTTTTTTTTTTTTTTTTTTTTGTTTTCTTAAGCAAATGTTTTTTCGCTGTTTAATACGCTTAAAATAGATATCAAGTTTACTTTTTTTGAAAAATTGTAAATTTCATCCGAAACTTAATTAGAAAAAAAAAAAAATATTAGTATACAAGAAACACATTTAAGGACAACAGAAAATCTACTCAAAAAACATCGAATTTTTGTTTTTTTATAAGTTATAAAACCTGGGTATAAATATGTATGTACATTTATAAAAGTTTCCTACGTATATATGTATATGTGATTGTAATAGACATATTTTTGTACGTAATATTTCATCAGATTTAAAACGCCGCACCTTTGAAATTCGAAAACCATAAAAAAAAAAGAAAAAATTATCTTATTACTAAAATTTGGATTCATATGTACTAAAAAAAATATATAATAACAATTTTTAAATTGTAAATCTAAATTTAAAAATTATTAGCCCTCAGCATAACAACTTTTTTCAAATATTTAACACGAACAAAATTGTTGTCTTCTGTCTGATAAAGTAGCTTTCAGTATATAAAATAACTTCTTCGCAACGCTGAACACAACCGTCAAATGTATCAAAGGCTTGTTATATCCATCGCGAAGTGGAATTAAGAATCAATCATACACCAGCTTGAAAAAAGTCCGTCAGTGATACTTGGTTGTTATTTGTCAGCACTGTTGTTCAATCCCTGCAATTGATACTAATAATAAACATATTGAAATCTATAGAATTTCTAGAAAGTCTAAAAGTAAATATTCTATTGCGATTCTTTTCATTTGTAAAGAAAGAAAAGTTTGCAAAAGTGAGTTTTTTTTTATTTGAAAAAAAAAAAAAATCCTAAGATACAACAATAGTACTACAAGGTAGACGTGGAAGAAGAATTTTTTTTATTAATTACTTCACAAGGTCTTTTTTGATATGTAATTTAAAAGAATACAACTTTATCTTCCGTGATCAACACTTAAATGTATATGTTTAATAAAACCAAATAGCTGGACTTGTTTTTGCTGTATAATGAACATGCTTCAAACAACAAACTTACATAAAAAAACATAACATTTGTTTTCCGACAATTTCAAGTACATAATTATGTATGCGTGTGTATTTTTGTTAACATTTTTAAAAATAAGTAAAACCGTTAAAAATATGGAAAATATGTGCTAGGGTCCAAAATATTTATATGCATTATTAAATTGGTATATTTCGAATCAATTAGTACGAAATATCAAAACGTCAGCTACAAGCAAAAAAAAATATACGTTACATACAAAATTTGTTTTCTATTACATACATAATTGATTTATCTGTTGTACATTAAAAATGAAAATTTAGGAAGCGATTGTAATCAATAGGTCAAAATAATTTTCTTTCACGAGTAAAATAAATTTTAAAGATTACATGCTTATGTAAAAACACAATTTTGAGTTTTTGATTTTCACCATTTCACATTAACCAAAACCTGCATTAATTGCGTGTTTATGCGCGTATATGCATGTGTGTGTGTGTGAAAGTGGGAAAGAGCGAAAATAAATACGCGCGAAATTAAAAGTCGGTGGTCTTAATTTGATTATTGTATTTAAATTCTTGAGTTTATTATTTTATATATTAGGCAAAGAAATTCCTTAGTGCACTTCATAAACAATCACAAATTCAATCGAAATCCATATTCTCCGTGAATGAAATGAAGCAGATAGTTCAAAATATAAATATCGACGTTGGAGATTTTTTCGCCTTTCTATCGACATTAAATGATCAAGGGTTCGTTTTGAAAAAAGGAAAATTTCAGTATCAGGTTCTATCTGCGGATTAACATAGAAATATGTACATAAAGTAATACTTCAATTTTTTTTTTACGTTATTGATTATATTATTATATAAGTTAACAATACACTACCGTCAGTGTATTTTAGATTTAAACCAGACTTTTATATTCAAATAAACCAACTCATAGATATCAAAGATTTTTTCTCTGTGATATTAAGCGTTTTACTTGGATAATTTTTTAATTTTTTGGATCTCAGTTAATTTAATTAATAAATTTTTCTACCAATTTTTTGTTACTTTTTAAGAATAGTTAAATAGTATCATTTGCGTTGTAAGAATAGTATATTCCATCCATGTATATTATTTTTAATTTTAGAATGAACTTTTTGATCTCAGCTTTCACGTTTGACATGGTTGCTTAGATAAAATTATAATAAATAATTATCAATCTAAATGTTAAATTTTTTATTTTAATTATTATACAGACATCTTTAAATATTTATTTGTAGAGTACCAAAAATTTCTAAATTAATTTCAAAAGTTAACACTGCGCTTTTCCCAAGCATTTATAATATAAAGTACCGCTATCTGCCATTTGTGCAATACTTGTTGAATAAGTTTCTTCAATGTTGGACCATTTGAATAAATTTGCTACATATTTGATCTTCAATAAATGCGCTGAGGAAAATCATGTGTCTGTAAACTACATCTCAATCGAAACGTCTTTTTATATTATCTGTTTCAACTACTAAAAAATAATTATTTTCCATTAACTGCGTACGTTTTAAATTATATTGTTGAGCAAAGTTCCTTAGTATCTTCGTAGAATATTGATTTGTAAAATGTACTGAACTCTAGAATGCATTTTTGATCTGTAGGTATTTCATAATATTTTTTTAATGAGTTTCTTTTTTAAAGACATACTAATGTTCTTTTCGTTGCAATTGTTATATACTTGTGTTTTATCCAGATTAATACCTCTATATTTTGTCTGTAACTTAAGTAATAAATCTATTTATTTGATGTTGAATAATACTAACGTACTAACAATGAACATTTTTGGTTTCCTTTCTGTGAAATTACTCTGAATAAACCCTTCCCTGATCTTCTTATTCATAAGTTTTTCGATCTGGAATTGCAATCAAGGTTCTGTTATTAAAATAATTATAAATATACTTATAGACTTTACAATTTTAATTTAACAAAATTTCTATTAAAATGTTCAGATCCTCATTATTACTGCAACACAGGTCTATGTAGCTGGAGAGCCTGCTTATATTATGTGACCAAAAAAAATGTAAAATATATAGCGTGACTGTTGATGACAGTCTTAAATTCCTTTATTTCATTCAGTACCGAGATGTGGTTCGTTGGTACATTCATAAAATGCGCAACAAGTGTCCAGCGAGAAAGTTCTCGGCACATACACTTCCGTTCAATTATTTAAAACCGACCGGGTTTCTACGTTTTCTTTTGTTTTTTGATGTGAAAACATTTTGAGCGTTATCGTTACGTTTTGTAAAACGTATTTAGTTTAGTTTAAAAGGTTTTCATTTAAAGACGCCCGGCATCTTGGGCCTTTAGCGTCTTCTAACTTCACAATAATATAACAAAATACGTAACAATTTTTTAACGTTTAAATGCAACAATTAAAGATAAAAAAATACAATAACTCAAAAATATTCTAGCTAATAAATTTGTAGGAAGTTTTAAATTAATTGATATAAGCCTGTAGTCTCTAAAAATCGAAATAGTTTACCGCATCTTTAGATATTTATATTTTAAGTCGCGTCCGAGAATTTCATCTTTTATCGATTTTTATATTATACACGATTCGATGATGTGCGTGGTGGTGATGTTTATATTACACCGTGGGCATTTCCTCAGAGCTTCGTCCGTGAATAGGAGACTACTATGCGTATATAGAGTATGCGCCGTGCGTATTCTGGCCAGAATCACTTTCTCCCTTCTATTTATCCGGTATGATTTTGCGGTGTAATCAATTTGAATTGATGCGCCATTTCTTTCAGTGCAGCTAGGTTTAATCGATTGGTTCCAGTCTCAGCTATGCGTTCTCTTATTTAAGTCCAAAATGATTTGTATCGTGTGTATTGCTTTTCTAGATAGGAGTGAAACATTTTAAAATGATTTGGGTGATGTTCATTTTCCGCAACCTCGATGTAGTATTTTATAGATAATTGGTATCTTCTATTTCGTAACATGATGATATCTATTTCTTCGTGAAGTTTTGTGATTGGACTTGTACAAAAACCTGCAAATGCATAGGGGTTCTAACTGCGTTTAGTTTATCAATGTTTGCTTTTGTTGCTGTGTCGTAGATTATGGAGCCGTAATCGATTACTGATTGAAGGTGGTTAGTATAGATCCGCAGCATTGCCCATCTGTCAGTTTCCCATTTTGAGTGGCTCAGCTTTTTTAGTAGGTTTAATCCGGTAGTTGCCCTTCGCTTGACATGATTTATGTGGATTTTCCAATTCATCCGTGTATCGAAATATAGGCCAAGGAATTGGTGTGATTGCGTGTTTGCGATAAAGCTTTCGTAAATTTTGAGATCAATGTCTGGTGTTGGACAACCATTTTCTATGAAAATTTAGTACGACTGTTTTTTCCGGTGAAAATCTGAGTCATTTGTTCGTTATCCATGTTTGTAGATTATTTATCGTATTTTGCAGAATGTTCCGTATTTTGGTTATAAATTTGCCTCGGATATAAATGGCGAGATCATCAGCAAATAAAGAGTACTTTGCTCGCTTCTTGATTTGTGTGCTTATATCGTTCAGCCCCAGAATAAATATAATCGGACTAGCTACAGATCCCTGCGGGGTACCTGTTTCTTGAGTTTGTGCGCTGGAGTACGTTGTGCCTAGGCGTATTTTGAAATATCTGTTTTGTAGGAAGGCTAAGATAAAAAGTGGTAAATTGCCTTTTAAGTTTAGGTTTTTTAACGATTCCATGATAGATAATTTTGGTAATCGGTCGGAAGCCTTTTCATCATCGAAGAAAACACGCGCAGTATATTCTCCAGTTGTGAAACCATCTAGTATTTCCTGTTGCAGTTTAATCAGCTGGTCAATTGTTGAGCGCCCCTTTTTGAATCCGCATTGGCATTCGTTGATTTGGTAGTTTTCTTCGATATACGTCTTGCGTATACTTTTTGGCGTGTTATATTTTGTCTGGTACTTGGCATAGGTTATTAACGAGTTCTGCGAAGTTCCTTTTGGAAATGAACGAGCTTTTTTCGTTTATGTCAGGATGCGCATCCAGGTATTTATTTATTTCAGTCAATTCGGTAGGCGATAGTAACTCTTTTTGTGACTCAGAAACTTTACGTTTTTTTGGTCTTCTGGTCCTTTTCTTCTTGCTCGAATTCGTTGATTTCTTAGTAGAAGAACCTCGTTTATTTTGGGTACTATCGTCTGCGAGTTTTTGGCTCATAAGTTCATCGTGAATATGTT
The DNA here is from genome assembly GCA_039619475.1 of Icerya purchasi. Lineage (NCBI taxonomy): Eukaryota > Metazoa > Arthropoda > Insecta > Hemiptera > Monophlebidae > Icerya > Icerya purchasi. Next base: position 442,327,289 of record CM077116.1, read on the forward strand.
TTTGTTCATTTTCTATTTCTTTTGCGTTAGGGTATTTTTTTGCTGAATATCCTCTTTTTTCCCCAGGAAACATTTCATATTTGACTCGGTAGATAAGAAGATTCTAAACTCTTCGTCATCGTAGTTTATTAATATAGAATCTGGTATTTTACTCATATCTGTGTTATCAAGATTAAATTGCACTGCCTGTCGGTAGCTTAGTATGTGTTGCAGTGACGGCTTTGTGTGACAAGCTTTTATGAAACGCATAGGTAATTTTAGAGCTATACCTGTCTTATTAGTTATCCCGTTTACGATAACGATGTGTGGTGTAATAGGACAGTTTACCATGTTCTTCCATAAATTTGCTTAATGTGCTGACGGTGTCGAAGTAAAACAAGCACATCCTTTCTTTGGACATACGTGATTGAAAGATGATTTTTGACGGTGGAACAATGGACACAATTGCTTCGTCATACTCTTCATTTGTAATGTTTTCAATAAGCAGAAATACAATAGCTTGATCGGTTTTTGGAAAGATGTCTGTAGATTGGGCGCAGGCTGAGTAATTCAACCTTCCGGGCCTAACCATGGCGGGGAATTTCTCGGAACAAGTTAAATGCGAATAAAGTGTGCGATGACGCACGACGCGATGTGCTGCGAAGTACTAATAAAAAGTAACCGACTTACCGTTCGTAAATAAGATTTCCGTATTTGTAAAACAGCGATAAGAAACACAACGACTAACTAAAACATAAAAAGAACACACAAAACACGTCTGAACACATGAGCTCCCACTTTCTGCCTCCCTAAAACGTATTTAAAATTTGTTTTAATTATTATATTAGTAATATTCTTTAAAAAGGAGGGAAAAATACAGGAAATAAAGCTTTTGGGGAAATACAGAAATCACCTGTATGAAAAAAGAGAACAAATAAAAGATTTAAATAGATATTAATACACGGGTGAAGCCACGGGCAAATCTAGCGGGTAGGTAAATGGGCCGTTTATAGGATAAATGAATGATATAATAAAAGTGGATGATAAAGCTTTAGGACCTCCAGAAATGGCACTCAATTGACAAGAATGGAAACCGCATTTTTAATATTTACTACCGGGAATGTTATTTATATTCAAATTTGAAATCCTTGCTCAACTACTGTAGTTTGCTGTACATGAAACGTGAAGACCATTTTTTTTTTTTTTTTTTTTTTTGAACGATGATAAACATGTTTCTCAAAGAGAGAAAGAATCTTTACATAAATATAATTCTAGATAAAACAACAATTTTTTTTTATTAATTTCCAAGTACAGATTTAAACAGGCATTAATATACGACTCAAGACATGAGTAACAGATAATATTATCATAAAATAAAAATATTTTAAATTTAAAAATAGTATTGATTTAAATCGCTCGAGTTTATTGCCCCCTTCATTTTAAAATTTTGTGTGTTCATATTTTCCCCCCCTATATTCTAATGAAAATTTTTCGGCCAATTTTTATCTAGTAGTATTAAGTAAATCAAGTATATCTCTAAGAAGGTCACATTTTTCAACGTTTATTGTAATGAACATTGAGTATCAGAGTTGACAGTGAATATTTAGTGCGTTAACGTCTTTTCGTGCGTTTATCTTTGATAAGAAGTTATCGCATCTATCTCCTTTCATTTACACTTCAGTCACACACACAGCAACACACTTTCGGTGCTTGGTATACACCGTTTATCTATATCTCTAGCGCTGTATATATTTCTATCGCTGTGTATATCCTTATCGCGCGAAATATATAATTTGTACGGGGTATGTTAGATGATGATGGGGAGGGGGAGACCCCTCCCGGTCACTCGGCTACGGTCAACAATGTTCAGATGTGCATCGATAATTCGTCGGCGGTTACTGATAATATGTCAGGTACCGAAATGACGAAATCAGCTTTGTCCTCTGACAACATCATTAGATCAAATAAAAGTAATAATAAAAGCACCGGTACCGGCACCGGCAGCAATAGCAGTAATCATAATAATAATAACAATAATAATAATAATAATAACGATGATAAGAATAGCGAAGGTAATAATGACGATAATTATATCAAATATAATTCTAGTAGTAGTAGTAGAATCATTAATAAAAATCGATATTCTGAATCTTATCGTCCGAACGATTCGGGTATATATAAGGTTTTTGTTGAACGAATTCCTTCTGACCAATTAGATAGAATATCAATTAGTGCCCTGAAAGTCGCAGAAATATTAAGAAGAAATTCTCTATCAAAAAATTTATTTGAAATTAAAAAGGTAAGTCGGAATCGGGTGATTGTTCAATACACCTCTCCAAGTTCCGCTAATGAACTTGTTGATCATCCTTGTTTCACGTCGATTGGCTATAACACTTATATCCTATCCTACTTAGTTTCTCGATCTGCTGTAATTAAAAACGTCGATATCGAGTACACAGAGGAAGAAATTTTTGATATGATCGATTGTGAGCCCTTCTTGATTAATCGTATTCAAAGATTAAAGAGGAGAGCCATCGTGGATAAGGAAGTTAAATTCGTTCCAAGCACTTCTGTGCTTATTGTATTTGAAGGCCAAACCCTGCCAGCCTATGTATTTTTGTGGAACGTACGTTTCAGCTGTGAACCCTTTATTAGGCGAACCCGTCAATGTTTCCGTTGCTTAAGGTATGGGCACATCTCCAGTCAATGTAAGGGACGTGCCAGATGCCTGAAATGTGGAAGTTCCGACCACGTCGAAGATCAATGTGCCAGTTCAGTCCAAGCTTGTGTCTATTGCAAGGAATCTCACAAGTCAACTGATCCCTCTTGTCCAGAGAAAAAGCGGCAGATTGCCATTAACGAGATAATGGCAACTCATAATCTGAATTTCCAGGAAGCCTCGTTGGAAGTTCCGCAAACGTACAAGCAGTCAAGTTTATATTCGAACCGAACTAATAACCGATTTTCTCTGCTCACACATTACGACGAGTTTCCGGCAATTACTCCGAAGAAGCATGAAGAAGACAATGTTAATATACCCGCATATAAACCTAGACCCATGTCTAGAAAGACAGGTCTCTACGACCCAAATCAGTTATTGCCGCGCGCATTAAAAAGAACAGTGCCCTTTATGTCCTCTGACGAGGAAAAAAAGTTTAATGATAGAAAATTAATTCTAAAAAATAGGCTTTCAATGAACAGAAGATGGAATAACTCCGAATCTTCTGTTACAACTAGTTCAGATAGCACTAAACCGATGGCTTCTGGTACAAAGAAGGATACTATCGGTAATAAATCTAAAAATAATAATCATAATAGTAATGGAAGCATTGGTAACATTAGTAATAAAAATAATACAATTAGCAAGAAAAGCACAAATATAAAAGGCAAAAAATTACTACCGTTAAAGAATATAAAATCATTATAATTAATAGAAAATAATTTATTAATAATACAAATAATAAAGGTTTTTTTTTTTTTTTTTTTAAATTAATTTTTTTATTTATTTATTTATTATTATTTTTTTTTATTTTTTTATTTTTATTTTTCAGGAATTAGCATAATTTTATGTTTAATTTACTCCAGCTATTTTTATTTAGTTGTTTCAGCATTACTTTAGCCACTTAGTTGTTCTCTCCAAAATGCTTCGAATATTGCAGTGGAATGCCCGGAGTATTCTCGCTAATAAGTGTGACTTGGAGGTATTTCTGTTTAATCACGATGTGGATATCATCTTAATATCAGAAACGTGGCTTACTAACGATAAATACTTTCATATTAATAATTACAGTTGCTACCGAGATGATAGAGAGGATGGGTACGGTGGGGTAGCTGTTCTCGTCAAGAGGACGTTTACTCACCATCCAATTAATCTAAACCTAACTGATTCCAACAACAATACGAAATCCAATGCAGTTTCAGTTTTCGTTACTTATGGGAGCTGCTCTGTAATTTTTATTTCTTATTATTCCCCTCCAAACCATTTATTTGACCCGGAAACCATCCTCGGAGCCTTAGATAATTTGGGCGAAACACGCATCGTTCTGGGTGGGGATTTTAATGCTTTAAATAGATGTTGGGGATGTAGTCGGAATGACAGAAAAGGTTGGGCAGTGATGAATATTATCTCTAATTCATCACTTTGTCTCCTTAACGATGGTTCGGCTACAAAATTCGGGAATCCGCAATTTTCAAACAATCCAGTGGATTTAACGTTAGTTTCAAATGATATTTTCCTGGACTGCTCTTGGAGAGTGCTCCCCATTTCATTGGGTAGCGATCATTTCCCTATCGTTATTGACATCGGTTCAGAGTCTTCCAAATCCACCGCTGCTGACCCATCTTACTTAGATGATAATATTTCACGATGGAAACTTGCAAAGACCGATTGGAGTAGATTTCAAAATGCACTGGACTTAGGCATTCGTGAAGTCAATACCATGGTCGAGCCTATGGATAAATATAATCTATTTCAGCAGGCCATTTTAACGTCTTTACAAGAATCAACCCCGCGACGACCCTATATAAGGGGAAAAAACAATCTAAGCCCTGGTGGAATAGTGAGTGTGAATTAAAAATCAGAAGCCGTAATGAGTCTTTGAGGAAATTTCGATTAGAAGGCTCCATGCAATCATACATGGAATATAAAAAAGTTGCTGCTGAAACACGTAAACTTTTAAAATTAAGCAAAAAAGCTTCCTGGAAGAATTTATGTAGCAAATTTAATAGGAACACACCTTTAAAGGAGGTTTGGTTTTTGGCCAAACGCTTCAAGGACAATAGAACACCGAGTAATGTCATAGGTAATGCGGACTGGTTTCAGGAGTTTGTTAGCTTGGTGTCCCCTCCGTACGTGCCTACGGCGGATGAGTTAAATGAAATCAATCAGGCGCCACAAACTCATACGGCGGCGAATCATTTTTTGCTACAACCTATCTCCTATACCGAACTATTTGTCCCATTAAATAAGAAGAAAGATTCAGCACCTGGCATAAATGGCGTAACATATTCGGTCCTAAAGAACATGTCTGAAAACGCCAAAATTATTCTTGTCGGCATCTTTAATGATCTGCTGCAACGGGGTTTGGTTCCGGATGACTGGGGGCGGTTTCTTGTATGTCCTATCCTGAAACCCGGGAAATCTCCTGCTCAAGCATCTTCTTACCGGCCAATTTCCTTGGCTTCCTGCCTAAGAAAAGTATTTGAACTGGTTATAAAGAATCGTTTAATATGGTGGCTTGAAAGTAGCAACGTCTTTCCGCACAATATGTTTGGGTTTCGTCCAGGTTTAGGGACTTTGGATTGTATTGCTAGCTTTTTAAATGACGTTTACCAGTCGTTCATTAATAGAGAGTTTCTTCTGGCCACATTTTTGGATGTTAAGGGAGCTTTTGACAATGTTTCCATTCCCATCCTGTTTAAGCAATTAACCGACTTAGGAATACCAAATCTCATGGTAATAACTCTGTGTAAATTATTTTCGAAAAGATTTCTCTATTTCCTGAACCCAGTTTCTAAACGAACAGAGCTCCGTACAGTTTATCGGGGACTTGCTCAAGGATCGGTGTTGAGTCCTTTATTGTTCAACATTTATATCAGATCAATCCTATGTACTCAGCTACCCTCTGCATCAAATATTTTATCATATGCAGACGATGTTGTTGTATATAGTAGAGATAAAAATCTTTCTTATTGTATACAGAATAATCAATTTTCAGTAAACGTTTCTCATGATGCTTTTCAAAAGATTAGTTTGGACTTGTCTCCATCCAAATCTTGTATTACATTATTTACTCTTAGGCCTTACTCTCAACCGGATATAATAATTAAAATGCATAATCAAAACATTACGTTCTCTAAACAGGTGAGATATCTGGGCATGTATCTAGACTCCAGATTAACTTGGGCATTCCATATACAGACGTTGCTCCAACAGTTACCCAGGACTTTTAATCCACTGAAGGCGATTAGCAACACTTCCTGGGGAGGCGACCCAGTAACCTTAGGTCTTCTGTATAAAGCTATTGTTAGGTCTAAACTCGATTACGGTGCGATTTTTTATGGATCGGCTTCAAAGTCGCTTCTGGGCAAGTTAGATGTTCTGCAGAATCTGGGATTGAGGCTTATAACAGGGAATGTTAGATCGGCTCCTACTATAAGTCTTCAGATGGAATCCAAAATTCCTCCCCTACAGGTAAGAAGATCTCTTTTGGCAGATCGGTTTTTAGTTAAATATTGCAACTTCCTCCAGCCATTAATTTTTAAAAAATTCATTAAAATTTCAAACGAATGGAGATTTGTACAGCGTAAGAAACCGCTTTTAATTAAAAATGTCAATAGGTATAGCTCATATTGCCCCGCCCTTATTCTCGTTTTGCCATCTAGGTATTTTATGTTCCCGTTTATTATCAATGCAGTTAAAATAGACGTAAATTTAGACCTCCTAAACAACTTAAAGAAAGAATTCCTTCCCCTCCATGTATTTAATTGTTGCTTTTTGCAATTAATGGAATCCGAATACCCTTCTTTCCTAAGAATATTTACGGATGGCGCCAAATTCTCAGGGTCTAGGAAGGCGACGGGCGCGGCATTCATAACGGAAGAGAAATTAGTATTTAAGTTTAAGCTTCCACCTGAGGCTTCTGTATTTACTGCTGAGCTGCTCGCCATTGACAAGGCCTGTGATTTTATTCTAAACGCTGCAGACGATAGAGGAAAATCGGTAATATGCTCAGACAGTCTAAGCAGCCTTTTGGCCCTTAGGAACAGTCACTTTAAGCATCAGAACCACCCGTTGATATTCGAAATCAAATTAAAACTTGCTAACATTCGGGACAATGGGGGTACAGTAAAGTTTTGTTGGATCCCTAGTCACTGTGGGATCATATTGAACGAAGTGGTGGATCAGGCAGCTAAAGACGCTGCCTGGGATGGGATAATATACCCCTACATCCCGTCAACGGATCTTTTAGAGAAGGTTAAAAGAGATAACTTAACCGAATGGGAAAATATTATCAAGAGTGCGCCTAGTACAGGCAGGTCTTACGAATTGGTCCAATCGACTCTTCCAGCTAGACCCTGGTATTTCAATATTTCTAATGTTCCGGATAGTTTAGTGCGAAAGTTTGTGACTACTATCTGCAGACTTCGTACAGGGCATAACAGGGTGCGACTAAATTTTGGGGTTGAAACCCCTCTACACTCCAATTGTAATGAGCATTTTAGTACAGGTTATTGTGAGGAAATTAATCACCTATTGTTTAATTGCGAGGCGCTAGCCAGAGACCGAGTCTTCCTTTTGGAGGATTTAAAGGCCTGCGGTTCATTTCCACCTTATTGTATTTTTCCCTTACTCGCTTCAGGTAATCGTGTGTTGTTAAGAATATTCAAGTTTATTAAAAAAAGTAAAATCATTATTTAAAATTTTTTTTTTTTTTGTTTGTTTTTTGCTTTTTTACTTTTTTTTTGTTTTGGATTTTGTGGCCCGGCTTCAGTTAACCATCAAGGAGTTCTGATGTGGCTAGTAAATGTTATCTTCCGATGTCTTACAACTTGTTAATTACTCGGTTCTAAACCTATATCCTTGACCTGCTGCTGTCCAGTCGCATCCCAGTGCCTATTGCACTTGGAGTGTGATGTGATCAGTGTCAATTTTATATTCTTTCCTTCTTGACACTCGTGGGCTATGTCAATCACTGCGGCCATGTGTGTTCAAGTTGTATTGTGAGAGTGTAAATATCAATGTTAATTCCTTATCCTTCTTGACACTCGTGGGCTATGTAATTCATTGCGGCCATGTGTGGTCAAGTTATATTATGAGAGTGTAATTTTCAATGTTAATTCCATATCCTTCTTGACACTCGTGGGCTATGTTATATCATGGCGGCCATGTGTGGTCAAGTTGTATTATGAGAGTGTAATTTTCAATGTTAATTCCATATCCTTCTTGACACTTGTGGGCTATGTCATATCATGGCGGCCATGTGTGTTTGAATTGTATTGTGGATGTCTAATTATTAGTGTTAATATTGCCACACACTATTCTGTTAGTCTAGGTTATTTGTAGAGGTGTTGGTGGCCAAATGGTTTCTTGCCGGGCCAAAAAAAAAAAAAAACAAAAAAAAAAAAAAACATTGAGTATCAGCACTAAATATAATTTTTTTAAATTTTGAAAAAGACGATCCTAAAAATAGTATGAAAGCATGTGTTTTTTTTAAGTTAAGAATATTTGTTAAAAATTCTGCAGAATAAATCTATTTTGCTAGGCTCATATGTATGTTTTCACATCTTCCAAGGGTCGCAAGCGACACTTAAAATTTTTTTTTACTCGATTCGTCACGAAAGGAATGAGAAGAAGAAAAAAATAAAGTTGTATCCCGAAACATTTAAAAAGATAAAGATTAACGGAAGAAGATGAAAGAATATAAAAAACACCGACAAGGAGAGTACGAATACCGCGAGTTTTAATAACGAAGAGTAAAAGGACGATTACTCAGTAGAAAAGATCGAACATACAAGCAAAATATGATCAAAATCACGAGAAATGTATATGGAAAAGAAATGAAAAGAACAAAATGGAGGAGAAGCAGATGAATACCGAGGAGCGTTTAAAAGAAGAGAAATTAGGAACCATTGGCGAGTAGGAAAAGACGGCTAAATAGAGAGATAAAAGAAGCCAGAATTAGAAAATGGAGAAGAATAGAAATTGAACCATAATTTGCAATGAGCGACGGAGGAGAAAAGAACAATATTATGAGCTAAAAATGTACCCAAAAATCTGCTGCTATAAAAACGGAAGAACGGACCAAATAAAAAAAACCGTTTCACTGCTCTCAATGCCTAAATGACCAGAAATTCACAGAAGATCGATCTCGATCGAATGAAGGGGGAAAATATCATGGATGAGGGAACGTATGAGAAGCTTTACATAATCGGAAGGGTGCAGGAAACTGGAAAAACTGAACGAGAAATATGAAAGCTTATCACGACTGATAAAATTGGAGTTTTACTAGAGGTAAATCACCATTTACGAAAGATAGAGCTGTAAGAAGAAACAAGAGAAGAAGAATAAATAGACAAGCGCTTAATCAAAAAGTGATAGCCCAATTGGTTCTACAAATAAAAAGAGGAAAAGTATGGGATTCAGCAAAGGTAGCCAAACTCGGGGTATAGATCTCAGGGCACCAAGGCAGAGGCGAAGACAGGTATTTTGAATGCGATCTAATTTTGAAAGAAGAGGTTTGGACCAATTGCTATAAATAATCTAGGATAGAGCGGATAAAGGATTTATAAAACATGAGTACGATACACGGATTGCTTCAATAATATTAATATGAGAAAGAGATGTCAACAGATTGAGTTTTTTGAAAAAGAACAGATGATTAATGTGATCGTTAAAAAAGGAGAGATGCCTGTCAAGAAAGATCCTAAATATTGAAAAGAGTTTACAAGGGGAATTGGACCACCACTTAAAGTAAGAATATAATAAAAGAAGGATCAAAAGAATAAAAAGTAAAAACAACAATCGAGGATTTAAGGGGAGAAATAAAGAGATGAATATTAGAAAGAGCATGTTCTAGTAATCGAAATATTAACCTTACGGCAGAATAGAAAAGAGAGAAAAGAATTATAATTCTGCATTGAAAGAGAGTATCAATAAGAGAAGCAAGTGGACGGGAGTTTTTAATTAAGAGCATTATGTCAAAGAGTGTGAGAAAGTGAACGTTATTAAAGTTAACCTATATATCAACGAAAACAGCGATTAAAAATTTTTTATTAATAAACGACATATAAACGTCCGATAGAAACATCCTTAAACAATCGGGTGACCCACGACCAGGACGAAAATGGAACATGTCGTAAGGTTTAGTAATAGGAAAAAGAATAAAAGTGTTCCAGGAAGGAAGAGTACAACAGGAATCAAGAAAGGAGCTGAAAGAGCAACTACATCCTTCGCTCAAAAAATTCATTGTGTTCGGGTATGTTTCACTGGTAAAAAAAAAAAAATATCAAACGAAAATTTTTTATCGGCTGCTATGCTGGAATCGGCGTGGATCACTAACTTTTATACTGTAGAAAGCGTCGTACGACAAAAATGACGTAATGAATAATTGTAGGAATTCATTGTAAAATCTACTGATATTTCTAGATAATTGCTGAAAACTGACTTTTTATGCGATTATCAATTTTTTTTTTTTTTGCAGAAGCCTCTGCAGTGTACATCGAAATAAACGTTTTATACATTCTCAACTAACTGAATGATTTTTTTGTTTTTAACTATTCCAAAATGTTTTAGTAAGTTTTGCAATATTCTTAGCAAAATTTAAAAAGTACCCACAGAGAATAGTTCAGATAATCCAAAAAAAAAATTCTTAAATGTTCGCCGATTAGATTATTTTGCAATACAATTTATCCCCTTTTATGCGATAAATATACGGGGTTATATTTTATAATACTTTAACGATTTTTATTTTAAAACCATTTCTGAGAAACCTAATAAATAATTTAGCCAGAAACAGGAACAAACGAAACATATATTCCATATACACATTGTGTTGGAATACTATTTTAATAAAAATAAACATGGTAAATACACTTCCTTTTTATTATTTTTTTAATATTATATTTATACACTTGTCAATGAGTGTACTTCAAGTGTTTGTTCGGTTTCTATGACAACACGATTATAGCCCTATGTGTTATATTTTCGAGCTCTTTTCTGTATCCTTGGCTTCTTTGTACATTTTAGTGAATATGGCAATGATCAGCGTTAACGTCGCATCATTTAAAACTTATAATAAAGAAATTTGCGAAGAAAAAAGCAGTTTACAAAATTCTTACAGATTATTAAAAGCGGAAGATATTAATTGGGAAAAAAGATGTTTCCCACGATTGACGACCATTGTCTTACGTAACATAGCGGCGCATATACAAGGTAACTGTTACAAAAATATATGCTAATTTTCATGAAAAAGTAAAGTGATACAAAAAATTTTAATTATAAAAGAATACTTAATCTTCAATCAAATGTTATTTCAAAAGTTCTCTAGTTCAAAATTCAAATTAATAACTAATCAGAAAAGTAGAAATCGAAATTAACACTTTTGAAACGCCGAAAACCTTAGTTCACACGTATCTTGCGATAGAGCAAGTTCATCATAAGCTTCATGAAACAATCGTTTAATTCAACAGCAGTTTTTTCTTCACTTGGAAGCACAAAATTAATGCTGTCCACGAGTGCTCTTTATTTGGCACAAATTTGGACATATTGAACGCAGAAAAACAATACTATGTAAACACTTTTTCAATTTTTATGACTGACACACATTTGACAAGTGTTGATGGCGCAACAAAATTCCATATGTGTCAAAACCTTTATACTACACACTCTACATTGGTGAACATCTTATTTCTCAAATCCGCATTTCATACTTGTACACCTGCTGTATCTTGATACGGTCAGATATTGTTAGGAGGAAAGAACAAATAGTAGGAACGATGTGTGAAGAAGTAAAAGACAGGATATAAGAAACACAATATGGAGTAGGAAGACCAAGTTGCAGCAAACTGCAATAGAAAGCAAAACGCTCCGTAGAAAGAGATTAACACTTAATAAACACGTGATCAGCATCGTAAACACACTCTTCGTTTGAATGGAGAGAACAATACGGAGAGGCAACGAATGAAAAACGAAAACGGGAAAAAGATAATGCTATATGGCTTAAGAACGTAGATGAATAACGGAAACAACAACAAAACGACGAGTAAAGGAAACGAAAGAGAACCTTAACAGGAAGACACTAGGTTGAATAGATAGATGAAAAGAGCAATTGTTAGAAAAAGAGGAAATGTATACACATCCGATACCAAAGTCTGAGATGAAAACCTTTACACTGAGGAAGGAAATTAAACGATGGAATTGTTTTAAAAACGAAGTGGGAAGAAGCAGCAATCCGAGCCAAGGAGTCCGCCGCTTCATTACCAAAAATGCCCAAATGACTGGGAATCCACAAAAAATCAATTTGATTGAATGAAAAAAAGAAAGAACGTGGATAAGTGAGCATATACGGAAAATAATAAAATCACAGGAATGATCAGGTAGGAGAAAACAAATAGCCTGAAGGATAGTCATGGAGATAATCAAGAATTTAGAGCAAAAATGATTTGAAGAAATGAAAAGGTAACAGCCTAAAGCTTCAGTAACTCGAAATGAAAATATTAAAAATACAAATAAACTACTCGTGTACACTATCTTGAAGGTTTTTTATGGATCTATGGATGTTGTTTCGGAAAAGCAATGACTTGAATTTTAATTCATCTGATAACAATTAAGGGGCTACATAAACGTTAAAAGGTGAGCACAAATGTAAAGTAAGTGTAACTGAATATTCCGTTGTAAATAAAGTGGAATCCGGTTTTACAACGTTGTATAATATTCTTTTAAAATAACGACTTCGTGTGAAAGATAAACAAAGGGGGGACATCTGCAACTATATTCAAAAGTTCTGTTAGCAACAAGAAACAGATGAAAATGATAAATATTAATAATAATCGGCTAAATGCATTATTCCATGTTTTTTCTTATTTAATACGTAGTCGGCTGTCTTTAACGAGTTATAAACTTACAGTTCTTCATTTAAAACGTAACAACACAATCGTAAATTGAATTTAGTTCTATACGGTCTTTCTTTTTCATTCATATTTAGCAAGTTTATTTAGAACGATATTTTTTGAAGTTTTTTCATTTTCCACGGTTTTGGTTTCATTGTTTGTTATATATTTTTTTTAATTTCACTGTTAAAAAAAGTCAAACTCATCATTTTACAATACCAGTTATAATTTAATAAAATACTCAAATTTGAAAATCGTGAAACTAAACTTCAATCCCTTAACGAAGCACCCCTAGGTTTTAAAAATTTCGAAAAAGATTAATAAACACTTGTAAGCACTTAAAAATGTACACATTTATGGGAATGTTGAGTGAAAAATATATATACGATATTACAAATATCAAAATTGGGTATTTTTGTTATGATTTTAGTATTATGTAAATGTAAACCATGTATGATTACTTTTAACTTAACATATGGAATCCTCAGTGTATAAAAAATAAATTATAATAAGTATATTTAGAGCCGCCATTTAAGTTATTGATCAAATATATATATCAAATTTTAAGAGCAGGGGAAAGCAATTAAATATGTATACTTCTATAATATAGTTATCGGTATAATTTCGTAGAAATTTAAAATTTACAATAATAAAACTTTGTGATTTTCCGCGATATTTCTTCTAATTTTTGTGGATCCTCTGTGAGGACATTGCACCCCCCTCCCCTCCCCCTTTAAGAACTGCTGCTGTAGAGCACATATATTCTTTAAAAAAAATATATTTTCCTTGTTTATCGTACAAAAAACAGTAAATAAATAAAACGATGATTTTTGGTTTTTTCAATATCCCGATGTTCGCCAGTTACAACTTTCAAAGTATTCCTATAGCACGTGGAGAATGTCCCACATTACAAGAAATCTCAGCTGCCTGATCTCATTTTAATATTCAAATTTCCACACGCCTTTAAACAAAACTGACTGTATACAATGTTTTACCTTACAAAATATTTTAAAATAACTAATTATCGAAAAAACGTTTGTCTTAAATAGATTACGATGTCGACAAGATACCAGATAAACATAAAACTTACTTATGGCAAATTGTTCCAACAAATTTATCGTTGAGATTTACTTTTGACCGAATTGAGGATGGCGTTTATTGGGAACGATGTTACATCGATAAGTGGCCCCAGGTAAATGAATGTTCGTATTTTAGTTACGATGAAAATTAAATAATTATTAAAATCTCTAAACCTTATTCTTCGTCGTTTCATCCTGTTTCTCTTGTTTCGTGTTTTAGGGAGTTTTTCGAAAGTTTAATTAACAAACGTCTCTCATTTGGTGGCTCGAGCACAGCAAATCTGTTAACCAACGACATGTTCCATTTTCGTCCTGGTCGTGGGTCACCCGATTGTTTAAGCATGTTTCTATCGGACGTTTATATGTCGTTTATTAATAAAAAATTTTTAATCGCTGTTTTCGTTGATATATAGGTTAACTTTAATAACGTTCACTTTCTCACACTCTTTGACATAATGCTCTTAATTAAAAATTCCTGTCCACTCGCTTCTCTTATTAATACTCTTTTTCAATGCAGAACTATAATTCGTTTCTCTCTTTTCTATTCCGCCGTAAGGTTAATCTTTCGAGGCTTACCACCTTAAGGTTCCTGCCATAAATTCTACGGTCTTTAATATTTACTTTATTCAAAAAAATTTCTTCTCTTCCTCTTAACTCTGCTTCACTTTTGTTTATTGTCAATATGCTTATCTCTACTCCTCTGATCGCAATATTTCATAAGTCAACTCCCGTCTTCAAAGCTCTTTAAAGCTGCTGGTTTATAATATTCTTCTCTTTATTTCTCCCCCTAAATCCTCGTCTGTTGTCTTTATTTTTATCCTTTTGATTCTTCTTTTATTAGTCTTTTAAATGGTGATTCAATTCCTGTTATAAATTCTTTTCGCTATTTAGGAATTTTTATTAACAAGCGTCTCTCCTTTCGCAATCAAAATTCATCTGTCCTCTCTCAAAAAACTCTAAAATCTTTTTCTCACACTAATTCATTATTGACGGTGACTAATTTTGGCGCACATCTTACTTCAAGAAATATCACTCATGCTCGCCAACTCCAATATGTCATTTACTCTCTTTTCTATAAAATAGAGACTGTTGTAAAGTCAATAGAGTCATTAGCTATTGAAGAACTAAACCTAAGCAATCGTGTTTTAGTTAAATAGAATTCGGTTCAAATTTCGCTGTCGCGTATAAAGATACAAAATAATTATTAACACTTACTTCTGGTAAACTCCGTAATGGAAAAGACCAAACGGACAAAAATAATAAATAGGCTCCTAACATATTATACTATTATTCCGGTATCTGTACATGTAAAATCAAAAACTTTTTTTTTATTTCAACAAAATACATATTATACTGGCTGTTGATTTTTTTTTTAATGAGCATCTTCATTTTTCGGTCGCTGATAAATTATTTCTTACTTGTATAATAAATAAATACCTGACTTTATTCTACTTCGGGCACTGTAAAAAGTTCTTTCAATTGTACAAGAACAGAACATTCCATGCTCGTTGGGCCGGCAAGAATATATATGTACGAATGCAGGTAATGCTCTCGTGGAAAATTTTTTTGTCTTATTTTATTTTACAAACGGCGTACAAATGATGTAATTACCAGTATCATTAAACATAGTTGATAGGAAAGCTCCCTGAAAGAGTAATTGCCGAAAGGTGGATATTTTCTATGGGAAATCGATTCAGTACCAAGAATTCTCTACTTAGGTTGGGAGGCAGCCATGGAGATCCAATACCGGGAGCTTATATGTCGAAGCTGTGTTATTTGATTCACTTACAATCGGGTTCATTTTTCCGTAATAGATGGCAAAATGAAATTATCGACATTTACTTGTGGATGGCAGAGAACTATCTTCATTATCCTAAATTTTCGTCCCCTCGTAGTCGAGCACTTCGGCATCACCCGGAACTCATAGGAACATCGCTCGACAGGCAAAAACAGTTAATTATTTTTAAATGATTTTTACGTTGTAGCGGATAAATTGCCTATTTCCGAGTTTAAATTTTAAAGCTTTGAGAATAGACGGAACAATATATTAAAGAAGGGATTTATAACGTTACAGAAATATCGGAATTAAAATAGCCAATGAACAGTGCGCGGAAATTATTAAATAACCGGGAAAGACGTATTTTAATGAATAAAAACACGAATTGTAAACAAAAAAATTAAAACTGAATATTTATTTTTTTATTTATAATGGAAAGATCAAGTGAAAAATACACCGTATTCGTTGAAGATTACAAAAACTTTACCCGCTTGAAGAATCGTTCAAATCCTTATTATAAGGACAGAAATAAAGCAGCGAGGACTTTTAGAAAAAAATATAATCTGACGAGTAGTCAATAACTGCAAATATAATATTTCTCGTTTTAGTTATGCTGTGAGTGTATATTTTTATTCGTTTTTTTGTTTTTGCTGTCGACTTATATGTTATTTTTTCAGTTGAACACAAAATTATTATGCTTTTTTAGTATTATGATTTTTTTAAATTAAAATATATATATTTTTTTCATTTCTTTATAAAATTTACGTAAATATTGCTCTGAATAGGTTCAGTTTTGTTATTCAGTTCAATATTAAAATTTTAAAAACTACAAAACATTAAACGGTATTAAAAATATATCATGTTTTCAAAAAAAGAAGAATTAGTTTAACAAAATTCAGATTAAAAATCGTCTTTTGCAATAACTAAGTAGAAATAAATCCTAAAAGTTTATTAAAAATCGGCATACCCGAAAGGAAAAAAAATCAGAAATGAAATGTCCAATGATCGATAAAAACCGTGAACCGAGGAAATCTTTTAACAAAGAGTAAAGTGTTTAAAATAATTATATACGTATATTATGTTGTATACAACGTAAGAACGTTCACGATAGTTAGGGAGGCTAAATACGGGGTGTACTTTAAAAGTGTACAATTATTCTCGCCATCTATACATCTAATAAATATAACCGGTCTCGTAGCCGCTGGTATTAATATTTTTTTTTTTTTAGGACAATTTAGGGCCAAATTATTTGCAACAGCTTTTCAAAATCTGTGCCATGTTGATTGCGAAGAAGATTTTCGGATGATGAACTAGTGAGAAGCACTTTTTGGAAGCAGTTATAAAAGATGTTTTGCCCGATAAAAGCAAATTATTGCCAAATTGATGCCAAACTATGTGTTATCGCATTAATGACATTTCAGCTGAAATTTGTAGTAATAACTTTATGAGATAAAATTAACAAATTCAAATTATATTCTTCAGCATTTGATGAAAGTGCAGATGTCTCAGACACATCTTATCTTGTGATATTTATTCGCGGCGCGAATGATTCATTCTAAGTAACGAAAAAAATGTTAAATTTTTTAAATTTAAAAGACATAACACCAGAGGAGAAGATGTTTTCCAGACGACCTGAAAAATGTTTAATCGAAAATAACTTAAATTTTGAAGCTCTTTCCGGGTTAACAATAGATCCTGCTTCGATACGTAAAAATAAGGGGGAGCTGTAAAATTACTTATGGATAAAAGCTAGATTACAGAAACATTAAAACCAATGTGATATTTTTATTATTCACTGGTTGATAGATCAACAAGATTTATGTGCTCGAATATTATATCCATAAATCACGTTATGAACGTAGAATTATAAAGACAGTAAATTATACTATGCTCCTCTTCACCATTGGCGGTTTAAAAAATTTCTCGGCGAATTATCTTTCGAATTTGGTGATATCGTATATTTTTACGCCAATGTTAAATGTATAAGTTGTGGAAAATGTCTACAAAGATTTTTTTATTTTGCAGGAGAAAACAGATATGTTTTTGAACGAAAAACGAAAATCTATTTCCTTAATTAAGCGATGACGATTGGTTGTTAGATCTGTTTTTTTTTTGTTTTTTTTTTTTTTTTTTGGTGGATATAATAGAAAAACTTAATCAGCTAAATAAGGACATGCAGGGCCAGGATAATTTAATAATCAGTGCTTATGATTTCGTCGAGGCTTTTAATAAAAAAATTGTTGTTATTTAAGTGCGTCAGCTTAGAAATAATAATAATACTTAATACTTTCCACTGTTAAATAACTTCACAAAGAATTTCTCAAAATGTACTAAAGCGAAATAAAGAAACTTACAAAACTGCATTCGATATTTCTCAAAATCAGAAAAGTGCGATCGAGTGTTTTTGATACATGTTCATGCTCATTTCATTTCGACGTGAACAGTGTCGCTGCCGAAGAAGATCTGCAAATGGAGTTAATTCAGTCACAGTTCAACAATAAAATGAAACAGATTTTAGTATCAATGTGAAAAATTAATTTTTACAATACTTACGTTAACATTCGAGAGATATTCCAACACTTAAGGATATTTTGCGCAACGATTTATAAATACTTTTGGTTGATCCACATATGTTTGTGAAACAGTTCTATTCCGGAAGTGAAATTTACAAAAGGTTCTTCACTACTTCATTAACTGATGCCAATTTAAAAAAAACAGTCAAGATATATGCAACGTCGAACATATAAATACAGATATGTATAAAAATTAAGTGAAAAAAAGTACAAAGAAATATTTCATTAAATAAAACTCTCGACTATTAATTGTATCGGATCGGTAGTGTAAAGTTTTATTCATTTTGTATTTTTGTATTAGATGTTTTAAAAACATGTTTACCTAATGTATATTGCCCGCTATAATGTTATGCGTCATCAAAGTGTCCCATGAAACCATATAGGTTGTCCAGGCTTAGCAAGGACGAACAACACTGAAACGAATAAGGGAGTCAGTTATTTTCTTTTACGAGGGTCCGCCTTTACATTCAGTTGATTATTATTTTAAGGTATATAGTAAGTACCGGAACGAGCCGAGTCTCCAAGCGGAAACTTAAAACTTTGATAACCAAGTATTCTAACTGCTTGTTGACCTGTTGAAATAAATTGTTTTTTTTCTTTTAAACGGAAATCTGTTCGGTGAAAAATACTTTATTTTGTCATTTAATGAAATTCTTTTACCTAGCGCGTTGAATTTTAAAGGATTTAATTAGCTTTAGTTTATATACTCACGTATTTTCAATTGGTACAGTTGCTATGAATTTTTAGCAAGAAATTAATCTGACAGCGCACGGAAATTCTTGGAAAAGAATGTTTATGGAAAAGTATCTTCAAGAATATATTGAAAATTTATATCCTGATGACGTGGATCCGATAGAATTAGAAAATACTTTAGAATACACGAAACAATTTGTTGTTTCTCTGAAAATCGAACAGCTATTATTACCCAGTTCTGCCGCAGAAAATGATAGCACTAGTCGCGTTAACCTGAAACCTGTTATTAGCAGCTTATCGAATTTAACGGTGAGAATATTATTTCTTTTTACACACATATATGTATATATTTATTTAAACAACTTTTTATAACACTCCTTTTCTTGCAGTTTTACCAAGCATAAACGTATTGAGCTCGTAAAACATTTCAAATATCTTGGCTGAAAGGTAAACCTTAAAGTGTCGAAATAAAACTCAGTATATCGGGGACGCACTAAACGGGGTGAATAAACAGATGATAATTATTCAGTTAATATCGAAAATAGGCAACAAATGCTGTAACGTTACGTATGCCCAGTTGTGGCAGGTATGGTATCGGGAAGCAACGTGCACACACACAGTACAATCACTAAAACACCTAAAGAAACAGGCGAAATGTGATTTCATCAAATAACATATTCCAAATACCACGAACACAAAAGATATATCAAGGAAAAAGGTATTACGGTTCACAAGTCCAGAACGTAGTTTAATTAAACTAATTTAAAGGAGAACGATAGGATACATATAATCAAAATACGAATTTTTAAGAGAAATAATCGAAGACAAAATAATAAAGTGCAGAGGGCAACAGGCAGAAAATATCGTGAACAAAGAATTTACAAAACTGAAGTAGTCGGTGAAAAATTTAAAGACCTGTTAAATCCAAAAACTACAGAAATGCTCCATATAATTGCCAATGCGCAAGCATGCAAATGTCAAAAGGAAAAGAAATTTAAATGTTTATAATTTCAAAATTATTAGCTAACGCGTTATTCGTCGGAGTTCCCCGTATATTTACGTTTGGCGAAAAATTATTCATCGGAATTTACGTTTAATGTATTGCTATATAAATATTATTAATGTAACGATATCGATCTAAAAAGGATTCTCAATTAATTAAAATATGTCTGTAATGGGATATTTGAAAATAAGTATCTACTGCGTTCTCGCATAAATTATTAGACGCATCTGATTTGGCACAGCCTTAGTTGGGCACAAAGTGATAGCATTCTTAACAGCAAACATAAACTTTTACAATCGGTTATATGACTAACCATTTCTGTAAATTAGTTATATTTAATTAATATCGCAAACGAGAAAAATGTTTGATTTTATATGTGTTAAATGAATATATTTCTTGTTCATCATATTAATTATATATAATAAATTTTTATATTGTTTCAATTTAATTTCAATTTTAATTTATTTTATTTATTTATTATTACTACTGAAAAAAGAAAATCCACAAATGCGTTGCAAAGCGCGAGTAGTGGATAACCTTAAATTAAAAACGAATTTATCGGTTGAAAATACAAATAAAACGGACACTAAGAAATGAAATTAAGCTATTCCATTAATATATGATACATAAAATAGAACTTACCATTACAGGCAGGCGCGGATGGGCTATAAGACTACTTGGGATTTTTCCCGGTGTGCCGCAGCGCCGAAAGGATGGCGAACAAAGTTAGTAAATTTTCTTTTACAACACTGAAAGCGCTGTGATTAATTGAACAGCGCGCTGCGGATGCCATATTAGACTTGACTCTTGAATACATATATGTATACTTGTTTAAGTAGAAGATAAAGACATTTGTGAGCAGGTGTTCTTACTCTAATGAAATAATACAATCGTGTCAAATTTACGGACAAGTTTAAAGCAAAACTTGCTATCTAGCTTTATGTTGATGAGCATCGAAAAAGACATTTTACTGATTGCTGACTCCAAAGAAGTAATCGACCTAGTCGCAAATCAGTCAAAATTACTTAAGAAAGAAGTGTTATTTTGGTTTTACTGTTTGTCGTTACTCACGAATTTACTTTAGAAAGAATTTTTATTTTAGTTTTAATGCTTGTTACACATGAGTACGAGTAGGTGCTCTAAATATATTTTAGAATCTCATTAAATTTTCAAACTGTTTACTTTTTATTTTTTCATCAAGTTATGAATAGGATAATAGGAAAATGTCAACAAAAAAATTACACAACTGCATTTTTTTCAAATTGATCTAATAAGCTTTCCAAAAAATTTGACCCCCCCCCACCAAAAGGGAGAAATTTTTTTTTAAGGCGCTGAGAGCTTCGAAAAATCCTGGTAAATTTAAAATCGCCCATCCGCGTCTGATTACAGGAAATACATAAAAGATACAAATTAAATAACAAATATAACTATAAAATGCATCAAATTTAAAATAAAATAATAACCTGCATTGAAAATGAAAAGAAAAAAGACCCAAGTAATATAAAGCAAAATTTATAAATCTAACGAAACGAAATTTCTACGTATTCTTAGGAAAAATTACAAAGTTTAAAAATTTACAATATATTTACAATTCATTATTTTCATTTATTAACCCAGTATCATATGTGCATATACTTGCTACTTTTTTTTCTTTTTTTTTTTAAAGAAAAGAAAATACTTACCCTGTGTGATTATATATACTTTCTGGTTAATATATGCTTACAAATATATAATATTATGAATAAAACTATCTATATGACTAAATCCAACGGTTTCATATTAAATATACTCGCCTTCACCAGATGTGAAAGCCTATTCATAATAATACTAATAATAATAACACTAATAATAATAATAATAATAATAACAATAGTAATGATAACAATAATAATAATCATAGTAATAATTAACAGAAATAAGTAACAACAATAGTAGGTAATAATAATGGTAAGGGCAGCAGCTAGATTAAACCAAAAACAAACATGTCACATATGTACACTTATTGATAAGTTTGTGTCAACGGGCTTTGTTAATCGAACATGTAATTGAAGTAAGAAAAAGCAAATTAAGAAATAAAGAAAATGAACAAATTTATTCTTTATAAGTACAAAAGTAGTAAAGTGAATTAAAATTTTCCATTACAAACAAATGAAAAATACGTAATTGAACAAAATTGAATATAATAATTACGGTAACGATGATTAAAATTATGAAGTATTACATGGAAGATACTAATTATTGTATTTATTAAAATAGTCATTTGAAAAAATATTCCATATATACTTTAAAAGAACCCCTCCTAATGCTGTAATTATTGGAACCAGGAAATGGTACCTGACGTAATTTATGAAAAGTTCGTATTAGATACTTAAATTTAGCGCTGAAATAAGACGAGGCCAAATCATTTTGTGCTAAAATAATAAGACTTCATAAAGTACACTTCGAAAGGCTTTTATATCTTGAATTGATTCTACTGATAGCTAGTAAACCGATTAAAATTAACTAATTTAAAGAAAAAAAAAAAAATGTGGAAATTATGTTTAACTCTCTATCGAAAGAATCCACGCATACAGTGCTGCGTAAAGAGTAAAGCAAAGAGATTACATAAATATTAAATAAAAATTAATGTTTTATCTTCCTCTGTCAATCGAATTCGAATGACTTTTTTGTACTTTGTGAAAATGAAACAGTTCGGATAATGGAATGAGAGCAACAATTGCATTAAATTTTTAAAAAAACATAATAAAACTAAATTTCATCAAATCTATTAGGAATGTTCGTTATCGGTTGGAGTGAAAAACGCTGGTTTAAGTTTTTCGTGGAATTTATCAATTATATCATTGACGGATTGTAAAAATATTAATATTGGCCTTCAACTAGCTCAGAACTTAACAACGTTCAGGTAAATATAATAGAAATTGATAGATATCGTATTTTTAATACCCACCAGTAAATTATTGAAATGGTGTTACGCAATGTCGGAAATATATTCTTACCGGTGTATCACTAAACAATGTAGCTTTCAACCGAAATATTTCAAATAGTTAATCCGTAAGAATGTAATTTTTATAAATGTAAACAGTCTAATTTATATGTTTAGAGCGAAAAAGGCATAATAGATTCGTCGGACTATATTATTTGCGTTGCTGTGTAATTTTATAGATTACATCGGTGTTTTTTGGAAGATGAGAACAAATTAAAAGTTTTATTAGATCTGGAAAATACGAAACTGGAAAGACTGGAAATATCGTCCTGTAAAATTAACGATAACGGGATAAATGCGATCGTGAATTTATTGCAAAAAAATCCCACGTCGTTGAAGTATCTGAATATGACAAATAATTCTATCGGTAATGGTATCCTATTCGTTTATTTCTTTATTTGCATTTTTCTCTTTATAGCATTGATGCCTAAACACCAAATTTATTAACTATGACAGAAGTATAAAAAATTCGGTTTTAAGGAGGTACGAAAAATTCTGAAAAGTTTGAACTATTTTGTATTTTATTAGTAATAAATACTCGTAGTTATTACGCTTGAAAATCGAAATTTCTTTTTGTTTCCAGCTGAATCGCTCGTAACTTTTTGTACTCGTGCAATTGTATAGTCATCAAAATAGGCCTACATTGGTCTGTCTTTTGTAAAGATTTAATAATTGAAAAATTTCTTTCGACTGCTGCTGTATGTAAAATAAGACCTGGAAGTATTTTCGATAGGCATTAATACACCTTTTCGGAACTTCTGCTGTAAATGTTGAATGATTTTCCGTATTGTCATGTTCGCTTCAAATTTGACCGATAAGGGTGATAATTCATTGCGGGAAGATGGTGGTTTGAGGCAAATGCTTTAATGACACAAACAACCACTTTGAAAAATCAAAAAGGAAAGTCGATATGCTCGATACTTACTCATCAACAACTATCTAAAGACAATGCCTTGTTGTTGCAGCCATCTGTACCCTTCTAGTGCTTTGCTACGCAAGTCATTATATGTATAACGTTCCATTTTTTCTTTTCCTCGATATTGTTAATTGTTCTGTTTCTTTTACTCCTAACGGTACTTGTTCATTTGATTTTTCCTTCCCCAATGAATTTGCGATTTTACGTCATGTCCGCGTATCCATTGCTCGCAGCATACTAATTTCTTAATTTAATTGGACAGCTTTCTGACATCCATAACTCCGGACGCTTCATACGAATATTGTGGCAAATTACTCGCTACTATCTTGTTTCTAAATGCTTATTGGTGAACATTTTATTCTGAAATACATTTTCAGCTATACTCTTCTTGTAACATCTATACTTTTATTACCGTCCGTAATTATACTGCCTAAAGATAGCAGTATTAACCTGTTACAGCAGAAAGTTATTCATTTTTATCTGTATTTTATCTGTTATATCTGGCTTTTTCCGTACCGCTATCATTTTTCAATCTATTTATTTTTATTTAAACTTTGTCTAACTCTTTTGTTAATATTTCTGGCATGTGATTTGCGTCTTTTTCCATTTCTGCTAGAATATTATGCGGACCTTGGTTCCATTTATTTTTAAACCTTTTTTTTTTCTTTCATTTTATGAATAGGCTCTTCCATAAATCAAACAGATACGAAGATAATAGGCAACCTTAATACCTTTTCTTGTTTTTTTTATGTATTAACTATGTTTTCTGTTACTATTTGTTTTGTTTTTTTTTTTTTTTTTTATTTAAAATAATCGTGACCGATCTATATATCAAAAGCTTTTTCCGAGTTAATAAACGTTCCATATGTTTTTCTATCCATTGCTATTCTTGTGTTTAAATATCATTCTAAGCGATACTGTTGTTTCCCTCTTTCTTCTCTAAAATTGGTCCATTGTCTAGACTTTCTTCTATGTTTCTTGTTATTCTATCTTTAAAAATGTTTAATATAATACTTCGAATACACATAATAACGATAGCGTTCTATAGTTAAAACAACTGTTTGCATCATTTTACAGCCGAAAGCAAAAAGCCGCTCAACGAGCTTCTACCGAAAAAAGCGAAGATTCAATGTCGGTAAGGTATGACTACCGTATTTTGGGATGAGAAGGAAGTTCTTCTTATCAAGTATATGCGTAAGAGGACTGCGGTCAGTAGTGAGTCGTACCAAAAAGCACTCGTCAAGTTAGGAACATCGATCTAGAATAAACGAAGACTGCTCGCACCGAAAGCGTTGCCGTTTCACGATAACACCAGGCCGCGTGCGGCAAAAGCGATGGCAGAATGCTAAAAAAATTCAAGTGGGAAATATTTCAACGCCGGGGCCATACTCGACTGACTTGACGCCGAGTGACTTTCCTTTATTCTCCAACCTAAAACGCGACTTGGGAGAGAAGAAATTCAGAACCAACGAAGAGCTTAAAACTGAGGTTAAAGGGTACTTAAGAAAACAGCCGTTTGACTTTTGAAGCTGAAGGATCAATATCAGAAGTGCTTGGAACGGCCAAGTGATTACGTAGGAAAACATATATACACTCAGACTGTAAATAAAAGTCTGTTTTTAAAAATTTTTGCGTTCATTTTTTCGTGAATAATGGAATAACGGGTATTACTTTTAGAACGACCTCGTATTTTATAAACGAAAATAAATTGATTTAATCAAACAAAACTAATTTATATATTTAAAATAATTTTTATAAAAACATTTAGACAATTGCCTAGATTCTTAATTTAACTTTTTTTTTTAACGTTTCATTTTATATGAGGGACTTACAAATTAACCAGACGATGTTTGCTGTTCTTTCAATTTTTTTAAAGATACTTTAAAAAGAGAAAAATGTCTGATTGTATCAAATTTGAAACGATTCCCTCGATCATATTATACTTCTAGGTTTTTCGTTTTATGACGTTTTAACGAAAACTGTGAAGATTTGATTTCAATTTTTTAATTAAAATATCTGGAAATTTAGAAATACCGCAGATGTGTATACTTTGAAATGTTGAAAATTTGGTCATCTTCAAAATGGAACGGTGCATTCATTAAAAAAATTGATCAAGCGACTCGGAATAAATAAAATTTGGTTAAGCCTATATATGTACGTGTGTTTAATGCGCGATGCGCCGCTGTAACTACTTCATGATCATTGTGGAAGTGGCATGATGTTGATTCGGTGTAGTGCACGTAGTCGCGTATAAAAGTTATACAGAAATGTTGCCATAAAAAAAAAAAAAAAACAAAAAAAAAACGATGCAACCGTAATAGGATAAATATGCTAGCCAATAAAAAGTACAATAAATTCATTTCTTATTTTCAACTTACATTTTACGATGGTATTTTTAAAAAATGAAAACAGGTTCTAAAGGCGCAGTATCGCTTGCATCTGCTTTGAAAAATTATCCGTTAGAAGAGTTGAATTTGCGATTAAATCCGATAACAGATGAAGGAGCAATAGCTATATTTTCATCGCTTCGAGATTCATCATCCGTTACGAAATTAGTCTTATGCGCTTGTCAGTTAACCGAATTGTGCATACCGGGGATGTGTTCATTGCTTTCATTTAATAAGTACATCAAATCGGTTGAATTAAACGCGAATAATATCGGCCAGGTAAATAAAATATTGTTAATTGCACTTTTAAAAATTAGTATACGAGATAATAGTAATTTTCTTGAAAAGCCTAAGAGAATTTCACCGACTAAAGAAATATCGGGGAATTTTGTTAGAAATCAGAAATTTATTAAAAATAAATGCTCACGAAAATATTGAATCAGATTCAACTTGAAATTATAAAAAATCGCCCTAAATTACACCTTTACTAAATCGATTTTGTTCAATATTCCGTTTTCGCCGATAATGTAAAAAATCCTAAAAAAAAATGAGAAAAAACAAAGTTAAGATTTTGAGACCATCATTGTTACGGTGATGTAATTTCGTAGTACAGGCTGCTGCAACAGTCTTATTTCACTAACGGATATACATATTTCTCGTAATAAAACGCATTTATTTTGAGCATCGTCAAGCTATATCTCGCGACTTCAAAAACTAAGTAATAGATGTTTTTTCGTTGAACTATTGCCTCTTAAAATATCAAGAAAACAAGATAAAAAATAGTGATAACAGTATTTATAATGTTAAAGTATCGTTATTTATTAAAAAATTAACGGCTGCTCTTCACTAACGAATCATTTGAAAAACCTGGATAAAGTCTCGGAGAAATTTAGTTTTAGATAGAAATAGATGAGCTTATTTTTGTACTCTAAGAATGTAAGGTGGTTTGATAGCGACATTTTTAAGATCTAAATTGTTTCCAGGTTTACCTCTAAATCTTTCCAGACTGCAATCGAATCGACTGCTAAGAAAATTTAAACAAGTAATAATGATCGGCAAAAAAAATCTTAGTCCTTTTAGCGCTACAAGGCCAAGTACACTAAATAATCTCAAACTCGCAGTATCTGACACTCTGCAAAAGGTCCACAAAATTCACTAATACGTTTTTTACGCATATCAAATACAATATTTAGATGTTTAATAGAATTACAAAGATAATCGCGCTATTTATATAATAATATGCTGCTACTTGTAAGATATACCGCTTTCCGCTTCTTTTGTTTTATATTTAACTTATTAAAATTATTCTTGTTTACTAACACATCTAATTGTTTTTGTATAATTCCTTTTATATACTTCTTGCATAGCATTCATTTGTTTTAATTTAAGGTTGCTTACGGAAATTTAAAAAAAATACTACTGTGAATAGGTAAGTTCAAATTGAATCTTGTGCTATTAAAATTTCTGAAATTCTAGATATTTATTGATTAATTTTGCGTTGTAATTATTACACCATCGATAACTTCAGATAGCGGTATTGTAATGTAGACAGTTTTTACATCCTTCGTTGTAAAATAGATTGTAAACTTTAAACAGGTTTGCAAGTTTACGCGATTTAAAGAATGGTACCCAAGTCGATGTTAAAAAGAAAAGAAAAAAAAGATCTAATGTACCTATTTTAAGTAAAGAATTACTGAAACATTTAATAAATACCTTACAAAAACTTTTAAATAAGATTAATTATTCATTATCGATCTTCCTTTCTCTCTTTTTTTTTTTTTTTTTTTTTTTCGTATGAAAAGTCTTTAGACATCAAATAACAAAATCAGCCAAATATTCTTTCGATATGAGTTCAACATAATAATATCAGAACCGCATAATATTTCAATAAAATTTTTCTAAAGTTTTTATTGCTTAAGTATCCGTATAAATAATTCTTACAAATTCAGCGATACTTTTTTATATGGTACCAAATATCATCATCCATCATCATTATCGGCAATTTTTGGTTGGGTGGACTAGCAGCGATCCATTATAACATTGCGCCGACGTTCTTTGACATAGCGCCTGACGACCATTGTGTCGCAATACAGTGCAATATCTTCTACAAATGCTCTTTCTCCTTTCTTATCATTAGGTTGACCTTTCTCAACGTGATCGCCTTCTTCAGGTTTTCTCTAGGAATGAATTCGAAGAAATGGAAAGTGTGATCCGCTCCCGTCATAAATTTCCAAACAGCTCTTACCGAATTGATAAGTTTGTTTTTTGCGTTATTCAATGGATTATAGAATTTAAAAAGTAAAAAACCATTAGTAATTAAATGTTTTTAAGTTTCGCAGGCCCTTTATCAGTAATTTTTTTTTTTTAAAAAGGCATTAATCCCATAATTAGAATTTCCCTCTATTGAATACGAATAATTTTATTTTCAGCGCTCAAAAACTCCTTCCCCTTCTTTCAATTAACACACTCATGCTGGAATTCATTTTTTCGCCACTTCTTAATGAATTATAATAAATTTCTCGATATTATATATCATAATGCAAACATATTTTATGAAATCTAAATTGTTGAAAATAAGATGTGCTGTGGTTAATTATTTATGTATTTGATACGTAAATAATTAAATATTTAATATTTCATCAAAACATTTTCTTTTTAATGATTTTATTTTATTAATGAATACTTTTTTTTTTTATATACACAGAATGGTGGAAAATTAATAGCTCGCATGCTGAACGAGAATAATACCGTTTATAACTTAGACGTGCGAATGAGTGGAATCAGTATAAATGATCAGATATATATAACAAAAAGATTAAATCACAACCGTAAAGTCACAAAAATACCGTTTTACTTTTTAAACAACGCATTATAGCTTGAATCAGGTACATTGAAACATTAATAAATTTATTCATTTCGTTTTAGTGTTTTGCATTATGTAAAGAGAAAGGGAACAGGATTGTGAGGACTAATTTAACCGATATCTTTTTGAAAATTTTATTCCGAGGTCTCATTGACTGGAAGAAAAAAGGGGAAAAAACATAAGTAAAAAAAAAGCTTTTTAAAACAAGATTTTATCGGAAAAAACGAACTCGAAAGAATAAAATGAGTAATTTTTTACCAGTAACAGCTCCAAATATGCAAAAGCTACCATGCAGTTTATATGGGTTGATATTAATAAAGGTATTAACTAAAATACATCACTCAGATAATACCATACACATTTATAATAATTATATTAATTTAGCGAATATAAAAGTTTGTTGTGAAACTATAAAAAATGAAAAGAAAAAAAAAACTAAATTATTTCTCCCTCCCAACTTGTTGCGTTAAATTTTTATATAATTTTTTTTATTATATTTTATTATTTCCTTTTTATTAGTCGCTGGACCATCGTAACCTATTCATTTCAGAACGTTGCTGTTACATAGTATCCTTGCAATTGTTATTTCGGAACTATTTAGCTCTTCAGTGAGGAGTCTGTCTGAAATCTAATTCGACTTAGAACCACGTATGTTTGCATAGCAGTAAATAGTTTGAATCCTGAATAATTCATCGCATGCTCGACGGTGGTGCCCTGCATTTGATGTACTGTAGGAACCCGGTATGCAACAATCTCCGTTTAATCGTATTATCGTGACTATTTGGCCAAAAACTGTTACGGATATAGGCCAAATGACGTGAATAATATTGTCCCTAGTAATGCAGTATTTTTTTTTCTCCTTATATGTATCTATATGTTATATGCGTGTGTGCATGTGCTTTCTTTTTGTTTCGATGAGAACATTGTTTGCCATTGCCTTCCACGTGATTATTAGCGATTATTTATTTATTTATTTAATGTTCGTCGTCGCTCGGGATCGAACCCGTGACCTCCGTAACGGAAGTCAAGCGCTTTAGCGACTAGGCTATCACAGAATATATAATGAGACTAGTTCTAGAGCAGTGGAATGGCTGAATAATGTTAGGAGGACGAAGAATAACAAATCTTAGATTTGCAGATGATACAACGTTAACAGCTGCGAATATGAAGGAGATGGGAAAACTTCTAAATAGGTTTGAAAAAATGAGTATGCAGTATGGATTAAATATAAATAAAAATAAGACAAAAATAATGGTAATCGATCAACGAAATACAATTTAAATCTAACTTTCCACGCGAACATAAGCCACGCGTGGCACGGGGAATCGTCTTATCGCTAGTTCGTTTCTCAGAAAGTTTTATCACAATGGTTCGATT
This sequence comes from Icerya purchasi, assembly GCA_039619475.1. NCBI lineage: Eukaryota > Metazoa > Arthropoda > Insecta > Hemiptera > Monophlebidae > Icerya > Icerya purchasi. The sequence continues at coordinate 442,357,528 of CM077116.1, forward strand.
CACGGAACCGCAAAGTGCTTTTTGTGTTAAACAGTTTTATTTAAACAATAGTTCGCTCATTATTGTGAGACGCTTATTTGGCGTAAATACGATATAAGCGACTTGAATCACAGTGTCCGAGTGGTCCTTTAATAAAGAAATGGGTTCAGAAGTTCGAAGAGACAGGATCGACACTAAATATGAAGTAAACCAGCCGCCCACGGACTTCTCGGAGCGAAGAGAAGGTGGAGAAAGTTTTCATTTCAGTTCGACGAGATCCAGATTTATCAACGCGCAAACGTTTGGCTAAATTAGGATTACCTTACACATCTGTACACCATATTTTGAACTCAGATTTGAAATTACATCCATATCAGATCCCGATAGTGTAGGAACTAACACCTTATGATTTAAGTCTACGCCAATCATATACCGAAACAATGTTGGATCGATTCTGTAATTTGGACGACATCTTGTTTTCTGACGAAGCCCATTTCCACCCCAACGGACATGTTAACAAACAGAATTGCAGATATTGGTGCAGTGAAAATCCCGAAGCTAAACATGAGGGGCCACTTCATTCGCCTAAGGTAACTGTATGGGCTGCGTTTTTAGCAAACGGAATCATTGACCCCTATTTTTTCGAATATTCTCGCGACCGTACGGTCACTATTAATTCTGTTGAGTACGTGAAAATGTTACAGGAGTTCTTGGCACCGAAGTTCTGAAATTTGCTGGCTACAATCGTAACGCATGGTTTCAGCAAGATAGAGCCACTTGTCACACATCCGACGGGTCCCTCTACCGGTGGTCAAAGAAATGTTTCCGAGAATGCTGATTTCCAGAAGAGGCGACATCCCACGGCTACCCAGGAGTCCAGATTTATCCCTAGCAAACTTTTTTTTGTGGGGTTATTTAAACAAGCGTGTCTACATCCATAAACCAAAGACACTACGTCAACTAAAAGAAAAAATCAGTGAAGAAATGTCTCCGATCTTACGGTCTCTTTGCCGACTAGTACTCAAAAATTTTGGTACTCGCTTAGAAGAGTGTAAAAGTCGAAACGGTGGTCATTTAGATGATGTTATTTTTAAAAGGTAAATTCCCATGAATTGGCTATTTCGTGAATAAATAATTTTTAATTTATGTCAAATAGTTTTTTTAATACGATTTTTTCAAATGTTAACGAATTTATGGAACACCCTCTATAATACCACCTCATGAAAAGACACTTACCGATTATGAAACTGTAGAAAGATTTTTGTATACTTAGTATCACTTCTAGAGAACAAAGGAGGCTCCAACGGTGAAATAAGACGGAGAATCGAAATTGCCAGAAGCGCCATGATAAGGATGAACAAGATATTTGTAAGGACAACTCCATTAAGAAAAATGTGAAATTTGAGCTTGCCCAAACGCTTGTATTTTCCATCGTGTTATATATGCAGCGGAGACATGGACTTTAAAAAATATGGATAGAAAAAGAATCAACAGTTTTGAAATATGGTGCTGGAGACGACTCCTTAGAATTCCATGGACAGTAAAACGTACAAACGAATCGGTGTTGCAGGAAGTCGATGTTACACAAAGGTTGTCAACGATTGTCGCAATGAGAGTGTTAAAATTCTTCGGACATATAATAAGAAAGCAGGAGGGAATGGAACGCATGTTGGTTATGGGGAAAATTAATGGAAAAAAGTACACCTATGAGATGAACAGATATTGTGCTGCATACAACAGGATTGTCTTTCTCACAATGCAAACGTCAATCAGAGGATCGTGACAAATGACGGAAAATCACAAAATCACTGGCGGATTAAACATTAATCACGATACCCTATCTAGGATGGCGACCGTAGATGATGAATATGTATTTTAATGGTTGTTAAATATATACTAGATCGCCCATATCCAATTTTTCATTTACAGCTAGAATTAATTTACAGTTGCACTTTATAATACACTTCATTTCGTTAAAATTAAAGTACATTTTTTTTTTTTTTATTATTTCCTGTTTAAGTAACCAAATTTGGTAAAATAGTACGTTTCGAACTTAAAATAATATACGGTTTATATGTACTGTTATTCAATTTTAAATATTAAAATTAACGCAGTATATGCAATTTCAGTATCTTAGAATTTATAAAAATAGCAATTTTCGTTTAATATGCCTGGAAATGTTTTCTATTTATTGAATTTTTAATGATAATATTATAACGCTATTAATGTAACTTATTTTGAAATTAGTTTATTTTTATTTTATTTTATTTTTTTTCAGTCGTGGCAACGTAATTTAACTTGATAAAAATAATGCATGTAAATAGTTTTGATTTATAGTAGTCATTTGCATTAATTTCCAAATTAAAACACAGCTCAGGTTATTTTCAAAATAAGAAATTTTCTTGAAGTTAAAATGCAACACGTGTAACGTTGTTATCCGTTGTTGTAAGAAATCTGAACAGAGTACCATCTAGTAGGCAAGGCAAACAACAATCTGTCAACTATCTTGCTGTTTATTGTAATTCCGTTTACTTACTTTAAATACATATTTTCCCGGAAAATTGAAGTAGTAACTGTTGCGAGTAATGAAAATTAATAATTGTGATATAACTTTTAGATGAGTAATCATAATTTTCAAGAAAATAAAAGTACTTTATAAATTTTAAAAGTAAATAATAAAATTTAAAAAAATTGTATTGCAACACTTTCATTAAATGTTTAATATTTCATTGAATAATTTTCATTGTCTAAAAAAATATTAACGCAGTTTAAAAAAAATATATAAATATATATATGTACATTGTTAAAAATCAATAATTATTTTAAAAATGGATGTTGAACCTATCATTGTATCCTGGCACCGTATAACATCACAGATCTTATTTTTATTAGTTGTTTTTAATTTTAATAATAATATTATTTTAGTTAAGTTCATTTTGAAACAGCCTTTTTCAGGGCTAGAATGCCGCCCTGAATCAGAACGTGGTATCAAAATTTTTTATTAACTAATAATAATAATAAATTATTTCCTGTATTTTTTTTGGACTAAATTATATTTTTACCGCACATTTTTAGCAGAAAATGTTTTAAAAAAAGTACTTTTAAAATAAGTTTTGCTGATACTGAAGTTAAAGTGGGTTGATTTATATTCGTAATATCAAGTAAATTAAATTTCAGTGCAAACTGAGATCAGGACTGTGTCTGATGGAGGTTTTCAGGTTTCAAGCCCCCCCCCTTCGAAATGTCTGTAAAATAATAACTGCTTAAATTAAATGGACTGAAATTCAGAATAAATTTATTTCTTTTCAATTTTTGACAAAAGAAAAAATTGAAATTTTTATGAATTCTATGGAAACGACTATTTTTTATTTGCTTTTATTGTAGCGTTCAAATATTGCATATACAATAATTGACTACAAGACTTTAGTACATTATTTATAAACAAATATATTTCATGATAATACGCACACACACGCACATATATATATATATATATTTTCGTAACCCCTCCCGAAATTTTGTTCTATATACGGCCCTGACTGAGATACAACATTTAGAATTAGGACGGTGGTCTTGAACGTAGTACTATTACAAACAATATGTACCATTATTAAGGAGTAAATATCTCATTACAGTCGAAGTGCTTTTTTATTATTTTTAAATGTGTGTACTGTAACTATCATGTACGCCTCTTCATCATATTTACCAATCGTTTCGCTACCTCCTTTATAATCTGAGAATGAAATGTGTGACAATAAATCACGCCGCAAATAAAATTTTAAAAAGTTTTGTTCGCCCCTTTTTATTATAATAAAAATAAAATTTTGCATATTTTTAAAGGTACTGATATTAAAGAGAAATTTTCGGTTAAAACCAGATAGCCGACATAACAGATGTTTGATTTCATTTAAATGTTAAAAACAATGAATATAAATTAACAGATTCTGGTCTAACAGTCACACATGTAAGCCAACGCTACATTTCCCTTCCCCGCATTGTTTGACATCTCCTATTCTTTCTTCTACCATTTCTTCTAATATGATCTTAAAAATATTGCGCCCCTCAGCGCTTATACTTCCTCTTATCGTTGAACGAATTGCTCTCTTCTCCTAATCTTCTTAAAATGTTTAGGTTTCCAACCAGCATATCAAAAACCTCTTTACTTTATGTTTAGTTCGCTTGCTACCAGATCCCTTTCATTATATTAAATACGTATATCATACAGTAGCCTATGCGTTTTTGTGAATGCATCACGTTTTAATGCGATCGTTTAGGTATAATTATTTTGATGTAATCGAAAAAAATATTATTTTTCAACCGTTGTACAAACTATTAATGCCATGCTGAAATTAGAGCTATCATCCAAAATAAGGCATGTTTTAAAAAAATGTTTCAGTTTTGTGTGAAAAATATGTCCATAATTTTACTTTATGTTTCTATAACATATTTTAAAACAGGCTATATAACAGCAGAGATTTTAAGTAATATTTTTTACGTCAAAGTAGATAAATTTCGATGTGACATGTTTTGCCATCGAGTTTTTCTATCAATGAGAACATTTATTTTCGAAAAAACAAATGTTTTATCTACTTGCTGCATTGTAACTTTCAATAAAAACATTACGTAGAATAGCGCTCTCAATGGGAAAACATGGCATGCCAAAACTTGATGATAACACACCTGGTCGAATAAATCAAAACAATTGCATTAAAATGGACGTTTTTTTTTTTTTTTTTGTTTTTGATTTTAATAAACGTATAATTGTTTACCCGCAAGACTTAAAATATTTAATATTAACATTTGAAATATGTTTATCGGTCATTTCAAAATCTATGTTAGGCCTATTGCCATTTTTTACTTATAAATGTTAAAAGTACGTTATTACCTTTTCCTTAATTTTTTGGTACTTATTTTTCGCGTTAATTTACATTAAAGTTTTCTGTCTTACAATATGAATTTTAAATGAAATACTGGCTCTGTTGTTTGAGAATAGTGTTTTTATTTATTACTCCGTTATGGCCAGTGTTTTTAATATGTTAACATTTTTTTTTTTTTTTTTTTTTTTTTTTTATTGGCCTGAACAAATACAGTTCATTTGGCCAGAACATTTTTACATTATGATATTTTGATTTATTTCTGTTGCCGCGAATATTAATTAGTAATGGTCGTATGCTTTTTTTTTTTTTTTGTAATGTTGGCAAGTTTTCTTATGCGGTTTAAAGGGCATTCCATATCTCTTGAGACTATATAGTTACGATTTAATGTTTTTCATTCGGCCTTAATGAAGGTAAATTACCACATTTTTATTAACTCGCTTTTGTGTTTGTTTGTTCAGGTGGAATTTTAAATCGATTTTAATATAATTTCCTGGTGAGCCGTAGACTCGAAATTTTGAAAATAGTTCAGAACTGGATGACAATGCATTATTATATAAATATTATATTTATATATTAATATTTATTAATAATATATTGTTATTAATCAAAGTGCCGTCACCACGGCCTTAACTAAGACAGGCCTATTTTCAAATTCTCTACTGTGCTGATCTTCATATACGAGAATACGGTCTCCTCCACTTTAACAGTTCTGCCCTTCCTACACTGCTGCTTGCTTTCTCACTCAGTCTCTCTCTCTCTCTCTCTTTCTCTTTCTCTTTTACATACACGTGTGCACGAACATATATTCTCTCTCTCTTTCTCGCTCTGCCTCATAGACTTTTTTCACTATACACATAAGCACAAGCAGTAAGAGCGTGTCAATGAGTGGCACGCATGTGCGTTTAGTGAATGTACTTATCACCCGACCTGTGCTTCTACTGAAGCGTCAGTGGTCATTGATATACAGATAGGAAGAAATAAGTTTAGATGAAGAGATCGGAAGTGTTTAATCAGAAAGCGGTAACCAAGCAGAGATCTGCGGATAAACAGGGGTTTAATATTCGATTCGGACAAAATAGCGAAACATGAAGACTATTTTCTGTTGGACGGTGATAAACATGTTTCACCCAAAAGAGAGAGAAAGAATCTTGACATAAATACAATTCCAAATAAAACAATTTTTTTTATGAATTTCCAAGTACAGATTTAAACAGGCATTAATACACGGGCGAGACCGTGGGACACAGCTAGTTATGTATAAATGAAAAAAAAAAAAAATGATACAACATAAAATGTTTTTCAGAAAAATTCTTAATTTATTTAAATTTAAAATTTCATTCAAAATCTAATTCTAGTTAAATATTTTTTTTAAAAATCCCATAAAGTTTCAATTAGGCGTTTTTCAAAAAAGGTAATAATCGAATTTTGCTATTTATTAAATTATAGAGAATAAAAAATACTTTTTACATTTCAGTTATTAGAAGTATTTTAAGTTTATTTATAGTTTTTCTTTTGGCTCAATTTTCCTATTAAAAATACCACAAAGTTCGGGATTAGCCGCTTTCGCAATGCGCTTAATCGAATGTAGCCCGATTTTGAGTATAAGTTTACAGTATTTATTAAATTATAGAGAATAAAAAATACTTTTTACATTTCAGTTATTAGAAGTATTTTAAGTTTATTTATAGTTTTTCTTTTGGCTCAATTTTCCTATTAAAAATACCACAAAGTTCGGGATTAGCCGCTTTCGCAATGCGCTTAATCGAATGTAGCCCGATTTTGAGTATAAGTTTACAGTATTGGTAACCGAACAGAAAAATTTCAACTGTGCAATTACAGCGCTATCAAATGGAAATTTAATGATTTCTTTATTATGGCGATAAAATTAATCTTATTACGAAAAAAGAAATATTCTGAAAATATTACTCATGAATCCCATTATTTATAATACAGCTTAAAATAAAAATGTCCACATATTATTGAAGTACAAAGCAATTTACAACGGGAAATTTTCTGTTTAAACTATTATTTGACAGAAATAAAACCTTAGATTTTTTAACATTTGTTTCTTCTTCTTCTCGTTTCGGCCAACTATGGACCACGTAATTTCAATTGTCGTTCTTTCTTTTGGCCTCTATTTGCGCTCAATATTCCTTCATTCGTTCGCATTTGTTTATTATATATGTATCATATAAAAAATAATTTGTTTTTCGATTTAAGTCCTCAAAGTATTTTAAGCTCAAAAATACAGTTCCTCACACATGGAAATAGTAAAAAAATTGAGTGATGACATGCCAACAATAAATATAAATTGGCGTTGAAAAACCTTTTCAGTACCTTTTCTAATTTTTATGCTGATATATGTAATAAAATATCAAAGGTAAGCAGCGGAAATCCCTTACTAATTACGGATCTATAAATATTAAGTAAATGAGCCATTATTATAATCGAGCCCAGATCTAAAAACATACCAGATGGAAAAATCTGACTGTGCTCCTTCCACCATGATAGTTTGTTTATACAATTTCCAGTGCCTTTCTTCTAAACGGTTTTTATTCAGGTATAGGAACAACGAAGACGAATCCTTTAGAACAACCTCGTCCTGAATCAGCTCATTTATAATGCAAACTAGAATGTTCTTCGACAAGACCCCGATTTCTCAATACTGAATAAAGAAAGTCATCCAAACCCCGGGGGGCGTATCGATCTTCCTCGTTAAGGAAGTGAAGAACTCCTCAGCGTAATAATATGTTTCGTTAGGAAATGTGATTCTTCATGTAGAGTCGACTAACTTTTTCCATAAACTTCTTTCAAATAAAAGACATAAGGAAGAGAAATCAAACAACGCATCCGTTGTGGCATTAATTGTGAGAACTTTTATTTTTAAATCTTCTCACTACAGACCATATGACTTTCTACTAAACCTGGAGCAACAATTCCTCCGCGAAACTTTCTTTGTCTTTTTTAGAAAGTCCCGGGTTTCAGCTGCCATTTTTTTATTAAACAAAAGGTTCTTGAAACAAAATTTCTTTCTGTCATCTTCTTTTTACAATCAAATAATCACCAATGAGAAGCAGAAGAAAAGAAGAGAAGATTAAGAGCTGGAAACTTTTCGGTAAAGGGACGTCATTTTGTGTTGCGGTTCAAGAGAATTGACTAATTCATTTCCAGCAAATACCGACGTGATCAGGAATCGTAAAAAATCGATTTGAGAAAGAAGATTATAAATCCTAGAACGAGTTTGGATAATAATGGAATCACATAAGTGGGGAAGAGAAGGGGAACAAATAGCCAACATTTTTAGAGTCGGATATTAAGTATTTAGAAGAATTGCGAGAAAACGAAATAAAGAAAAATGAATGGAAGATTGCTGTTAGTTCCGCGACAAACACCGGACAAAAGGACGGCAGTGGAGTAGCCTGAAACTGGGAGAACGAAAGAGACGCCAATACCATGAGGGCTTCTACTCCCCTCGGTAAAGAATAGGTTAATAAGACTGAAATAGACTGTGAATACCGTGTGTAAATTCCGGTTCAGCAATGTCAAGTAAGAGAGATGTAGAAACAGGAAGGGAAAATAAACGAGGAAGATAAGAAAAACAAGAGAAGTCAAAAGAACAGTATGGGACATTTTATTAAGAATAAATGTAGAGAGAGAACTTAGCAAGACGATTAGCCACATGTGATAAAAAAGCAATTTTATTAGGAGTAAAACTACAGCTACGAATAAACTAATGTATATGATTGAATAAGTTTAGAAGACGAGTTAGGAAGATTTTTAATTAAAAAGCGATAGTCGGGAGGAATCTACGAATAGATAGGGGAAAAACATTGGACTCTGCAAGAACGGCGGGGGAGGAAAGGATTTTAGGATGCCAAGGCAAAGACGCAGATAGGAATATTGTCCCACTTTGAAAGAAAAAACCTAGATGCGCCCCCATAGATAAATGAACAATAATCAATTCTGGAACGGACAATTGTTTTATAGAGCATAATCAGATTATGAGATTACCGCTCCAATTTATAGGAGAGAGGGATTTAAGGAGGTTTCGTCGCTAAAAGGTAGAGAATATAGATAATTGATATGCTCATAAAAGGAGGAACGACTGTTAAGAAGAATCCCTGGATAGCAGAAGTAATACCAAAAACATTGAACATTCATTTAAGGATACATTGATGTGAGATGGATTGAAAGGACGAAGTTAAAAACTAAACAGGAAGACTTGGATGGAGAAATGTCAAGATGCAAATCTGTAAGAGTCGATTTTAGTATAGACAATGAGGTATTAAGTTCTACTTTAGCGGTGAAGGTATTATGAAAAGAAGAGTAGACTAATATATCATTCGCAAAAAATAAGAAAATGTTTCTACGGTTAAGGAAACAATATTGTAAAAATAGATTTCGAATAAGTTTAAAGCACCAGCCTTGAGGAAAATCACGAAAAATTTTTTTTAGAAACAGAGAAAAAAGGAAGAAAGAGATGGACGGTACGGTTTATGAGAAAATTAATAATACGGGCGGTAAATTGAAGCGGAATACTGATTGAAAGCATTAAGTGTTTCATAGTCGGAATACAAACATTATGGAAGAGATCGAGGTAACATCGATGAACGCGATTATAGTGTATTGTTTAGCATTAAAAGATTTATAAATATTGGAATCTAAGCAACTTATAGAATCAGATGAGCCGAAATCGGGATGAAAACCAAAAATATTCTTAGGGAACAGATCGTAAGTTTTCAGCCACCGGACAAGTCTTTTGTTAAGCATACTTTCAAATAGTTTTCTAAAAGTCCGAGCAAATAGGAGGAAGAAAAAAGAGCTTTTCGTTGGAATAGGAATAATTTGAAAGAGATTCCTTTCATGAGTTAGAAAGCCAGAACTGAAAAAGGAATTGAAAATGTTAAGAAGAGTTTCAAGAGAGTGAAAAGACGGGTGTTTAAGGATTTGAAAGGTAATGACATCAAGGCCAGGTGTGGAACTTGAAGAGTTCCGAAGAGAAGTATGTAGTTTATTAATATGTAATTTGTTGGTCAGAAAATGTGAAGTCGATGAAGTTGAAAAAGAGAGAGAAGAAGATTCTTCAAGGCTCGATACGTAGGATGGGAAAATAGAATCCATGAATGATGAAGGTTTTTTGGTGGAATATTAAAGTTGGAGGGCCTAAAAACCCTAGCCATATTCCAAGTATGCTTAATAGGGGGTTTGTCTAGAAAAGGAAGAGCAGAAATTCATCCAAGAAGCCTTTTTGGCTGATTTATAAGCATATCGAGCCTCCGTACTGTCTTGTTTGTGTAATAAGTAGTTACTCAGAAAAGAATAGATCGAAAAGATCTGAAAGTATTCAGACTATGATTAAAAGCGGCCCTGCAATCGACCCCCTCCCCTAAAAAAACAGCTGTTGAATGTTTACTACAGGAGCAATTACGAAATGGAGGGAAGGAGGTGGATAATGCTAAGAACACTGAATGTGTAAATAAATTGTATTGATTTAAAGGATTCGTATTATCAGGAAAAGCAAGAAGATGATGGTCAACTGTAGAACAAAACAAAGAACCAGTTTGTTTTACGAAGATTCCAAGAGATGTGATGATGAGAAAGAAAAGTATTAGAAGGAGCGGATAGAACAGAAAGTAAAATAGGTGTGTGATCCTTGCCAAAAATTCCATCGAGAGGTCTAAAACACTAGAAACTAATGTTGGAGGAAGAAAAGGAGAAAGATCTAGGGAGCTAACGGTGTGAGGATTTCTATAATAGGTTGGAGTAAGGTCGTTAAGAAGGATGAGGTTGTTAGTGGTTAAAATACTCTCAAGGAAAGAACCGTTATTATTTTAATTGGAACAACCCTAAAGAAATGGTTGGGGATTCCAGTTACGACAAATGATGCAAGGATGGAAAACAGCACTGAGAAAACTATCGAAAGGGAAATCTCAGAAATTACATTTCGGAGGGACGTAAATAGAAACAATATTTAAGGTTTGTGAATCATTAAGGAGAAGAGAAATTTGTATAACATTGGGGAGACCGGGATTGGATGCAAAGGGAAGAGTGACATCGTGACATTGAAAATGAATGTTGTTTTCGATAAGGGTAGCGGTATCACCGCATCCATAACGACATTGTAACCGCAACATATAAATAAGGAGTTCTTCTTGAGTCAAGCTTCGGGGAGAGTGTGGCAATTTGGATTTTGATGAAGATTTAAAAAATTTTCCCAAACACCTTAAATGACGAATATTCCATTACAGTATGCTCGAATTAGAGTAAACGAATTTCTCGGCTAAAAGTGAGGAGAAGAAAACATTGAAAAGTATACAATAAAAAAATTGAATGAAAAGGGGATATGAACGGCTAAAATAAGAGGGAAGAACGAATACGGCAAAAAAAGACAATGCTCAAAAACGAAGAAAAACCATTGCGAAGTCTTAAGTTTTATTTACTAGTAGAGGTTGAAAGGAGTAAAGAAAAATAAAACCAAGGAGATAACCGGACAAAATAAGTAATGTAAGACGGACTGAAAAAAACTAACCGCCACATTACAATAGGCTAGGGCAGGTAATGAAACATAAGAGTATAAATATAATCGAGGATAATAACATAATGAAAGGAGACGGAAGGTAGATGGAATTCTTTAGGAAGAGTAAAATATAATAGTTAAGCAGAAAAATAGACCGATAGAAGTAAGGAAATGTACAGTATCCGAGTAGTTTAGACAAAAATGCGTTTTTACAATTAAGAAATGCACTTTCTAGCACCTTAGAGATAAATGATTACAGGCAGAAAGACAACATATGTAACATTACAATATACGCGGGAATATTTCAACACGACAACCACTCGCCCGACGTGTTCACAGTTAGCATGAAACATTTAAAAATAATCATGATTATACGCCATACTGTTCCGACACTATTGGTTTTGGAGATATGTAAAATATTGATGAATTAAAAAATCGTGTAAAGATGAAGTTATAAAATAACGAAGGATAGCAGAAAAACAAAGAGAGGAGAGGGAAGTTGTGTACAGTAATGACTGTAAACGTTCTTATATTTACAAGTATATAGAACCGTAGTTCGATATAATCGAAAGAAGGGAGCCTTCAAGATTGTTAGGAGAGGGGTTATTATAGAAATTTATAAGTTCGATAATATCATAGGTAAAATTATGTATTGAAGGAGAGGAGAAGGAAAAGAAAGAAGTATAGAAGAGGATTTTTTAAGGGCCCATTCATTTAAAGGACGGGGAGATCGGTTGTGAAGAACCAAGGGGAAATTAAGGAACATGATTAGGATGTGGTTTGTTTGTACGAGATTTATGGAAGGCTATGGGTTTTGAAGGATGAAATGAGGGGAGTTCTTAAAGGTGAACAAGAAAGCGAACCTAGGGGTACTAGATGAAGGGTACGTAACTGTAGTAGCTCAGTTCGCATAGGAAAAGACCGAGGAAACTAAGCTTTTATTCAGCGTCGGTTTCTGAAAAAGATAGATTATTAAATGCTATTATTTTTTTAATATCTTTTTTAACGAGACTATTCCGGACATAAATTATTAGCAGGAGAATGATGCCCTTTGTAGTTCAGTCAAAAGAGGAGAGAGAACAGATTGGGACATTCGACAATAATATTTCGAAGAACAATGAGCATCCGATATGTAAGTTAGTTTTTAAGTTTTTAGTGTTGGGGTAGTAGAGACACATTGAGGTTGATTAGTAGGAGAAAAGGAGAGCGAAGTAAAGAAGTTCGGACAGGAATTCCGGGCGAAACAGTGGTAGCATTACGTTGGTGGTTCACGATATACAGGAATCAGTATTAGCCATGTCACTGATTTCGGCATCGTTAGTTGGTTCCTTTTTACGTCCAATAGGCGAACAAGGAATCATTGTAGAATGAGATTACTGGGCGCTCAAGAGAACTTAATTATGAGAAGAGAGAGAGAGAGAGAGAAAATAAATTATACAGGAAGATTAAAACTAAATTAAACTAAGCGATAAATAATGTGAATCCTAATTTTACCAACAGAAGATAAATGTAATCGTTAGCGGTAAAATTAAAATATATAATAGAGACGCCTATCAGTAAAAAAAGATAATGCGAGATAATGAACGGAACGAACTCACAAAATGCTTAAATAACACAATACTACAGCGAAGCTAGAATGTAAAATATCGTTTGTCGCAATATAATTTTTTGAAATCACTTTGAAATAATTTGGTTAAAAATTCCTAAACGTATAAAAGATATTATCAGCATTTATTTTTTCTTTTTTTTTTTTTTACCGCAAATAATGTACGTTAATATTAAACTTTATCAGCCGGGCTATGTGTTGTAAACACAAAACGCTATTACGTAATATGATAAGCCACAGTGCCACTTTAGGTAAAGGGAAAAAAATAGAGATAGAGCTATATACGCGAAGCGAGTGAAGTTGATGTTTAACGTGTGCTACAGAAAAATAATAAATTCTAATTTTTAAACAGTAAACAAATAAAAATGACGCCATCTATGAAAATCACTTCACTGGACGCGAAGGATATCCGTTTCCCAACATCACTAAAATCGCATGGTTCAGATGCAATGGTAAACATGATTATACCCTAATATATCGTATAATTATTTAATGTTTTTTATCTAAAATAACTTGAATGTACTGGCAATGATGTAATTAAAAAAAAAAAAAAAAAAAAAAAACAGTTCGTCGAATCGTTTAAGGTAATTTCATACAATTATTGTTCTTTCGGGGAAGGAAAAAATCAGGAAAAATAAAAACAAACAAACTTTAAAAATGCGTTTTGAAGTCTGTCAAAAATACATAACGACCGAAAATGATTAACAATAATAATAATAACAATAATAATAGTAATAATGTAAGCGTATTCGGTAAGGAATGTTAAAAATGAATATCTACAGAGACGAAAAAACATATATGCGAAGTAAATTCTTCCCTACAAAGACAACGAAAATATTGAAAGATACAAACATTCAATACGATGTAGTACATTGTTTTTTCTATTGTCGTGAACTCTCGACGCTGCTGATTGCTACCATTCGGTTTCTCGCAGCTAAGACAGGATCCAAAGAGTAAATAATTATTCAATTTTGAGATCATCAATTTTATTGTGACGGTGCTTTCTAGCCTAATTTTAAATTCTTCTTAATGATGGTAACGCGGAAAAAGCATCACAAAAGTTACCAGCACCGATATGGCGACCAAGCATTCGTAATAAAAACGAGAAAAAACAAGTAACAATTCACGGAGAGGAAACAACGGTATTATTTTAACTGGAAAAATGCTTTTGATTAATAAAAATGCCCGCATAAATTGACTCTTCTTGTGCCGAGACAGGAGCAACTAATGATATATCGAAGTTTACAGCGATGTTCATTGATCGAAATCGCGTATCGATCTTATACCGAATGTTGTGTGTAAATCCGCCTAGAGCTGTCAGTTGCGGGGCACCATGTAGCACCGGCATTTATACTGTCAATCGTAATAGTAGATCTATTCCTATCGGGGCTTTGCGCATGCACTCACACTCTGGCATTAATTTTGCTTTACTAAATTACCTCTTCTCGGGCATTTTAATTTAAAATACGTGTAATACTGAATGCTCGACTTTTACACCGGATGCATACTATACGAGCTAGGTCGCTTTCTAATTACAAATTTAAACCAGCTCCACCGTGGCCTAGCTGATTAGTTAACTGTATTTTGCTTGATTAGGACCTGGTTCGATTCTCGCTGCTGCACACTGACAATTTTAAAAATTTCACTTGGGCGGGTTATGTCCATAGTCGACGCGCCTAAAAATAATAATAATAGAATAATAATAGAATAATAATAATAATAATAATAATAATAATAACAGTAATAATAATAATAATAAACCCACAAATTTAATAAAATCCCACAAACAGTTTACGTTGAATAACTTTAACTTCCCGCAACCTAGTAAAATCAGAATACGTTAAATATAAAAATTTTCTATTACACACCACTCACCGGCCAAAGTGCCCGGGGGGGGGGAGGGGCATTTAGCATAAACAGAAAATGAAAAAACAAATAGAACACGATCATTTCTGTCGACGACCATCGTCGTTAGCTCTGTTTAAAACGATGTGTTACGACACTTGAAACGACACGGCGCGATCGCGCACAGCTGCTGAACGAAAGAAGAAAGAAAGAGAGAATCGAAAAGAAAGTAAACAATGCTGAATGAAAAGGCCATTAATTAGTCTTTCTTACGAGAAAAGAAATCAATATTGTACGCACAATGACGACTAAGTTTGACAATAATTTCAAAAGAGTGCAAAACAGAAAAAACTGTAAACTGTGTACGCATCTGACATTTGAACACAGAACTTTGGTAAAAATTGTATTTTAATTTTTTTTGTTTTTTTAATTTATTTATCGCAGCATCCTGATCCGGATTACTCGTGCGCATATGTTACTGTTTACACGGACACGGCTTTTCGAGGCTATGGACTAACATTTACGCTTGGCCGAGGAACTGAAATTGGTAAAAGAACAAAACCGATTTTTTCTAATTCGTACTTTTTACAAAGAAAGATAAAAATACATTAATAGGGAACAATTCGAAATAAATAATATTATACTTAATGGTAACGTTTTCAGGCCCAGCCAATCTTCAACTAGTAAAAACCAAAAGAAATAATACAGATCAAGAATTTCAGATTTCATCTGTTATACATAATCCTTGGTCTGTTGGTTTTCTAACTGATGATGGGCTATGCCCGAAAACATTACTATTAAGTATATTTATTTTTAATTGTTTGCTCTTTCTAGGTCTTTGCAAACAGAAATGTTAATGAACATAAAATTCGTTCTTTTTATATTTCGCCGTATACTTCGACGTAATTCTCAAAAAATAAAATATATTGCGCAAAAATGCGTCAATTTTTATTTTATTTTATTTTTTTTAAATAAATTAATTTTAAACTCCTCTACATGTAGGTAATAATTTTCGATATTTTTAACTCGCATCAATGGAATTTGAGGCGAGTGGGCCACTCGAACAAAGCACTGTTGCCTAACCGATGACACGCTACCACCGTAGCTGCGACTATTTTTTGGCAAATTCTTAAACTTTTTTTTCTTTTTGTATGTGATGGATTCCTTTTATGAGCTCAGTTGCGCAAAAGAAAAAGGCAGAAAATTTTATCCTTTTATTGCGACAATAAATCCTCTCAATTTCCTTTTCATTTAACAAAGGTAACTTTGTGAATAGTCTTTTCAGCAGTTCGTTCACACTGCTGTGTGCAAAAGTACGGGACTAAGTTCTTTTCTTCTAGTGCGAATGCTTCCGCTTCCAGAGAGGTGTTGCCGATAGAATCGGAAATTTTCGCTTCCAGGGAGATTCGATTCTAAAAACTCGGAATATATTCCACTAAAACGACGTGAAAAATTTCACATCAAATATGTCAAATCTAGAAATCTATTAAGATTCGTACGAAGACATTTTTAAAAATGTCAAGATCTCTATTCTTTACCTGAAACGTTGTTCTCATTCTCATTTTTCCCGAACACGATTTTACAATCATCGCTAAATTAAACACGCTTAATGGAGAACCGGACAACGACAAAACATTTTTTTAAATGTAACTTTTTTTCTTCTTCTTCTTCTTCTTCTTCTTTGTAGAAAAGATATGCCGATGACTTCCTCGGATTTGGATTCCCATTAATTGTTATTCTCCCAGTAATATAAAGCATAGATATACTTCTAAAACAGAAACATATTCTCCCCGTTACTTTTTATCGCTTCCCTGTTTATTAACTTTTTCTTCACTACAGTCGCAATAATTGGAAGAATCAGGGGGGTTTGCAAAGGAACTACCGTTTATATATTTTCGACACTTCAAAATTAAGAAAGCATACAAATGAATCGGAAAATATTTCATAACTACCTTAATTCGCTCGAAAGTTCATTGAAATATCCATGAAGAAAATCGTATATAATATATTGTAAAATAAACGAGTGGTCACCTGGACAATCCAAAAAATTAGAATAAAAGAAGTTTTACGCCTTCTTTAAAGGTTTTAAAATCTAGCTTAAGTAAATACAAAATAAAATGTACACGTAAAAAAATAGTGGGCTATAAAAACAAGAAAGAACATTTTCTTATACGCAGATACAACGGAGAGACTACAAAAAAAAAAAAAAAAAAAAAAAAAAACGTTTTGCATTTTTAGTTTTTTATTTTTAAACACATTTTCCTTAACTGAGCAGTTTTTTCCTGCACGGAATAATGTAGGATATAATTTTCGAAACCTCATTAACAATTGTAAAAATATACACGCCATGATTTTTGAAATGGCTTCTTTAAGAAGAAATTCATGAAATGGAAGAATACTGTTACTAAAAAATCAAAACTGAATGTGATATGCTAGATAAATTTTGGAATCTCATGAGCTGAATAAGAATATTGATTAAGCTGGATTTTAAAATTGGAAAGAAACAAGAAGTTCGCTTTCACATTTTTCGTGAATCCTTTATTATAATTTGTTTGTTCTTTTTTATTATTTTTCCTTTTTTCTAATGTTGATATTTGGCCATTGTAACGGATATATTCTTTATTGTAAGTACTCGTATTTCGACGTTCTGCCTATAACATCTCTTTACAGGAGCCGAAGAAAAATTTTGTCTTCTACTTTAGTAGCCTATTCCATACATCAGAATAAACTCCACACCACTACGGTAAATACGCTATATATTTCCCGCGTAAATGGCAAATCCGAATTAAAACTTTTACTCTGATATACTCTACTATAACCAAAATTTCTACGCAGTAAGAAAAACTACTCAACTGAGACCGATCGTCGTCAGATTTCCTATACCCTCTAACCGCTACTAGTTCTATTGTCGAATCATAACTAGAACAACGCGTTGCTTCACTAATCTGAAAAAGCAAACTTCGTACGCTCTTATAATCAGGTCCATGTGAAAGTCCGGTGAAGACTTTCCATTTCGTAAACTTCAATGACTGTTAAAAACGCGAAAAACATCTTTTCACAATTATAATTTCAAATAATCGTCAAAAAAGTTTACACTCGTTTAATTTTAATTTTAGTGATTTCAGCTATTAAAGCTTTAGCTCCGATTGTAGTTGGCCGTCAAGCTGCAGACATATTTAATGATTTCGCAGGTTACTGGAGAAAATTAACAAGCGATTCTCAATTACGTTGGGTACGTTTGCTTATTGCGGTAGTATATATAAACGAAATTTCAGTTTAATTCTAAATAATTTCAATTCCACTCTATGAAATAGAAACGTTTTTTTCCCCTTATTCACAACTGTAATAAAGGTATATATGTCTTTATTAAAGATGGCTGCGACCAGAATGTAGCGGTTCTATTTTCTAGCGGTTTTAAATTATTTTTGCTTAAAACTCACCATCTCTAATCTATAACTTTCAATTGTAAAAAAAAAATTTAATCAAAAATGATTTTGATGCATTACTATATCAGGTGTACAAGTATGAAATGCGGATTTTTTTTCGAAAAAAAAACACATTAAATTTGGAAGAATGATAAAAAGTGGTTTACTCAAAGTATGCTCGATCGCTAGTTAAACATTTTTCTCGTCTTTCGGGTAATTTGTGGATACCACGCCAGTAAAAATCTTCCCATTCATCGAGCCATTTTTTCACATTTTCGTACGAACCAAAGCACTGCTCGGCAAGTGCGTGACCTATCGATGCAAACAAGTGGTAATCGGAAGGAGCCAAGTCTGGTGAGTAAGCCGCATGGGATTTCCCAGCTGAGTGCTTCCAATGTGTCGCGAACCGGTTTTACCGTATGTGATGGAGCATTGTCATGAAGAAAAATTACCTTGTGTTGCCCTTTTTGATATTCTGGTCGTTTTTTGAGCAGCGAACGGTTAAAATCGATTAATTGTTGTTGGTAGCGTTTGATATTAACCGTTTCACCAGGCTTTAACAGCTCATAATAGACCAACCCTTCTGATCCCACCAAACACCGAGTATCGTCTTCCTGCCAGAGCGCTTCGGTCTTGCGGTCAATATGTATCGTGCGTCTGGATCTACTCATGATCTTTTGCGCTCGGGATTCTCAAAATACACCCACTTTTCATCCCCAGTAACGATACGAGGCAAAAACGACTTTCTTTCGTATCGTTCGAGCAAAATTTCACATGTGTTTTTGCGCCTCTCCATCTGCCTTTCGTTCAACTCATGTGGTACGCATCTGCCGACCTTATGAATCTTTCCCATTTCTCGTAGGCGATTGGAACCAGCTTGTCGCCTAACGCTTAATTGCTCTGCGAGTTGTTTTTGTGTTTGTGTATCGTGTTCATCTAGCAATGCTTGCAATTCTGCATCTTTGTATCTTTTTGGCGGTTTTCCGTGTTCCTTGTCTGCAACATCGAAATCACCACTTTTGAAACGCCGAAACCATCGTTCAAACGTATCTTACGATGGAGCATGTTCACCATAAGCTTCTTGAAGCAATCGGTATGATTCAGCAGCAGTTTTCTTCAAATGAAAACAAAAAATTAATGCTGTCCGCGAATGCTCTTTATTTGGCACAAATGTCGTCATATTGAACATAGCAAAACAATACTACGCAAACAGTTTTTCAATTTATCACTGATGTACATTTGACACATGTTGATGGCGCGACAAAATTGCATATGCGTCAAATTTTTATAATACACATTGTATTGGTGGACATCTGATTTTTCAAATCCGCATTTCATACTTGTACACCTGGTAATCAAGTAATAGTACAAATGATTATAATTTGCCACCTTTTTTTATCATAAACAATCGAAATTACCCCGCTCAATGTTTAAAATGAAACTGCAATGCAGATTAACAAATTTAATTTCACCGATTATTCGAGTTACTATGAAACCAAACAAAAACTTGCACTTAAAAGAGATTATTTACGTTGAATACCATTATATACAGAAAAAAAAAAGAAAAGAAAAAAAGAAAAAAAACGGTTTTATTTTATTTAAACAAACTTGTAAACATAAATTCACAGCACGTTGTAGTCGAGGGATAATAACGGAAAATAATCATGGACCTAGTGCGGGCTTTACTTGAACAGAGTGAATTATATATTTGTCATTCTAATGACTTCTTAGTGATTATAGGAAAGCAAGAGGGGCTGTTAAAGTTGAACAAATAACGTTAAAAAGAAAGAATTTACATCATACATATATACCGTATTCCGTCGTATTTAAGACGCACATTTTTTACTCGATTAAAGGGTTAAAATAATGGGTACGTTTTAAATTCGAAATAATACAGTATTATTTTCAAGGTGCATTCGTATAAGGACTGGATTTACGGGGGGGGGCTAGGAGGGACTGCAGCCCCGGGCCGCGTCTTATAAAGGGGCCCCCAAGAGACGCCCACTTCCGACATGGATGGTTAAACGTGCAATAATAGATGTTTTTCCAAACATTTATATTCCATATAGAATATTTGTAACTCTATACCGATTACAAATTGTGAGGCGGAAAGATCTTTTTCGATATTAAAAAGAATAAAAAACATGTACAGATCAACCATACTAGATGATAGATTATCGGCATTATCAAGATTAACGATCGAAATAGAGTTTTTCCGTTTAGTAGATTTTACCGATATTATACAAGAATTTGCAGAACAAAAAACAAGAAAAAAATTCATTATTTAAAATTATATATATATATATATATATTGACATCGAAAATTCTACCCATTGTCTATATGATATTTAGTTTTGTTCACATTAATAAAATTATATGTTAATTCGTGAATTCAAAATAATATAATTAAATTAAATTAAAGAAAATTTAGTTATTCTATAAAATTGCTAATTTTGTCACTTCCGAAAAGGGCCCCCAATATTTCCATAGCCCCGGGCCTGATTAGTATGTCGAAAATCTCGTTTTATTTGTGTACAATCTGGTCGGTATTAAAAGATTTAAAAATATTATCACTCACTTTAACGAATGTGGTTGTATTCAAATACACACGAACATGGCTCATAGTGAATCGTAAAGGTGCTATTTTCGATGAAGAAGTGAAAAAAATTGTTCGATATGCAAAGTCTGTAGCTATCACTTTGCCTGGTCATTTACCTAATCATTGGGGAAGTATTAACCTTTTTTTAAAAAATACCATCCAACGAAAATAAATCTACTTTTTATCAACGATATATAAACAGCTGCCAACCTGCTATTCTCGAGTTATTAAATTATGAGCATTCCAACAGTTATGGAAAAGTCTATACATCATCACTATGAAACCCACATATGATTTATGTGTGACGTCTATTGCAAACTCAGTAAAACTAGCGTTACAATTAACGTCAGTGATGAAGAAAAGCACAAACTGTATTGGATGAATATCGCAATCGTTTACACAATTGACTAATGGTCAGCATGAGGAAAAGTATCGAGAAATTAGAAGAATTTAACTGTTTGATGATATTGATTACGCACAGAATGTTAATGTACCATCTGGACCATAGCAAGTTGAAAGTGTGTATTTCAAGTTCCTTTCTTCCAAAAACCGTTTTCCTTAATTTTCCTAGTAATTACGATGCGTCTTAAATTCGAGAGAATACGGTATATTAAATACTTTATAACACTCCCAAAAAACGTTACAATAAAAAAAAATATATTAATCGCTAACAATTCATGCGCTTCTATTATGTTTTTTTTCTCTCTAAAGCGACTTTTTTACGAATGCTCATGAGGCATAATCCTGATTTATAATATGATTTTCTTTTAACGTAAATTTTAATTTACGATATAAAATTTTTTAGGTCGCGGAACGATCTGTCGATACCATTAACATTTATTAGGAACTTTCAGAACTTTTTTTTCGAATATCTTTAGTCGCTTCGCTCATTATCGAATCTTTTAAGAGTTTATCTTCACATATGGTGTAGATTCGATATTTATTTAAAAGCTCTTCTTCAACTTTGATCGAGAATTATAGTATTTTCTACTCGGCATTTTTAGGGAAAAAACGTTAGCACTATGCACTTATTAAATTAAACAGAAAATACGAAAATTATTGTTTTTTCTGAAGCAAAATAATAAAAAGAGACCGACTGTTCCTAAAATAGAAGATTACCTGCAATCAGCGGCCTCTAATTAAGATCAATTTCATTTTACGGTGCAACACAACCACTGCTGCTGCTGCTGGTTGACCACGTACAAACCAAGACGCACATTGTTCTCCAATAACCGATCTATAACATCTGCGTAAGTATTTATCATGCGTAGTGATGGCCCAAAAATCGCAGCGTTACTTTCACTGCTCCGACAAATGAGCAGTTGCGATTCTTTTTGGAGCAGTGATCAGAAAAACATTGTTCGCTGCTCGGCAATTGGTGGTCCGACTATTGTTCTGGAGACAATGCTCCAGTGACAATTGCTCCGACGACAACTGCTCCGACTATTGCTTCAGAGCAGCGAGTTGGAAAACAACGTTGTTTCTTCTGTAGAATGTCCCACTATCTCTACTCATCCAGGCGCACTACACGCGCAGATACACATCAAAACACATGACTAGACAAAATGTGCGTCGCTGCTGGCGTTGCATGTTTTTTCCTGTCACACGATTTCTTTCATAATCATGTTTCATCTTATTTTCCAAGAATTAAAATGAACGATGTATGAACGATTTGGAATTTATCGCAAACACTAACATGTCCATGCTGTTTCCACTATTTTTAGAACAATGTCTGTTTAAAAAAAAAAAAAAAAAAAAAAAAATCAAATTTCTAATATTAAATAATTGTTTATCCTTGAAGACTTTCCTTTAATTTTATTTTAAACTCTTAAAAGTTACCTGTCATTAAGCAAGACGCATGTATAAATATTTAAAAGACTTCGATTTTTCATCTTTTTTGCATTAAAATACGTTTTAACGATTTACATTTATTTCTATTTCTTAAAATCCGACAAATATCGTTTTAAAAGTATATTTATATGTTCTCATTTCATTGTAGAATATAACTTCTAACAAAAAATCTGGGGCGCACTTAACATAAGCGATTCAATTTTTTAATTTTTACGTAATCGCGAATTTAAGTTCATAAACCTTTAGTATAACAATATTTTTAATTATTGAAAAAAATATTAATCTTTATTATCTATTAATCAAGCAGTTGTGAGGGTAATAATTTTATTTCAGAGGAGCAACTGCTCCGGTAAATCAGTTGCCGGGGGCACACCTCCAATTACACGTCCTTAAGAATAAATTATTCTTCTTCAGTTCGGAAAAAGCAACAATACCTATTCATTCGCAATTTTAAAATGCGCAAGTTCCGTAATGCTGAACTTGATTTTTATTTTCATCTTCGATTTTCAATAGTTAGCCGTCTACCGGATGATAATAATAATGCGGTTTCACTACTCCCCGATTACACGTATAAACTATAGTGTTATAGCGTTTAACTTAATATTAAAAATGTGTAAACAATTTTTTCGAAGCTCGGCCCGGAAAAAGGAGTTATGCACTTGGCTACAGCCGGAATTTTAAACGCATTATGGGATTTATGGGCTCGTATTGAAAACAAGCCGTTATGGAAATTGCTGAGCGATATGAGTCCTGAACTGCTGGTATCAACTATAGATTTTCGCTACATGTAAGAATAATCTTATTTTTAACACGCGTTATATTATTTTAAATCGTACAATTTAGCTATAAAGCGAAATCTATCGACGAAATTTTCTAGGCAAACTGAACTATACGCTATAACTGTATAGTGTCTTTCTACTTCCTTCTATCATATCCGATAGATATTTTTCTCGAATTATTATTCCTGATAATTAACGAATTAAAGAAAGAAGCTTATCACGCGATAAAACCTACGCCGTACCTTAATACAGTCGCGCCCGAAAATTACGCATTCTGTTTATACTTCCAACAAATTAAATAACAACGCACTGTTCCACCTGTGAACCTTTAATCTCGCGCTGTTTCAAACAATTTTAAAATATTCACTTTATGCCCCCTCCACCCCGGAAATAAAGATTTAATCGCACTCTATCGTAAAACACGTATAATAGTTTTAGCAGTTTTCTTAAAAATTTACATTGTGTTTCATGGTAATTCAAACTTGTTTCGTAAATTTTTTGCTAAACGTTTCATTAGCTAAAATTATTCCATTTATTATTTATATAATAATTATAATATAAATACTCAAAGTGCATTATTCACGTTAGTAACTTCGATTTATACGTCAGTAATGCTAAATCAAAATTTTCGACCCGAGTAACTCCAAGTCATGATACTTTTCTCTGCTTTATCGCAATTTTGATTTTGTAATCTTTTTCAAATACACCTATACCACGAGCCTGAAAAATTACAAAGGTATTTCAAGCGTCTTATATATATATATATATATATATATATATACACACACACACACATATATATATATATACATATATACATATATATATATACATATATATATATATACATATATACATATATATATACATATATATATATACATATATATATATATATATAAATTCCGCTGTGTTAATTTCAGTATTCGCCAAACTGTAAAGCAATTTCAAATATTTCAGAACGGACACAGTTTCGAAAGAATATGCAGTTTCTATTTTACGACAGAATAGCGAAAAAGAAAAACGAGAACAAGATATTAAAGAAAATGGTTATCCCGCCTACACTACACAAGTTGGTTAGAAGCAGCAAGTAAAAATAACGTTTATTTATAACTGTACTGCAGCGGGCCAGCTTGTAACAGATAAAAATTGAACATCACAAAATGTGTTTAATCTGGATTTTATTGTTTTGATTTAAGGAATTTATTTTAACTCGCCGTGCGTTTAATTATTTACTTTTTTATTCATTCAGGTTACTATTCTCACCGACGACGGCGATTTATGCCGCCCCACAGCCTCTAAATACCGTAGACGTATAATTCTATTTATTTATAGAATTATTATTTACTTATATTATTATTATTATTATTATTATTATTGCTAATGCTATTGCTATTACTACTATTATTCCGTTAATTAATTGAAGGTTGAAAAATTTTATAATTTATACGAGGGAGGATCAATAAGTAAGTTACGCGCATAATTTCTACCTAGTAAAAGCCCCCCACTCCGGCTTAAACGAAACCGATTTTCATTCTCTATCCCCTCGTGAAAGGATGAAACCAGTATCTCGTTTGGTTCGTTTACAGTGTCTGTTTGAAATGGAGCGTCGTGTTAATAAGTCATCCAAAACATTAAGAGGCGAAGTGTGGTGCGGTTTCAGTGGGCAAAAAATCATAAACCCGCTGAAATTCACCGACAAATAATATGTGAATTGTAGAGTGATAAAGAAATTTCCAGCCGCGCATGGTGTCCGTATGGTGTGCCGTATGTTTTTGAGGAAGGACGAGATTATGTGGAGGATGAAGCGCGCAGCGGTCAGCCGTCAACTTCGCACACAGCTGCAAATGTTAAGCGCGTCGAAACTCTCATTTTTTCGACTCGCCGGGTTAAAATTCCGAGACATTACAGCAGAACTGGACATATTTCTTACGGTAGTACGGTGAGTGCAATTATTCCGGAAGAATTACTTTTTCGCATCAGGTTGGGTCCCTTGTTTACTGTCTGATGAACACGGAACTGAACGTTTCCAAACCGCCTTGGTGTTTCTTGAGCGATATGTACGAGAAGGTCCACAATTTTTAGACCAAAGATTCACGGAAGATAAGATATGGGTTCATCATTATTCGCCGCAAATGAAGAGAAGTTCGAACGAATGGAAACATACGGGATATCCACGCGCGTAAAGTCATGTTGACGGTTTTTTTCGATTCTCGGGGCATCGTTTTCACACAGAATTTACACCGAAAGGAACCACAATCAATGCCGAGGCATATTGTACGAACCTTGACGAACCTTCAAAAGGCGATAAAAAATCGCGGACCAATTGAGTAAAGGAATCGTTCTCATCCACGATAACGCCACACCGCATATTGCCCGGATAACACAGGGAGCTGATAAAAACAAATTAAATTGGAATTATGGCCCCACATCCAGCTTACAGTCCTGATTTATCACTTTGTGACTTCCATGTGCTCGATCATTTAAAAACGGGCCCCGGGGGGAGGAGAGCGTTTTGCGAACGACGAAGAAGTGAAGAATTTCGTCATGAATTGGTTGGACGGACGTTTTTCAAACAAGGCGTCCAAAAATTGGTACCGCGTTACGACAAGTGCTTGAATATTTTAGGTGAATACGTCGAAAAATCACTTGGTAGGCAATGGCAAACCGCCACGTATACCGTCATATGCGCGCTAGTTCAGTACACACAGCAGATACACGCGGGACTGCACTTGAATATCGATAAATCAAACGATTACCAATAATTTCCGAATGTGTAGTCTTGCATGCGTACACATTCGTACTGCATATAAACAACTGCCATGAGCGCTGCCTATTCTGTACAAGTAGAATGTACAAATAGGTAGTCACGACGCTCGGAATCGAAAAAAGATTGTCGATTTCAAAAATATATTTACATATTTTTTACGATTTTTTGTTTGTTTTTTTTTTTATTAATCGTGAAGTGTAACTTACTTATTGTGATCGCCCCTCGTATTAACTGAAAATATTACAGAAAACATTTCAATATAAGTCAACCTCAAAACGGCAATTCCGGTAAATATAGGGTGCGGCAGGGAAACCGACCATACTTCAAAACGTAATAGCGCCATCTGTATGTAAGTTAGGAAAACGAGCTCGGTCGCGTTGGAAAGAGAAAGGAAGAAAATTTTTTTTAGGACCATAACGAACCACCATGGATGACTGGTCAGTTAAGCAACGCGCATATGCCGTTGAGCAGTTTATTCGT
Source organism: Icerya purchasi (assembly GCA_039619475.1). NCBI lineage: Eukaryota > Metazoa > Arthropoda > Insecta > Hemiptera > Monophlebidae > Icerya > Icerya purchasi. Next base: position 442,384,256 of record CM077116.1, read on the forward strand.
AATAATGATTTCCCTACACTCTTACAGTTTGCGATTTCCGAAAATGTTTCGCGTTTAGCGGTGAAAAAAAAACTGTGTTTACCAACAAAAACTTTACCAGCATGGGTCAAAAACTTCCCAGATACTATTGTTCACGAAAAGCTCCTCCAATGATCCAAGATTACAGTTTGAATGGGGGTTGCGGCGTGGGGTGTCATTGGCTCTTAACGTTCCAATCAGCTGTTAAATGAGCTTGTACGACCCGAACTGTCAAAGAGAGGAGGTTATCAGGTAGCTGGTTCTAGCAAAACTGCGCGTCATGTCATACGCAAGGGAAACGATGATTTGTTTGGGACGAATGTTTAGTAGATGTTTAATTTCAAGAAACGCGCAGATTGTCTGGCCATCCGGCTCACCGGATTTTTCTGTCTGTGATTATTTTTTTTCGTGGGAGTATTTGAAATCAAAAGTATACGGAATCAAAACTCGAGAGACCTGGAAGAGTTGAAAACCAAAATTCGACGTCATGCCGATTCCGACGACTATGTTAGCTAAAGTTTATGGTAATTTTGCTTTACGACTTCATAATTGTATCGAAAATCAGGGTCGTCATTTAAATTATGTTATCTTTAAGACCACACACTCGTCGACATAAATAAATACACAAGAAAAAATGTTCTTTCTTTCTCATTACAACGCGATCAAGCTCGTTTTCCTAACTTACATACAGATGGCGCTATTACGTTTTGAAATATGATCGGTTTCTCTGCTGCACCTTACACATATATACGTAAAGTACAAATTTAAAATCGATATAAATATAGTTGGTACGTATTACTCTGTTGCGGCTGGGTTGATCGGATTGTTTGTAATCAAGCGAGTGTCCATTGGTAATTGGGTTTCCGGATGAAAGTGACAATCGAATTCACTGACTTCAATTTACGTAGAATTTACAAACAACGAAGTCGACTTTCTTGGCGATCTGGTCACTCGGATACTACTGAATCGTGAATTATTTCGAATATTCCGACACCACCGGGTATTGTTACCGAAATTGGTTTAGCGATGACAGAGCTCGATCCGGCAGTCCCTAGCCAGCAACTCACATTCACTCTCTCAACACGAACTAATTTTATTTAATACTTTTATTTTTAATTTTGTTTTATTTTATCATAACGTATATGTATATCCTTTTTTTTTACAAAGTGACTAACGTCCTCACTTAAAAGAACACATGGTGCCTACCTTGAAAAACGGTAAAATGAATAAACTCGTCAAGATGATAATCTGCTAACGGCTTTAACTTCGGATAAAGATGCTTTCATACTTTAATTCGGTCTTGATATACGAGGTGACACAATACACCGAGGACTGAAAAATTCTGCCTGCAAGTGTCGTACTAAGTTACTAATGTTCTATAAAGCATAGGGGATTCATCGAACAGTCTCTGCTGAAATTCTCGAATCGTTAATAAGTATAACGCCACTTCACTTTTGTTAGTATAAGGGGTGTTCTATTTTACCTATATATGTATATATATAGGTAAAATGTAACTACTGATCGCCGAGTGTCCCGCTAAAATCTTTATTGTAAGAGTAGGAATAAAAGTTCCATATCGAAATTAAATTCGTACAATCTTTCAATATTTTTAATTCGACGAAGGAATTTCCTTGCAGCTCCTCCTTGAACATATTCGCATCGAAACATCACGAACAATATAAAACCCAAATGAAAGCAAGTTAGAAAATTAAATTAATCGAGCGGCATGGTGTTCCAAAAGTGGTATATGTGTCGTCATATTTGAATAGATTTGGAGTTATTAGAATTAATCAAAAATTTGTGATTAATTAACTCCTTAAGAGTGTAGGTTACAGAGGAGCTGATTAGTATCGGCCAGATGGTCAATTGTGGTTAATAAGAGTAGCAGCTAGTTTTCGGTTTAACGGATTTACTTCGATTAAAATAGGAGTATAGGGTTAAACCTTCGTCAATGTCACAAGATTACGATGTTAGATGTATGTTAATTAATCGCAGTCTAATAGAATAATAACGTTAATACCAAATACTGAAATCTAAGTAATAATAATTAATAAAATAAAATAAAATAAAATATTTTACTCTTTTGTAAATAACTTAAACCTGAAACATAAAAAATTGAGCAGTTAAATTAAACAGTATAAAGAGATAAAGCCAATACAAGTCGTATTTTTTTTTATTTTTTTTTTTTTTATATGGCCCAGCTCGCGCCTTTTGGCATACAAGTCGTAATTTGTATTATTTTCATCTGATAGCACGAAACCCATCGAGTACGAAATAGAAACCGCGATAAAATTAATTTGACCCCGTTTTTTGTAAGAAAGGTGTGATAAAACGATGAAAACGATTTCCCGATTATAATTTAACGTTTTATAAACCGTAAATTACGAGCAAAGATGACGTTCATTTACAAATGCTCTCTACATCAACTAATTTAATTAGTGCAATGCAGTGTATTCGTATATCCCGTTACGAAACAATAAGATTAAATAAACACAAATCAATATGATAGAAACTTTTCGCGAATTTCCCACCTACAGTACTAGAAAACACAAAATATATTAATTAAAAATAAATTTAGTATTAAATGTTTGAAATCTGCAGGAAACTTAAATAACCTATTTCCATTTAGAAAAGAAAATCAAAGAATATTATTAAAACGAACTTAAATGTTTCATTTTTAATTTAAAAAATTTTTTGAAATAGAAATGTATACCTGCAGAAATTATTAATACTAAAGGAGTAGTGTATCAAATAATTCCATCAAACTATTTCTTTAGTATTAATAATAATTTCTACGTATGTATATATATTTCAGTTTTAATTTTTCAAATTAAAAATCAAAAATGAATCTACACTTTTAACAATATTTTTTGACTTTCCTTTCTATGTGAAAATAGATTGTTTAGGTTTTCCACAGCTTCTAAACATTTAATATTAAATTTATCTTTATTAATAAATTTTCTTTTCTGTTTTCTACTACTGCCTAAGATGTAAAAATGCCCCCCCCCCCCCAAAGATATTTCTGGTATATTTATGTTCAATTTAAATGATTGCTATAGTGCTCATTATTTTATTGTTTTATTAAACATAGTTTACAAAAATATACCCGTTATACGAACGGATCATCTTGTGAATTCAGGTCATTCGAAAGAACTTAAATTACTTCAGAAATTATAAGAACCTTGACAGTTAAAACCAAGTACAAATGCATTAGTGTGTCTCATACTTTTGATCAAAACCATCTCTACCTTCAGTAAACTTTGAAAATATTCTGTCTATCTTCCGTACGGAATGTTGCTCAGAGTAATCCTAACGTAATTTTAACTAAAACTGAACAATTAATCGGATCGGTCAAAATTCCATTATACTGAAAATTATTATGTAATCAAAAGATTTTATTATTTTCAAGAAGTTCATAAACATCGGAAACTTATATTATCCTCAAGGCAGCATACTAAGTTCATTTTTGTTTACTTTATTTATGCATCAGATTCTGAAAATCAAATCCATTCTGCTTTTGCTTCTTCTTAATTATACTCAACTATAAATGCTTACTTTCTAGTAATCCGATCAGATTTTAAGTTTTTTATAAGCCAAACTGGCACGTACACTACAAAATGTGGGGTAATTCGTACTTTTTTTTTTTTTTCTACTATAAAGTAGAACAAAATATAACGAAGCAAGCACACACTAGGCTTTCGGTCTTCAGTACGGCCCATCTCGAAGTTGACACAATGTAATAAATTTAAATTAAACTTAAGTTGAATAACGAGGATTTACGGAAATACCGATTAGAGTAATATTATTAATAATAGATGACGTACTTGCTTTAAATGTATAAATATGGAACAAGTTCTTGAAGATAAGTATGAGATATTTATTCATTTCAATATTTATTTCAAACTTCCTCCTGTAACCTTCCCATTCGGTGCATTCAAATATTGTATAAGTCCAAGGCCGTGTCCATGGGGTGGGTTTTGGTGGTTAACCCCCCCCCCCCCCCCCCCCCATGATAACTGAAGTAGTTATTATAAATACACAAAAATATACATGGGTCAATTTATGTTTATTGATTAAAATTAATCGCTGCATAAGTCCTCCCCCCCCCACATGTTTGTAATAGAAAATCGCTGTCTAAATTGTTCCCAAAAATTACTTCTTTATAAAATGCGAATACGTTCTCTATATTAGCATAGTCGGTTCCTATTTGCCATTTATTTCTAATAGGCACGAGTAAAACTTCCGACACGGTTATATTTTCGGAAATATATTCGTGTTCGGACACAGTTGGTTATATCTCCGACAATGTGATCTAATCTCAACTCCGAAAGGCATACAGCAACGAATAAATGTTATTTTTCCAGACAGAGCGGATTCATCTCTGCCGACATAATTAATACGTCCCAGCTCCGAGAAACATCAGCTACACGCGCAACTACCAAAATTTGCCAAGGACGTTCTGTTGCTGTGTACGCTCGAAGTAACGCTGGGAAATAGAGTTGAATATGTGACCGGAAGATTACGATTATAGACTGGATATGAGTTACGTAAATCTGTCAGAGTTGAGAGTTGACGATAAGTAGATGTAGATTCCGCAGTCGGAAAGGACACAGACATATTCAACTCCTTTAGCAGAGTTGATTTATTTATCATTTCCAATACAAATTTTAAACAGCTTCAATTAATACAAAATAAATAATTTCCAAGATGCAAAAACACGTTAATTATTATTATTATGTCAACATTACTAACACGTATAAAAAAGTTAAATTTCCACGCGTCAAAAGCCAAATACTTAAACTTTCGAAAATATTTTTCGATAACTGCGCCATCTAATAAAAACGTCATGACAATTACAATTCCAGAGAATTATAATTCATACATACTAAATGTAAACGCAAATGTCTTAGACACAATTTATTATAGAATGTTATATTCTCAGAGGTATATCCATTATATTAGTTTGTATATTTCATTAACATTTAATGATATTTCTTTTTTAAATGTATATATTATATACACTAATTAATATTTATAAATTTAATAATCACTTAGATCGTAAAATTCAACAACTGTTCTAAATAAATAACGTTTCTTTTCATTTACCTCTTCCTTTCGTCTAATTATTGTTTTAAATTTATCTTTTCCGTTTTTCATTTGCTTTAAAATTTCTTTATTTTCCTTTGCATGATATCCTTATGATTTACAGTGAAATTTCAATGAATACGCGTTCATTTTATTCTTTATCTGTTCCGTTAATTAAACTAACAATAATTTTTTTTTATCAGCACATGGATGTGGTAAAATATTTTACATAATAAGTATTAACACGTTATTTAAAAAAAAAAAAAAACAAAAAAAAAATAAATAAATAAATAAATAAATAACTAAATAAAAATATGTTTAGTAATTTCACAAATACGAATCCGATTTACATAATTTATTCTACTTTTTAAAAGGTGTGTTGCGGAAAAGTTAATTCAAACCAGCAACTGTTTACCGGGGTATAAAATTCGTTAAATATAAATTTTATACATCAGAAAAAAAAATTAAAAACCTACTTTGAACGAGCTTAGAGAGCGTATTAAAATCTAACTTTTTTAGAAAAACAAACAAAAAAAACAAAGGTGATATTAAATTAAAGAAAAGTGTGAGAAGTTGACGTTGTTGAAAAATCTTCTCAATAAATAGAATTTACATTATAATTTCATTTATATTAAATAATTAAATACACTTTAAAATATTAATGTAATAGTTCAATACTTCAACGGGGACAGAAAGACAATAAATTTTGACATTTTAAACGCTAAAAGAAAACCACACCCACGTTTTTAACATATGCAATGTTTAATAATTTCATTATTTTAAAGAAATAATTAATTATAAATACAAATAATGATCTAATTAAAGATTAACAAAATAACCGTAAAAGAAAACACCGGCATATCTGTAAACATGCCTTGGCGCTTTATTCGATATGCTCGCAACTAGCCATTTAAAACTATAAAAAAAAAAAAAAAACAAAAAAAAACTCGAACGTACACATTATATTAGAATTGTGTTTTTACATTATAATAAAATCTACAAGAACAAAAATAATTTTATTATAATTTACATTACTTAAAGAGCGCGGAAGAAGAATAGTTGTATTAAAATCTTTTTATTAATATATATATATATATATATATTTTTTTTTTTTTAAATAAATTTAGGTTGGATAGGTTATTCGGACGAAAAAATTAAACTGCTGTGTCGTAAATTTCTAAATGCCGGCTTTACCGGATTTAAAATGAAGGTCGGTAATGATTTAGAAGACGATCGTCGGCGATCACAATTAATTCGAAATGAAATCGGACAGAAAAATTATCTCGTAAGAACACCGATAAGCATGGCGTATTATTCATTACAATTCGATAAAAGTTATTAATATAACGAGGAAAATCGTTTCAATAAATAATCACATTCTTCATATTGCCGGCAGATGATGGATGCGAATCAGAAATGGGATTGCCAAGAGGCAGTTCGGTGGATGAGTGAACTTGCCGCATCTAACCCGTTATGGATAGAAGAACCCACTTCGCCAGATGACATTATAGCACATCAGTCGATCTCAAGAGTAAGTTAAAAAAACATCCCATCGCGCACCGTTTTTAATAAAAAATTACACGAAAATTCAATTAATACGCGAATAATTATTATTTAGGAATTGAAAAAATTCAATATTAATGTGGCCACCGGTGAAATGTGCAGTAATCGGATAATGTTCAAACAGTTTTTACAAACCGGCGCGATGCAGCACTGCCAGGTTGATTCGTGTCGCCTCGGGTCTGTCAACGAATTACTAGCCGTTTACTTCCTAGCGCACAAATTTAACGGTACAGTTCTATTATATTTAGATAGTAATCTTACTGACCGAAAAGCGCTCCGAGGCGTTACACTATTTTCTTTTAATTATGCGTTGAATTTTTTAATTAGTTACAAAAAATGCGAAAAAAAATTAGCACAGTGTCATTTTTTAGTTCCAGTATGCCCTCATGCCGGTGGAGTCGGTTTATGCCAAATGGTTCAACATTTGCAGTATTTTGATTATATTTGCTTATCGAAAACAATCAAACCGGATCAATTTATAGAATACGTCGATGAGGAACACGAGCATTTTGTTGTACCGCTAAATGTCGCCAATGGCAAATATATCGCACCCGTGGTAATTCTACAAATTACGCATAAATCAATTTCTCTCTCGAAAAGTCGTCGTTGGTGAATTTCAAATATTTTTACGCGAATTGTAACATTTCACCATATTCTAGAAAATAAGATTTGAAGTTATATGATATAATTTTAAAGTCTGTTTTAAACGCGCTCATTACCAAAGTTATTGCGACCGCAAAAAGGAATTTTTGGGAATATAGTGCAAATGTTTTTTTTTTTTTCTTTCAAAATATAAAATATATATATATACATAAAACAATAAAGAGAGACTTGCCTGAAACTTTAAAAACAAAATGTTTTAAAATAAAACTTAAAATATAGGTTGTTGTTTTTTCTTGTTATCACTTAATACTTTATGAACTAATAAACTCCGTTTACAAAAATTTTTACTTACAGCCCGAAGAAATAAAATATAAAACTATAACTACGCGTTTTAATTGCGCTATTCAACTAAAACAAATAATATATAGTAAAATGTTTAAAGAAATCGTTTCGTTAAAAAATACAAAATTATTGTCTCTCGTGTTTTTATACAATGCCAATTCGGCTGTGTATGAAGAATTTAGTGGAAATGATATCCCCTATCTCACAGGCTAAATATCCATTACATGTCTAGAGTAGTAGTGCTACTGTAGTTGCCGCTTTAAAACATTAACCGCGGTTTGTAAAGAATGTGCGAGTGAATGAATAAACCATATTCCCACTTCTAAAACCCTATTGTACCGTAGAAGTACGTACCGAAAAAAATGTATAAGCAAACGGTTCTTCTTATTTTTTAGTCGAAAAATTATTTACAATTTTTTCAACCGTCATTCGTTCGTTATATAAACTTGAAGTTTGGTATATTTTAATTTTTTAACGCAATTCCGTCCTACTATTTTTTCGATATCATGATACACGTGACTTTAAGTTACACCGGTTTTTTTTTTACAATTTTTCAACATATAAATTGCAGGAAGCTGGATATGGTGTCGAAATGAAGGCGGAAACAATACAGAAATATGAATATCCGAACGGAACATACTGGAGTGGAAAAACGTAAAACAGGAAAAGTAAAAAGTACGTTCAAGAGTGAAAAAATATTATAATTAATCAACATCAAAAAGTTATAGATGTACTTTATACAACGAAATGAAATTGTCAACGAAATCGACTTATTGCTAACGAACAATATACTTTAATCTACATTTTAATATGAGGTACTACTAAAAGGTTTTGACTAATCTCTCAATAAAAAATAAAATATCTTTGTGCTCTTTTAGATGGAAACAACCGTTGTTTCTACGACGAAACATAATAAATAAATGTATAAAAGCATTTACTTCACAACTTGAGTTTAAAAAAACAAATTATACCGTAGAACACAATTTTAATCACGTCAATGTAAAAAAATATACATACATACACAAATTAAAAATGTAATATTACTTTTTATTATCCTTTAGAGATATTAATTTTACAAAAATAGAGAGTTAACCTCTATTAACCAAAATTCATTCAAAAACAATCTAACCGGAAATAATTAATTGAAAATGCTATATTTTCAGTATTTCCGCATTAATATGCGTTTCCACAGACCAAACTTCATCTAGAATTTTCGGACGAACTTCAAGTCTTACAAAGTTTCCGCCTACGTTTCCTTTCGTCAGACGTTCAGGATTAATTACGAGACAATTGTGTGTAACCTAAATATTTAAAAAATTTCAATACGTAAACTTATATAAACAAACTCACATTTACATCACAACTGACACGCTGAATTTTGTCACAACTAATGCTGTAAATCTTTATTAAGTTTATACGACGTATATTTCTACGAAATTGTCATTTTAAAAATATCAATTATAACATTTAAACGGAAAATACCTTCATGAAAAAGTGAAGATCAGACGGCACAATCAGTATATGCGGTGTAACAGATAAGCGCCCATACTTCCACCACAATTGAAAATCTACACTCATTTCATCATCCGGTGGCATCAAAGGGTAAAAATGTTTTTGCTGTATTATGTAAGAAGCTAGCCTACGTAATCTGTCCGTTTTAATACTGGCATCTGAAAAACTGTATTTACGAAATTCCTTATTACCGCAAGATATTAAATAACCTCAAAAAGCAACATTTTATACACAAAATACGATTCTATTCGTACACACACACACACACACACATTAATTACAACATAATTCTTAAGCCACCCACTATTAGATTTTGTAACGAAAAAATGCCCCAATTTTATGTAACGAAAGTTAACCGTTAATTGAAAACGTAATTTTTAATCATGCACCCATTATTAATTTGTTAGGAGAGATTTAAAAGTTAATGTGATTTATATCCATTTATAGTATGTTAAGTTGTTTCGGTAGTTTAATAAAATTTATGGTATAAATTATTGGTTGCATTTTTTTTTTTTTTTATTATATAAAATAAATCTAAAAATATTTCAATTTAAAGGAAGTAAAGACAGGACTTTTGTGATCATATTATTTTTTTATTGTGTCGATGCTGGTATGTGCCCCTTGAACCCTCTTGCTTACATTTCCTATTTCTTTCTCTCCTATACATTGTATATAAAATGATCAAAATTTACAACGTAATTCTTAAATCGGTCTCCATTAGATTTTATAACGAAAAAATATCCCAATTTTATATAATAAAAAAAAAAAAAAAAAAATTCGTTCACATTTCTTTAAAATACATCTCTACTCTTTCTGTTGATGATATTTTTTTATATTCGGCTTCTCGCAATTTTTCATATAAATAATACTTTTTTTGTGTTTCCACGGTATTGTTAAATTAGCAATATAGTCTTTACATACTTCCCCCTATAGTGGGACTTCTTGTTCATCAACCCGCACACTAATAAGAAGTGTATTCATTATGTTTCCAAAAACGAAAATCACCACCGAACGCAAAATCGTGAATTGCAGACTAAGAATCGGTGGAATCAGTCTATATAAATATGAATTACGCGCGAACATTAAAAAAAAAAAAAAAAAAAAAAAAACGCGACAAACGTATAACCGACTTCTTTTTGGAAGTCGGTAAAAATTAAAATATAACAAACGTCACACAAAATTGGGACCTTTTTTGGGATATTTTTTTTAATGGGGTCGGCCTAAAAATTACGGCGTAATTAATATATGCGCGCGCGTGTGTGTAAAGAATTCTCTCCCTACTGAGAAATACATTGAATCATAAACATTTCTTTTAGCATTTGATGGGGTGTAAATTAATACATTTTTTGAATCAGATGCATTAGTAATATGAAGAATTGGTCTATAGTAACTGAAGTAAGAAATATAATTTACAATACGTAAATGTTTCACGTGGTGCGTGAACATCGCGTCGATGTACGTTTCATTTCTCGTAATTAAAATGTAGGAAGATCATTACTGAGTTGCGGTATAATGTTTCATTCAGTTAAGAAACGAACATTCAAAAGTGATACACAGTCTGCTAAATTTAGATATTTTTGAATCTAGTCATCAAATCGGTTTCATTCCAACGACTTGGCCACACCATTAGCCACTCAAAAATTGCGAGAAGCCGAATATAAAAAAATATCATCAACAGAAAAAGTAGAGATGTATTTTAAAGAAATGTGAACGATATTAAAGTTGTAAGTTTTGAAGAGAGTAGGACTAACAAGGAAAGCACTCGAACCCGAACTCACCGATTTTGATGAAATCGATATATGTTGTAGAACATAAAAAAATAAAAGACCCGTGTTTTTTTATATCTGCTAATAAACATATTAAGGGGGTGAAAACTACCCCCAAAAGTTAGCAAAAAAAAAAACGTTTTGTCTAAATATCTCGACTAACAGTTAATATTTTTTGGTAAAACAAAATTGAGATTACTCCTTTCGGAAAAGCAAGTAATTCATGATGATTTGAACAATAAGGGATGCATCCCCTATTTTATAGGGGTTGAAAACCCATATTTAATTCATTATTTTGGCGATAAAAAATAGTACAAAATCTAAAAATAATTTTTTAATTAATAAAATGAAAAATTGAAGTTGACCTGTTTCGGCATTTTCGTTAATTTCACCCCTAAAGTGGTAAACTACCCCTAATACAGAAAAACCAAAAATAGGAATTTTAAGTGATCAGATTTTGAATTCAATTCGGATACAGGGTTTTCGACGTCGCTGATTACGAATCTGATATGAATTTTTTTTTTTTTTAGTATATATATTTAATAAAGTTACAAAATAGAAAATGAATATTTGGAGGCATCCAAATCTGGAAAATTAACATCTAGTAAGTAACTTTACAAGAATTTTCATATTACTCTGCGAATTACATTAGTTAAAGAGTACATTTTTTCTTTGCAAATCACTCTTAAAATTTGGTTGGAGAAAATATTTTTACCACATGTAGGTGGTCATACCCCCTTACTATTACTTGACTCTTGAAGTGGTCATTGTCAAGAAGTTGTAGAAAAAACAATGTCAGACAATAAAATTGTTAACTTGAAGAAAATTCCTACTGGAACGACGGGAAAAATTCAACCATTTAATGTTTTTGGATTCCGAATTTGGAAAAGTTATGTTCGAAAATTTTCCGATGACGTAATTTTAATGAATTATGATTTAAATTTACATATTAGAAATAATATAATAAAACTTCAATCACTGGTTTACAACCAATTGTCTTCACCAAGATATGAAGATCCTCTTAAATATTCCTGGTACAAAAGTGGTTATGTAAATGAAAGGCCGGATAAATTTGAAAATCCTGTAGATTTTAGTTTCGGAGATTCTTGTAATACGCATTGCGAAATAGAAGGATGCACAAATGTCGCTATTGTACGTTGCGGTTGGTGCAAAAAATCATGTGTTTTAAACACTTTTATGAAGATTACCATTACTGTCGAAATTTCGTTGAATAATATGATGTATACTTGCAATGAGCTAAAATAAAAATAATTTCCATACTCCTTTATATTTAAATTATAAATGTTCGTATTCATTTTCTATTTTGTAACTTTATTAAATATATATAATAAAAAAAAAAAAAAATCATATCAGATTTGTAATCAGCGACGTCGAAAACCCTGTATCCGAATTGAATTCAAAATCTGATCGCTTGAAATTCCTATTTTTGGTTTTTCTGTATTAGGGGTAGTTTACCACTTTAGGGGTGAAATTAACGAAAATACCGAAATAGGTCAAGTTCATTTTATCATTTTATTAGTTAAATATTTTTTTTTAGATTTTTTACTGTTTTTTATCATCAAAATAATAAATTAAATATGGGGTTTCAACCACTATAAAATAGGGGATGCATCAATTATTGTTCAAATCATCATGAATTACTTGCTTTTCCGAAATGAGTAATCTCAGTTTTGTTTTACCAAAAAATATTAACTGTTGGTCGAGATATTTAGACAAAACGTTTTTTTTTTTGCTAACTTTTGGGGTAGTTTTCACCCTCTTAATATGTTTATTAGCAGATATATAAAAACACGGGTCTTTTATTTTTTTGTGTTCTACAAGATATATCAATTTTATTAAAATCGGCGAAATTGGGTTGGGGTACTGTTAGGGGTGCTTTACCCCTTTAGGGGTGAAATTAACGAAAATGCCGAAACAGGTCAACTTCAATTTTTCATTTTATTAATTAAAAAATTATTTTTAGATTTTGTACTATTTTTTATCGCCAAAATAATGAATTAAATATGGGTTTTCAACCCCTATAAAATAGGGGATGCATCCCTTATTGTTCAAATCATCATGAATTACTTGCTTTTCCGAAAGGAGTAATCTCCATTTTGTTTTATCAACAAATATTAAGTATTAGTCGAGATATTTAGAAAAAACGATTTTTTTGGTAAACTTTTGGGGGTAGTTTTCACCCCCTTAATATGTTTATTAGCAGATATAAAAAAACACGGGTCTTTTATTTTTTTATGTTCTACAACATATATCGATTTCATCAAAATCGGTGAGTTCGGGTTCGAGTGCTTTCCTTGTAAGTGTCAAAAGCTCCCTGAGAAAGACTCCGAAATAGTTTTCTTAAGACAGAGAAAGAAAGAGTAGATAAATGAGAATAGTTCTACCTATAAACAGGTTAAGAATAGAAAAGTAAAATGGGGAGAAGAATGTTAAGCGAGAGCATCCAGTTTTAGAGAGTCGGAAAATACACATCATTAAATGAATTGAAAACGTCAACGAAGGAAGCAATGATAATTTTTTTTTAATGAAGGACTTAAACGCTAATTGCATCAGGCGAATTGAGACCAAAACGAAAACCAAGTATATTACAGGGGAAAAGACGTTTGCGCTTCAACCACCAAACAAAACGCCTGCTCCACATGCTCTTGAACAGTTTTCTTAAGTAAGAAGCGAGGTAGTACAGGGAAAAGAGAATGAATCATTTTTAGAAATAAGGACGACAATAAAAGAACTGCAAGAGAGGACGGAAAAAAAGAAAAAGAGATGAGTATCGAAGAAGTTTTTAAACATAATAACAGAATTGCTATCAATGCCAGGAGAAAAGTTAGAAAACGTATTTAAGGAAGCGAAGAGGGCTCATTGATATTAAAGGAAAGGAGCGATCAAGTTAATAAAAAAGGCGATACTTTCATCAGACAAGAAATGGTTATTGGATGTGTGATGCTTCTAAGAATTAGTCATTCAAGCTAGAGAGAAAATCACTTGATGCAGCTTTCCGGTTACTCATTGACGGTTCATTGTTATTTTTATATTTGTAGATTTTTTGGGGTGAACATTTTGGACCAATATTTTGCAACATAATAAAACTTCCAGAAATTAACAGAGTTTGATGTCTCATAAATTTGAATTTTTTTTTGCCCGTAGAATTTTTGCTGTTTTATCATTCGAACAAATGATCTTTTCCTATATTTTCTTTCTCTACCAACTTGAGCATTAGAATCTCGTAACAATACTTTAACACTTTTCATAAAAATTTTTGAAATGTCATGTTCAAGAAGTTCCTAAAATTTCTCAACTTTTTCTGTATTTTTTTTTTTTTTTTATCATTATTAATCGAAGCATGACAGTTTATTAAAGTATACGTTTTATTTGCACAACGTGTAATCATAATTGATAAACATTTAACTGGCGAGTAAAAGTACGTATTTTAATTTAATATGCGGTATCTCTGTTGCGGGATTTCGACCATTTCTGTTTTTAGACCCGATATCCCTCCAATTCCATCAATCTCCATCTGTAAACCTTGTTTTTTGAAGTGCTTTGAGTTATATGTGAATTTTTTCAGGCACATTTATTAGCTGCTTTTTAGTGTTTCTGATTCGTTTGCTTTCAATGCTGGTTCAGGCTCCCAACAAAATGATAAACCGGCGACTTCACCTTTTGCGACGGTCTCTTTTCAATTTACCTCCTGGAATAGTTCTACGATTATTTTCCATCGCGCATATTATTTGAATTTTAAATTAGGAACCATTGTTAACAAGTAGTGGAAGGCGTGTAAAGTTTTATGGATAATTCCCAACCCGATCCTCTACCTCATCATACCCTTTACATTATTATTTTGGTTATTGATATTACTGTTGTTAGTATCACCACCTTTATTACTATTATTATTCACTATTGTTACTAGTACTACCAATTACATTATCATTCAAATTGTTTTTAAAATTATCACTTGAAAAACTATTAATATTAAAGTTATTTGACACACTACTGATATCTATGGCATTGATATTTTCAAAACTAGTTACATCAGTTTGAGAAAGTTGAAATTCTTTAGGAGGCAAATATGATTTAGGGAAAATTGAGCTGGGGAAGGCTTCCGTTGTTGGAAGTATTTACCTTCAAATTGAACGACAAGCCATCAAAGAGGACTTTGAATTGGTAGAGAAGCAGCCGAGTGGCCCCCCTCGGATAAACCCATCAATCGGAACAGCGAATCAATAACTAAGTAAACAATAATAATAATGAAAAAAAAAAAAAAGAGGAAAAGGAAGGTTAAAAGAATGCACATTCAAATACTTCTATAGATCGCGCATAATATAACTGGTCTTACGTTTGTCGATTGTTAACTATAAAAACATGATGAATCAGCAAGGGACTGACTATAGTCTAATAACACGAATCCTAATACAAGCCATGTGTTGTTTAATCATTCTACAATTAGCCGAAAGTACTTCACTTTAAAACCCCCGTGTCATGGTGGCTAAACATGAACGTTTTACAACACAGAGGTCCTGTGTCCAAAACATATAGCGATCAAAAAATTTATAAATGAGTAGTAGCCAGAAAATGTTTTCTTTTTAAATTAATTTTTTTGGTAAATAAATTTAAATATTTCATTCTCCGCAGAATATAAGATCATAATAATTCAAAATTAAAAACTTCGATATATTTTAAATTCTTTCGATTCATCAAACAAACTCCGTTTTGCCTTGACAACAAAATACGCTGATAAACAACACAGAAGCAAGTTTCTTGTTACAGATTACCACTAAAATCGCATGATTGGATTTATTATTAAATTAGAATCTTTTGACACTTTTACCGCTTATCGAATTAAAAAATATGAGATATACATTCTAATAGTGGAATAAAAGAAATATTATGAAATCCTTTTGAAGTCCTCGCGGTTTTTCATTTTAGGTTTTTAGTTGTGTAAAGTAGAAACAACTCTAAATTTGTTTGCTCCTTGCTGAAAACGGCGGAGTAGAAGACAACGTTGACTTTCGAACATCCGTGTTTAAAGTAAATTTAAATAACACTCGAACAATTTTTTTACTTACTGTGAAATTTCTTCTTTACCCAAGTGCATTAATATATCCGTAGAAGTTACTCCAACACATAATCCATTAACAGTGAAGACGCTGGGATCGGGTAAAATGAGTAAATTAGGAAACTGATTTGGTAGGCTAGAAGGCGATGCAGGAGTCGGATATATTACGTGATATCCGGCTTCTCTCCAACTACTTATAACGATTACTTTTGTATGCGATCTGAAATAATGTTCAAAGAAGAATGATGATACCGAATGTCACAGAAAACAATAAATATCTTATTAAATTACCCATTTCCTAATATTTCACATAATAACATTGATGGACACGACCGAAAATAGTGATGGTCGGTTATAAAACAAAAATAAAGTTTGTAACTGGTATCAAAAATTAACAAGAACATCAAACTGATGTAAAATTGTTCCACTTTCAGATTACATTCACATGGTCGGAAATGATACACAGTGTTACAGTTACAATTACCATTACTGAGATGTCACCAAGCTCTGATGATTTATTAAAGAAGCGATACCTTCCAATTAACAACATGAAAACACATCATTCGTTTAATTTTTGCCAACTCGCTTATTGGTAAAGTTGAAAAAAATTAATTTATTAGTTGTAAAATTAAAAAATATTTAGACAATAACATGATATTATTATTACATAGTTTAGTTTTTCCTTAATTCGTATCATTTCAATTTTTACCTATTAGATATTATTATTGTTATAATACTGTTCTTAATTATTAAAATGTCATTAAACATTCTTTTGTTTGCGAATATTTTATTACAGCGAATCTGGAAGTGTAAAACGTAATTCCTGCTATATATATAATATTAATGACTATCTCAATTTTACTAGATAATTTGAAAATCCTGTAAAGAAATCTGTATAACGTTTCTACTTCATACTTTATTTTATAAAAATGGCATAGTCAATTAAAATTGATTTTTCTGTAAGAATTATTGAAAACTAATTCTGAGAGGTACAAGAGGTCTTTCCATGGTGAAATCCGAAGAATCGAGTTTACACGCACACACTTACACAGCGTCAATTAAAAACGATTCTTCTATAAGAATTATAAAATTATCACATCTAGCGGTCCAGGGGATTTCCTTGATGTGGTGCGAAGGATTGAGTTTATACATGTATATCCATGTATTTGTTTATATATGTACCTACATGTGTGCGTTATATAAATCATGTATTCCAGTTTCGTAAAACATCCGAATAAAAGTTATTTAACCACAGAACTTCCATATGTGAATAATGTAAATTTAGAAAATAAAACTTGTTTTAATATTAAATGATTAAAAAATTGAACATTGAACAACCTATCATAATCAAAGTGGTCTCACTTGTTATGCATGTATTGGAATTGCAACATGCCATTGAAGGTAAACAAAAAAAAAAAAAATGTGAAAAAGCACTAATCCTGAAATGGATAAAAACAGTTTGTAAGGTAGCCTAGCTCTTAAACTTCCACAGTAGTTCTGGGTTTAATTCCTAGCAACGGAAGAAACAGAAATATTAATTGAAACAAAATTTTTAATAGAGTCCGTGGCCAAAAAGTTTTATGGTCGGACCGAAATAAAAATAAATAAAAATCGCAACTAGTACATGGAAGTAACCGGAACGGTGACATTAAAGAAAATAAAAAGTATTTGTTGGATTATAAAAAAAAATAACACTGAATGTAAAAAAATTACCCTTATCATCATTATTTGTCGATTCTATTTTTTTTTTAAATAATAATTTAACAAGTATATATGTATATATATATATATATATATATATATACATATATATATATATATACACACATATATATATATATATATATATATATATATATATATATATACATATATATATATATATACACACATATATATATATATATATATATATATATATATATATATATATATATATATACACACACATATATATATATACTACTTCAGCAAATTTTTTATCTTATTATGTATATTACGAGATTTTTTGAACCGCCGAAATAACGTGAAAAATAAAACAATGATCACATACTTCGATAAAGGTTGAATAATTTTCTTCAGTATTCGATCGTAACACTGTGCAAACGTTTCAGCTAATTTTCCACCCTGGACTATAAGCGGGTGCGAAGCGTCCACAATGGGACCAACTATAATTAATATATGCGGTTTATGATCACAAACGTAGCGAAACAAATCTTCAATAGGCTCATAAGACAATGTATCCGACGGTGTATACGGACCTACTGATATAACAATTTGCAGCGATTCTGAAAATTTAAAAATGTTCTTCGAATTACAAAAGGAATTTTCTATTCGCTTAGAATGTCTTCAGTATTCTGATTAACTTTATTATTTCCACAAAAAATTACACGTATATATAACTGCCATAAAAAAAAAAAAAAATTTGCTATAAGTGAAATCATGTTGTTATAATGTGTTATTGCCGAAGCAAATCTTTTAACATTTAAATTATTACATAACGTGCAAATATATACAAGGACGAAGAATTAGAAAGAGACCAACGCTTAAAGTAAGCTGCAGTGGTGAAATTCACCTTTCAACATCTATATCGTAGAAAGAAATAGAAGTAGGACTTTTCAGCATTTTACAGATCTGTTTGGAAGTAGCAATCAAGATTGATTAAATCAATTTTTCAATATTTATTTGTTTAAATGCAATGATGAAATTTGTTTTTTTTTATTAGAATCTAAGCAATAATATATTAAGTCACTATTGAACATCAATCATTTCAGAATTTGTATGCTTAAATTATTTTTCAAAATTTGTGCCCTTTAATTTTAAAATTTCGGGAGTCTCGAATTTTTCCTACATTCTAGCGATTGAAATACATCATTTAAAAAAAAAAAGTGACTCTCTAGCTACCACGGAAACAGCTGTGGACTTTTTTTTTTAGTTTCCAGTCTTCCCCGCCTTAAGCTCGTATTTTTCCAAATTTTGGTCCCTGAATATCAAAATTTTTCAAATTTTGTTTTTCGTGTATTCTGAAGACCTTAGTATGTAGGTTAAAAAGAAAATTAATACCGTAACTCACATATAACTGGCTGTCAAATTTTTTAAAAATTTTTTGCCTAAATCTCAATTTTCACATTTTTTTAAATTTAAGCCCTATAATTTTAAAATTTTGAAGGTTTCATCTACCGATTGAAATACATCATTAAAAAAAGAATGACCCTCTAGCTACCATGTCAGCTTTGGACTTTTTTTTTTTAGTTTCCAGTCTTACCGCTGTAAGCGTGTATCTTCCCAAATTTGCTCCCTAAATAACAAAATTCCTGAATTTTTTATTTTTCTTGTATTCTAGAGATCTCAGTGTGTAGGTTAAAAAGAAAATCAATGCCATAACTCATGTAAAACCGGCTATGGAATTCTTTAAAATTTTTCTTAAAATTTGATTTTCACATTTTTCAAAATTTGGGCACTTTAATTTTGAAATTTTTGGGGTTTCGTACTTTTTCTATATTTTAGCGATTGAAATATACCATTTTAAAAAAAATGTGGCCTTCCAGATACCATGGTAAGAGCTGTGGACTTTTTTTTAGGTTCCAGTCCCACCGCTTTAAACGTGTATTTCCACAAATTTTGGTCCATAAATATCAAAATTTTTCGAAATTTATATTTTTTCTGTATTCTGGAGACTTTATTATGTTGGTTAAAAAGGAAATCAATACCGTAACTTACATAGAACCCGCTGTACAATTTGTTAAACTTTTTTTTCTCAAAATTTAATTTTCATTTTTCAAAATTTGGGCCCTTTAATTTTAAAATTTTAGGTGTTTCGTACTTTTCCCATATTCTAGCGATTGAAATACATCATCTTAAAAAAAGAGTGATCCTCTAGCTACCATGGAAAGAGCTGTGGATTTTTTTTTAGTTTCCAGTCTTACGATTTAAAGCGTGTATTATTTTCACAAATTTTGTTCCGTAAAAATCAAAATTTTTCGAATTTTATTATTTTCCTGTATTCTAGATACCTTTGTATGCAGTTTAAAAAGAAAATCAATAGCGCAACTTATATAGAACCGGCAGTAGGGTTTTTTTTAAATTTTTTGCTTAAAACTTTATTTTCACATTTTTAAAATTTGGACTCCTTGATTTAAAAATTTTTGGGGTCTTGTAATTTTCCTATATTCTAGGGATTGAAATACATCATTTAAATAAAAGAGTGACTCTCCAGCTACCAAGGAAAGCGCTGTGGACTTTTTTTTAACTTTCAGACTTACGATTTAAAGCGTGTATTTTTCCAAATTTTAGTCCCCAAATCAAAATTTTTCCAGTTTTTTATTTTCCTTGTATTCTGGAGACCTCAGTATGCACGTTAACACTATTAGTCATATAGAACCGGACGTGGAATTTTTAAAAAAATGTTTGCTTAAAACTTGATTTTCCTTTTTTTCAAAATTTGGGCTCTTTAATTTTAAAATTTTATGCGTTTCGTAATTTTCCTATATTCTAGGGATTGAAATACATAATTTAAATAGAGTGGCCTTCAAGGTACCATGGAAAGGACTGTGGACCTTTTTTTAAGTTTCCCGGGTTACCGCTTTAAGCGTGTATTTTCACAAATTTTTTATTTTTTCTGTATTCTGGAAACTTTATTATGTAGGTTAAAAATAAAATCAATATCATAACTCATATAAAACCGGCTGCGAAATTTTTTAAATAATTTTTTCTTAAAACTTGATGTTTATTTTTCGAAATTTGGGCCCTTTAATTTTAAAATTTTGAAGGTTTTATAATTTTCTTATGATCTGACGAAGAAAATACGTCGATTGAAAAAAAAAACAATTAACTCTCTAGCTACTATAGAACGGGATGTACGAATTTTTTTCTTGTACCTTTATATAATATATATATGATACCACGAACACTCGCGTTTTTTCCATATGGACCTTAAAACACTATAAAATTACTTTGAAAAAGTAAACGTTGCCTGCACGAGCATAAAAAAAATCATGGATGTTTCATATTGTTAAAATTTTTACAATTAATTTGAAAATCATTTAGAAACTAAACGACTAAAAAAGATACCAAAAGAACATAAATAAATAAATCACGACCATTGTCACGAAATAATTCTCGTAATATATGGTAACGAAATGTAACCGCGACATATATTTTTCCATCATTAATCGGGTCAGCCAGAATTCCTCCATTTATTTCGTAAATTATAATAAAATAAATGCGAAAGAAGACCATAATAGTTGAAAATAAAAATTAAAAAAGAAGAAAACATGGCGCGTTTTCTAAGCAATACAAGATCAAATTTAATTAAAAACGAAAAAATCAATGATCAATTTATTTCACAATAGTACACGCAAATTATTGCCTATGCCTGACATTTGGCCCTGCGGGGCACAGGTTGTTGTAACTAGAGCTATCTTCTCTAGTAAGTAGTCACTCGACCGTCATATGGTGCTAGTCCCACTGGCGGAGAAACGAAACAACAACCACGTGAGTTCTGTACGTCCACGTCGTGCAGGGTGGTAATTTTCTAATCGGCGGGCTTAGCGCGGTTCAGAAAAGCTAAACCAGAACTCACAAAATACACAGCTGATAGGAAAACGAAGGAGGGTTCACTTGCCGAAGGTGTTCCTTCTAGTAAATATCGTTAAGCTTCTTACTGCGTTAACAACGGCGGGCTATCAGCAACTCGCTCGTGACATGTGCCCCGGTCGGATGGATGCATATCAATCCAGAGCGAGCAGGCGAGTATCCGGCGCCTTAAAACCGGGTCTTTTTCGGCTAAGGGAGTTCACCCTAACAGAAAACATGCGGAAGGCAACAGGAAACCACCGCATTAAAATCCCCAGGAGCAACTATGAATATGAATACAGATATAGCAAACGTTACTGGTTCAGGCGGTCTCATTTACGCCAGACCCGGCAGGAGGAAAAAGCGGGTTCCTCAGGTCGTCAACATACAAACCCCCGCCAACATTATAAATAACACCAATATAATAAACAATACGAGTGTAACAAAGAACCAATGGAAAAAGACATTTATTCTTGCTACCTGGAACGTAAGATCGTTATACCAGAAAGGAAAATTAGCAAATGTGGCTTTAGAAGCGAAACGACTAAACATTGACGTTATGGGAATTAGTGAAACACGATGGATAGGGAGTGGAAGATTTAAGGTTGATGAAAACTATGAAATAGTATACTCAGGACCAAACCGACATGAAAGCGGCGTTGCTATGTTAATACAAACACAACTGGCCAGTAAAATAAGCGAAATCATTCCGAAGACTGACAGAATTATACTGATACGACTAAATGTGAAGCCCAAACCTATAGTACTAATTCAGGCTTACGCTCCCACAGCGGATAGCGACGAAGTAACGATTAACAACTTTTATAAGGAGATAGAAGAGATTAAAAAAACAACCAAAAATAATGATATCGTATTCGTCATGGGGGACTTCAATGCAAAGGTAGGACAAGACCACAAAAGCGAGGCTGCCGGTAAATTTGCCTTAGGGAAGCAAAACGAACGAGGAGAAATGCTAACAGATTTTGCAGAAAAAAGTAATATGGTGATATGTAACACATGGTTTAAGCAACATAAAAGAAGGCTTTATACGTGGACAAGTCCGGATGGAAGAACGAAAAACCAAATTGATTTTATTCTGATTAATAAACGTTACAAGAACGTGATTAAAAACTGCCATACCTATCCGGGAGCGGATTGCAATACGGACCATACTTTACTAGTCGCTAAATGCAAAATAATACTGAAGAAATGCAAAAAGAATGAAAAACAATTACAGTTACAGTGGCTAGATTATAATAAACTGAAAATAGATGATATCTGAGGAAAGTTTCAGGCAGAGTTAGACAGAATAGGGAAGGAAACGATAGATGGAAATAATGTAGGAAAAAATGTAGAAAACATGTGGTGTACATGGAAACAAAAGGTCCTTAAAGCCGCCAGAAACACAGTACCAAAAAGAGGAAGGAAAAAACACAAACCTTGGATTACGCAAGAGATTATAAATCTGATAGAGGAAAGAAGAGAAGTAAGAGATAGAAGAAGTTTAGAATATAAAAAATTAAATAAAGACATCGTGAAAAAATGCACAGAGGCAAAGAGTAACTGGTACAAAGAAAAATGCGAGGAAATCGAAAAATTAGATTCAAAGCATAACATGCGAGAAATGCATACGAAAATTAAAGAAATGATGAAAGTACATAAAAAGAGAAAAAACAACATAAACTGTATACGAAATAAGTTCGGAGAATATTGTATAACTAAGGAAGAAAAAGAAGAAACATGGCTGAATTATATACAAGAACTGTATAAAGATGATATGCGATTCGAACAGAACAATAAAACAACGAAGGAAGAAGCGCCAATTATTGAAATGTGGGAATTAGAGAATGCTATTCATAAAGCCAGAAATAACAAAGCAGTCGGAGATGATCTTCTAGCGGTTGATGTGATAAAATACATAACGCAGCATGAGAAGGAACAACTTTTACAGATATTTAATAAAATTTACAAAGAAGGCGCACTGCCAGAGGATTTTAAAAGCATAAATTTTATACCGATTCCAAAAAAGAGTAGCTCGCAAACGTGTTCCGAATATAGAACAATAGCACTAATGAGTCATTCGCTGAAGCTGCTTCTATCAATTATAAATAGCAGAATAGAGCGAAAACTAGATGACAATTTAGGCGATACGCAGTTTGGTTTTGTCCCAAGAAGAGGAACCAGAGATGCAATAGCCCTACTTAAGATAATAATACAAAGAACCTTGAACGCAAACAGGGAGGTTTATGCATGCTTTGTAGACTATGAAAAGGCGTTTGACCGAGTTAATCATGAACAGCTTATAACAATACTGCAAAAATATAATATCGATAATTCAGACCTCCAGCTTATTAAACATCTGTATTGGGAACAAAGTGCAAAAATCAAGATAAATGCGGAATTCTCGGATAAGAAAAGCAATATTAAAAGAGGTGTACGACAAGGATGTCCACTCTCACCCAGATTATTTAATATATATGCAGAAGAGATTAAGCAAGCTGCAAATATAGGGAAAATGGGAGTGAAAATAAATGGACAACGTATAAACGAAATTAGTTATGCGGATGATAAAGTTTTACTGGCAGAAACAGAAAAACAACTACAAAAAATGGTAAACAAAATAAATAAAATCGGTTTAAGATATGGAATGAAGATTAATACAAAAAAAACAAAAATCATTAAATTTACCAGAACTAAAAACAGGGATGTACATATTTATTTAGACGGAGAGGAGATAGAAAACTTAACTGAATTTAGATATCTAGGTAGCCTCATCACTAATGATGGCAGAGATGACAAAGAAATCAAATCAAGAATTGGAATGGCGAAACAGGCATTCAACAACCTGAGTCACGCACTAAAGGATTCCAGATTAAGTTTAAAACTCAAAAAAAGGATAATGCGCTGTTACGTATGGTCAATACTACAGTATGCATGCGAAACATGGATTATGAGTGCATATAGTAAAAAAAGAATAAATTCTTTTGAAATGTGGTGTTATCGCAGACTGTTAAAAATTCCCTGGACAGACTTCGTCAGTAATAAAATTGTTTTAACCAGAGTAGAAGAAGGAAAACCTGTAATAGTCGATAGCATCCAGAAAAGGAAAGCGAAATATATGGCTCATGAGATACGAAAAAACGGAATCTACATGTTGGCAGCACAGGGAAAAATACAAGGAAAACCCTACAGAGGGAGAAGAAGACTGGAAATGGTAACATCAAATCTGATTAGCAAAACATTTCAGAAAACAGTGACGGATGCCAGAAATAGGATCATATGAGTTGCACGCGATCTCTTGTTCCAAGAGCTGCGACGACGACGACGACGACTGACATTTGAGATGCGAAAAAAACGCGAGTGATATATTAAAACCAAGAGGTACCCCTGGACGACATTGTAAACAATAAAAGCAGAATATCAAGTATCCTACTAGAAACAGCTGATATATAGTCGTTTTAACAAAAAAAAAAAAAAAAAAAACTTCATTAAGTGCTTTTTAGATTTTAACGTACCGCAATTACAGCCCACTTCCGTACTACTTACAGTCCCCGATTTACATATTAACCTGATACTTCATACAGCAATGATTTTAGTTTCTCAGTTAATTTAATCGTTTCACGCTTTTATTAATGAGTCTAAATTATTTTTTAAATTTACGTCGACACGTTTTTTGTCGAAAAACATTTTCTGTACACTCAAATTTAATTTTGCGTTCAAAGCAAAAACAAAAGCTCACGTTAAAACGCTTCGTTTTTTAAATTGTCAATGATTGTTAAGAAAAACAGAATGCTGATTAGAAAACTTTCTAAATCTAATCGTTTTTTATTCCAAACGTGTACATTTTCTGTATTTTGTTGTTTTCGAGCAACGGATTTAATGCTCAAGTAAACCATCTTATTCACGATATTTAAAATAGTTGAAATGAAGAGCTTTCAAATTAAAGACCGTGAAATAATTAATGCTAATATTACGAAAAGATTACTATAAAAATTCAAAATTGAAGTTTGGAAATGGTTTAATAAGGTAATGTATTGTCTGTAAAAACTTATTTAAAATATAGACCGAACTGCTTCTTTATCGATATCAGTCGTTCTTTTGGTATTAAAAAGTTTGGACACATTTTCCTAGAAAAATTTGAAATGACCTTCAGCCATAAAACATTACGCGCGCGCACACACACAAAACTAAATAATCGATAATTTAACTGTTTACTATAGATCAATTACTTCAAAAAAATAAATTTTACCAAAGTTCGACAATAATTATATAAATCTTATTTCTGGCAATATGACTGCGAATACGCGAAAGACCAATAATAATACAACTGTTAAAACTATCAAGCGTTAAAACTATGAATAATGTGATTCAAACAAAAATCTTTATAAGTATTAATAATAAAATAAATTGTTATTGAGCGTTTCTTGAGTATTTTTGCAACCAATTTTATATTTTCATCACCATTTTTTTTGCAATAATTTACATCGAAAAAGGTGGTAATTTCTAAAAAAATTATTTTTTTAAAATATAAAAAAATTCCAACATTTTAACTGTCTTTAAAGAAATAATTGATAAGGTTTTATTTTCTAATCGATTCTCTTAAAACTATACTTGGATACTCTAATAGTACAACTTTTTAAAAAAGCATTTAAATAAAAAATATTTTAATTCCATATAAATGCATTTAATTTGACAAAAAAAAAAACATACATATATATATATATATATACCATTTAAATTCTGCAGCTCGTTTGGTTCTTGATATGGCGATGGTGAGGCATCCGTATATATAGGACCTTCGGCAAAGATTTTTTTTGTAGTAGGATTCTTACCGTTTAAGGCGATTATTTGGCCGGGAAATAAAGAATAATTTGGCACGCCACTGAGATCTAATTCAACGCATTCGCCAGATAATGCTTCATTAGGAGTATACTCCAACAGAACAGAACTAGCATTCAACTTAAAATCATTATCCGAACAAACGCGGCCTACATAGGTGACTAATTCCTGAACAAAAAAGTTTACTTGTTTACTATATACATTATTACAAATGCTGTTTTTAGAATAAGTGATTTCTTGTGATGCATAAATGCATAAGATCGTAGTAAAAAAATAAATAAAATAAAGAAAGTCCCATGGGCGCCTGACAGAATTTTGCCTAGAAAAGTTTCCCCGACACTAATCACAGAGAGCAAAAACAGCGGAAACAGGTAATTTTTTATTTTTAGAACCCGCATCTACTTTCCTTATATTTCTCCGGTATCCAAATTATTTCAGATTAAGTAACCTGAAAACGATCTTAAAACGAAGGTTTCAATTTCTTGAAATCAACCAACGAAATACTAGACCGTAGCACTCATTTATTGTAATGAAAACATATCAATTAATAATATCTGATTATTAAGCTAAACTCAATTATATTCAAAAATTGCATTTATTGTTTCAAAATGAATGGATCCTCTGGGTTACACATATCTAAATTACAGCTACTGTCATTTTCATTTAACTGAAATATGAAAATGAACAGGGTGAAAAATAAAATTTAGTAAAAAAAATATGGCCGTAGTAATAGCGGTATGATCGTGTTTAATACTGGATATATATATATATATATAACAGATTTGTTGACTTTAAGAATTAATGATTACAATATTCGATACGTAAATGTCATTGCACTATCAATCATTGAAAACAATGACTCATCATTAACCAATATTGTACGTTATTTAAAAAGAAAGAATAGCCTCAAATTATTATTTTATCGTACATAAAACATTTTGCAAGCCTATAAATATAAAGTTGTACAAATGATATAAAAAATTAAATGTAATCTTTCTCGACGCTAAGAAGTCCTCCGTAAGAGGTTATCGTTATACAATAAAAAAAATAGTTAAAGTTAGAGAAAAAAAAAATGAAATAACATTGAGAATCTAGAATTTATTTTTAGGGTGTTTACTTGTCGTTCACTTTAGTTTTTCTGAACTAAATAAAACGTGATATTTTATTACAACCTCTAAAGATATTTTTCCAAAAATCATTCTATCCGATATTAATTTGACAACATAGGGGCATATCATACATAGTGAGACGATTACTTTTCCGGTATGGCAACACTGCTTATGGCTTGGAAAACTATCAGGTGTTAAAATTTGATTCATTATCTAACGAATGATATTTTTCTTTTATTCCATTGAAAACTCGAACCTGTAGGTCAACCTTTAAAAAATGTATACAGATGTACACCACCCTCCTCGGGTTTTTTGATCTGGTCATAAAACATGAATAAAAAAAAAAAAAAAAAAAAGAAACGAAATTGAAAAAGAATTAATTTACCATCATATTGTTCTGAAAGGTTGGATAATCAATAGCGCATATTATCAGCAAGAAAAGACAGCATCTCAAAAAAATTTTACCCTCCACCCCATTAATAATGCCCGCTCTAAACGGCGGCCGCG
Source organism: Icerya purchasi (assembly GCA_039619475.1). Lineage (NCBI taxonomy): Eukaryota > Metazoa > Arthropoda > Insecta > Hemiptera > Monophlebidae > Icerya > Icerya purchasi. Next base: position 442,412,248 of record CM077116.1, read on the forward strand.
TTCCAGAAATTCGTAAAGGAAAAAATTCTGAATTTCTCCCTACTTACTATAATCACCAGAAGACCTCGCGCCATGTGACTTCTGACTTACCCAACCCTAAAAGTTCGTTTACAAAGCATTCAGTTCATAATAAATTAAGAAGTCATCGTCGCCGTGCAGGGTTTCTTCAGTGTGCTGCTAGGAAAAGAGAACGCGAAGACTTTCACAAAATGGCAAGAGCGTATGAACTTGTATTTGGAAAACGATGGTTCGTATTTTGAAAAAAAAAACATTTTAAGCGATATATAAAGAATATTTTCTTATTTAATTTCGGTTTCTTTCATTGGTTTTAAACTGGTCAAAAAACCTAATAAACCCATCTATATGCATTTTTTAAAAATAAGCGACACCACTCCATAAATAATTGTTTCAATTACTTTGAAATAACTTATGTATATGAATATACATATACATGTAAAAAAAAAAAAAAAAAAAAAAAATTAAAAAGAAATCAAATACATAACACAAAAAATCGTCACAATAGCCTAGTTACTAGATCGCTTAGTTTCCGTTTTTCAATCCCGGGCGACGACAGAAATTATTGTGAAAAATTTAATTAAATATTCGCTATTTCAAGAGAAAGACAATAGCAACCACCACGTGTACCATCATCACATGCACGCTAGTTAGTACACATCAAACACGCACGAGACTACACTTGTAGCGCGATAACCAGCGGCTACAATCAATTCCGAATGTAGTCTTCAGTGCATACACTCGCGTTGCATTATCGCTACCTGTATCTGTACAGCTGAAATGTACGAATAGGTAGTTGCTGACGCCCAGAAGCCGAATATTATAAACAAGAGGGTAATGATATATATATATATATATATATACATACAAGTGAGACAAGCTCGCGGCAACTTTTTATATATTAAAAAAGATGTATCATCCAATTTTGTATGTAAATTCGAATTTTGGAATTTTTGAAAACAATTTATAGGTAACAAAGTTAGTACAGAACAGTACATAAACAAAATTAATGACCTTTGTAAAAAACCGAATATTAATCCTGTTTTAATATCTGTTCTATTCAAGGCCGTGTCCACGGGGGGGGGGGTTAACCCCCCCTCCATGAGAATTGAAATAGTTATTATAAATACACAAAAATCTGAAAAAAATCACAAATTTAAAATAAATATTGATGATTTTTTAGGATGTTCTTACCTACTTTTAAAAGAAAAAAGAAAAAATATGCTTCATATTTTTAGGTACTTCATTAATATGTTATGCAAAATTTTTTATTACGAGTATAATTATTAACGTATGTAATTTTTATTAATGTTCATATACGGGGTAATTCATTTATGTGAATTATTAATACATATAAATCAAAATGATGGAAATTATTAATAGTACGAATATTAGTGAAAAATGTATTATTTATAAAATAAATATGCAAAGAAAATGTTCACCCCCCCTTCCCCTTTTCAAAATTCTGGGCACGGGCCTGGTTCTATTACAAAACAATCGTTTAAAGAAAAATTTTTAGGAAACATTACTTTTAGAACGAAATTACATATAATCCGTTTAATCGGAAGAATGTTTCGTCGCTTCGGAAATGATTATCAAAATTCCACAATTAAAACTATTTCGAAAAGCCAAATCAACTATCTAAATATTTATAATATTCCGGCAACTACGAAATGGAACTGAAAAAATTCACGACGTAGTACCGCAACAAGAGTGGAGCAACCGAAAAAATGAATTAAACAAAAATAATTGAAAATAATAATCTTAATAGTCGAGTAACGGACAGTATTAACCCATTACGCATGCCATTATACGCAGGTGTACACCAACAAATCAGATTTATACGATCATTATCAGGCGTGAGTGTAATCAATCCACGGGTACACTCGTATCATGTTCGCGCACATAAAAGTTATTACTACCTTGAATACTCCTCCGATTGATACAAGCGTAAAGTGGGTTCACCCGTGTAACGGAATAATACGACTTCAAATGTTTGTGCGCTTCTTATTTTATATATTTTTTGTCCCTCATTTAATTAATGAATTTCTTTGTCAATTTAAAACGAATTCATTTAATATAAACGCGTTACCGGTGCTAACTCGGTTAGATCAGTTGGGGTATCCAAGTTATGTCTTTTTATTAATTCACCGGCTACGTGTATTGTTTGTTCGCATAGAACAGATCGTCTTTTTGAAAGTTTATCAAACATATAGAGAGCATCATTAGGCACTAACGAAAATTCTTCCACGGGCCTAACAGAAGCGGCGTATTGCAAATTTGACTTCCACGTTGACGAAGTTGCATTTCCGAAACTGCACACAACAGAACTCGAGTTCAGCCTAGCAGAATACTTTGTACTTCCTGCGATACTAGAAAAGAGAAACGTATACACAATATATAATAAAAAAAAACAATTTACATTAAAATTCAGTAAAAACAATATTTGGAATATTTTTTTTTTTTTTCTCTATTTATATACTTTACTAAATATAGTACACACTTATTTAATAACAAGTTTTGAGCTAAATCCTATTATTCTATTTAGTAAAAAGAAAAAGAATAAAAAAAGAATAAAAACGAAAGTATAAAATTTACGGTCACTTTTGTATTTAAAATATGTAAATGAAACAAGTTTTTTTTACGCCATAAATTTTCCGCTATTATTTATTTAAAATTTTCATAATGTAGTTAAATTTGGGCTGCAGTATTTAAGTAAAATAAATACTGTTTAAATCGTTGGTACATGCTTGTAAATAATTAATTGGCATATTTAATTAAACCAATGTCCAGTGTATACTTGCATAAGTTTAAAAGCATCTTTATTTTTGATGTATTATGTCTGGTTTAAGTGAACATTTGCTACTTCTTTTTATCTGTCGGAGTATTTTCCTCCTTTTTCAGAACCCAACGGCAGCACAATACTCTAATCAGAAATTAGTTTATTATACAGTTGTTAATACCTCTTTGTTCAACATAAAGAAACTTATTTATTGCTTTTGGTAACTAAATTTAGTGGGGGGAAAGGTGAAACGTAAATGTAAAAATGCGAGTTTTTAATTACGTTGGACTAGCCAATTTTTAAAATTCCATAAGATTTATGTTTACTTACATTCTCTCATTTGATTTTTAATTCTAAATAAACAGCATTTCTCTTTTTCAAATCAATTTCACGCCGCTGCCGGTTTTCCATAGTTCAACTTTCTAGCAAATTTTCAGTCACCAATTAAATTTTTTAATTTTTACCGGACCAATAAATATTCCCTTTTTCAAAAATCAAAATCAAGATAACCTTTTTTGACAAAAACTAACCGAAACTACAATTTTTCTTAGGGGGCACGCAAATAATTAACGCCGCGATAATAAATGAACGCATAATTTTAGCCTAAAATGAGAAAAGGTTTCCTTTCATCATTCTCATTTGCTATCGCTATCCTTCCAAAATTCATACAATTTAAAATCTTAAACATTCCCAAAAAAATACACATTGGAGTCTTTCCATTTAGTATATTCGTTGCTTTACAATTTTTCAGCAGATTCTTTTCTTTAAACCCGTCATACAATCCATGCAAAATAAAAAAAAATATCCAACTTCTTATCGCTTTAATAACTCGAAAACATCAGTTAATAAATGTAACCAAAGATTGATATATCTACTCACAAACAGTAAAATTTCAATAAAATTATATCTTTTTCTCACACTGAATCATCATAAATTTCAGCTTCAGGCAAAATCAGATTACAATAGTCTACTAGAATGCAAAAAGCAACTGAAAAGTAACCTTAAGAGAGAAAGAAAGTGGCTAGGGAGGATATAACTAAATATACATATATTACAAACTTAATTGGAGGCGCAGTAAAAGCAAGCAAACTGCATGACAAAGCGCTCATGAACACAATTTGAATAACAGAACACATAATCGAGAAATTAATGAATTTAACAAATTATGATGTTTATATTTCGTAACCATAAAACTTTTAAAGAAGTTGCATGAAAGAGTTCACCCAAATATTATGCAAGATAACAGTGATTTTAAACCAGCCTAATTATGAATTTACATAAACATTCAAAAACAAAATTAAAACTGAAAAAGCAACACTTCAACCGTTCTTTATTAAAGAAAAGTATTTATATCTTTCACAGATAATTAAAAGTAACGCAGAAAGCTCTATGCCGTCACAAAAAAAAAACACTTTTTTTAAATATATCGTAAAGTATATTAGTAGCTTTTACATTAATTTCTTAAATACAGAAATATAAGTAATGATGAATTATATTTATTTTTACTGCTGTTGAAGATATATTTCATTTCTCTCGATCAACATAACAGCGATGCTACTCTAAATAACTTACAATCAGTAATCATGATTTAGTAAAAGTATCCTAATTCATTCATTCTTATTCAACATTTTAAATAACAAAATTTATAAGTTTCGCAAAAAACAAAATAAAAATAAAATACTATCAAAAATTACTAACTGAAATGCCCTTCAATAAAAATACTGAATCTAACTGCTTAATGAAACTAATTCACGGATAAACAAATAAAATGCAACTATCAATATGTGATAACAAAAAAATCTGGTGACATTTACCACTGAATCTCCGTAGTCAGCTCAAAATTTCTTAATACACGTATTTTTTTTATTGCATTCTTAAAAGTATAAAAATTTTAGATTAATTTTTTAAAAAAAAACGCTTTTAGAAAATTCTGCAATTTCATAATCCCTTAAAAAATAAATAAGTAGAATTCAACTAAAAATAAGCATTTTAGAGGAATTACGCAATCCAAAACTTCAACAATTTTCTAATTTTTTTTTTTTTAATATTGAAAAAAAAATTGATTTTGCATAACTTATATCAATTAAAAATCACATGAATATGTTCTAAATTTCTTTGTTTTTTCAGAATGTCAAAAACCAGCTTCAGTTTAAATTCAGTCTAAGCAGAAGTTAAATATTTAATCGGACTCCGTAACTAATGAAATAGAATAGTGAATTATAATGAAAATATGTAACGATTAAGTAAACAATACCAACCTTTCCGGAGAATAACTAGCTGGAGAAAACAATAGGCGCGGTGTTTTTAATCGCGAAGGCGTACCTTGATCAATTTTACTACCAGCAATGCGAGGTGTTTTCGGAGTTTGTACATAGTTTTCCTTTTCCATAAAAACGGAAAAATAAAATTGAATGAAAATGTTAATCGTAAAACATCGTTTACTTTACTACTTTTCGACAGTAAATTATGTAAATTAATTATATTATCACACCGACGGTAAAATCGGAATATAATTCCATTAAACCCAGAACAAATATTAATGTTTTAAAGAATTGAGCACATCATGTCGATTATATTAGTTCTAGAATTCAACCGCCTTTGTTTAGAAATTAAAATTACGCAAATAAAAACTTCACAAAATAATAAATGTACATGATTATGAACAATCAAACTGATATAAACAGCAATATAAAACTACCTTTTCATTTACAAAATAATGAGCTTACAAAATAAAAATACATTTCTCGTAATATGTGCGTAACCGAGCGAACAGCAAAATATGTAATTCCAACTGACGGTGAATGCAATCACATGCTTTCTTACACATATTTAACACTGACTGTGCATTTGCCTTTGATAAGTATGGATCTAGTCACGAATAGACAATCCACGCACACCAAAACCATACCCACCAAAAGCAAGATTGCATTGTCCTCCTATGTGTGCAGGCTATTTGTATTAAGAGCAATATCACCATAAAATAATATACTATTACATTAGAAAACAAATTTAGAAGTACACAATTTTAGATATAAGTTATTGCAATTTTTTTTTAAACTTTATGTAATAATTTTTAAAATTATATAATACGAAAAAAAAATTAAACAATTTTAACCGTAGAAACAAAAATAATTTCTAAATATACATTAACTTCAATATGATTCATTAAAAATTGTATTATTTTGAAATATTCACACATATACCGCATACACACACACACGCACAAAAACTAAATTTAATAACTAAGATGCAGTCACAGGATTGATTTGAATTAAATACTCATACATATTATGATATACAAAATCTCCATTGTAGCTTTTAAAAAAAAAACATTTGCTAATAAAATTCGATTTACGAAGTGGTTTTATTTATTTTTCTTCAAACGGAAATAAATTTTAGCATACGTTAAATAAAAAATGTATTCACTTTAAAACATATACTGAAAAAAAGATTTTGTATTCATAAAAAAAAAAAAAAAAGAGACTAGGATGCAATTTGCACACCTGTTAATCATTTCATTTCAAAAAAATTTTACTTTACCTAAAAACAAACAACGAAAACGGACGTTAACTTAATACTTTCAAAACAACCTATTCAAAACCGTATAAAACAAATTAAACATGGATATTACACAATTAGAAATCAAAATCAAATTAAATATTCGATTTAATAAATATTTAATAAGCATCAATTTCAAAATTAACAGTCGTTCATTTTTATAAAATTTAGATTGTTTTCATTTAGTGTCAGAAATAGTGTCGAAATGTGCAATTAAAAATTATTTTTAAAATCAAAAACTTTACACATTTACTTAAAAAGCTAAACAAATCACATTTATTCTAGCGCTAGTTAAATATAATTTTACCGAGTAACGAAATCAACGTTTCTTAATATTTAACTGTAAATCGGTACTTAATGATGGGCGAAGTCCGAGTTTTAACGATGACATCACAATACACTGTGGCTGAGTGATAATCTAGTCACATGGAAAACGTGCACTAGAAAAGCAATCAGCAACAGAATACTGCAGCTAAAATCTTCCGGTTAAATGTTGCGATAAAAATATTTTATTAACATAATTCTTTATCCAAAACACGAAAGAATACAATTATATACCAGCAAGTTATACATACAATTTTTGAACATTATTATTATATAAATTAAAAATAATGATAAACGCAGAACATACACAAAAGCAACGTTAACGTAAAAACTACAATGGAAATGCGTAATAGAGCTTTATAATGTTAACAACCTGGTGACCTTGACAAAGCATCATGAAACAACAAAGAGCAACACGAAGTGGTGCTTAAAATTTTAAATTATTAAAAATGTCGAAATTACAAAACGAAAGATAACGATTCAAACAACGATACTTGATATTTATAATTATGAAATGAAAAAACCGCGCAGTCCGAAGAAATACGTTATAAACTTATTCCGATATTTCATAAAAACACAACGCATACCAACTAAACAACTAAAAAATGTTTTACACCAATCGTATATCCAATACAAATCAATAATCTTAAATATTTATCGAAATAGAGGGGAAAAAGCAGACGCAAATCGCCACTTCAAGTAATCCATTCAACTGAAAACGAAGGCGATCGTTCAATAGTAATTTTCTTTGTTCACTCAGTGCGACCTCAAAAGGAATACACAATAATCGTATTCAAAGTCCACGATCTACACCAAATTAAATAAAATTCTAGGTAGAAATGTTCCATTTATATTAATATATATTACAATAAAAAAAAAAAAAAATCGAAAATTACCATTTGATTTTATTAATTAAAAATATTAACCGTCTGGGTGTAATACTCAACGAAGTAACATATCAGAAACATTTTAATGGAACAAATAATTACAAATAAATGCGAAAAATTCAAAATCTAAATGAAATACAAATAACAAACATTTCCGATAAGTGCAGTAGAAATCTACATGTAATTATATTTGTTTTCGGTCAAAAATCAACGAACGAACAATAAACATCTTTCACATTAAAATGTAATTTTCAAGATGCTTATTTAAAAAAAAATAATAATTCCAATCAAAAAAGACCAAATCCTAATTTCGGTTGCATTTAAAACTCATATTGAAATAAAAGCATAAGTTAAAATTACGCTTATCAAATGCCGCTAACTATTTTGAAATTTCGATCAATTTAGATTGTTTAAGGAATACCGACTATAGAAAAACAAAAACAGTTAAAGATTAACGAACATTACATTATACAAGCCCTACTACTTTCCAAAATACGAAGATTTATTAAATTTCACAATAAAATTCGATTAAGCCTAAAACGACTTCCGATTTGAAAAATTAATCAGTTAGATTATTAAAATTCGTAAATAAAAAATTTCAGTATTAAAAAGCTTTCACCCAGACTTATAAACAGCAAATAATCCGTGGAATTTTTATATTACTGAAAAATAAACAAGCGCGTATTAATTAAAGAAAAAATAAAAACTAAATAAAAGCGAAGCAAATTACGAACTTTTCTAAAAATAACAAAACTGATCGCACGTCGATGCTGATGAGAACATGCGCGAACTAAAGACCATATAACACTAAACCACGGATCATAACCGAAAACTCACCAATTCCATCACACACAACAAACCTACGTAAAACCATCAGGTAGTGAAAAACAACATCGCCGATCGTTAAACGTTTCGAGTGAAACGCATCAATGATATCCCGCCGTGCGCAGGTACAGACAACGAAAAGAGGATATTTTTTCTACGTATTTACACAATGAATCTATATAAAATACAAGGTGGTACGATCATACCTTAAAGTAAAAAGTTAACAACGAACAAACCTAACGGTTAACTATAGTGCATGCTCACATCTTCTACACTACACACATGAGCAAAGATAATTTCAAAAAAATCTATTATTTTCTTTTAGAGGGGATCTGACAAACCCACCAATTTATATTGTTGCCGGTAAATTTCTATACATTTAGCTCTGGCAATACCCTTCACAATTCGTGACAATAATAGTTTACGAAAAAAAATATCACAATACGATGAGAACTGGTCAGCTATTTAATGATGTATAACGGAATTTCCGATCATTTCATTGTTGAAACAAGAAAGACATAAATAAGTCAATTCGTTTTTCAGTTTCACATGTATTCCAGATCTCAGGTTTTTTCACACATATACACATATATATAGAATAACAGCATGGGTCCCCATATCTTTGTTAATATCTACCCGCTGTTTGATATACCATCACTACAAAACGATATAACGTACAATGTATACGCACGCAACTCAGCCACAGATATACACCTCGATCATTTACATCGATCACAGTGCAACTGAAATACTCCTAAAATATATTTTTATCAGCGCACGTGTTGTGTTATGAAAATTAATAAAAGAAAATATATATTTTATATTGAAACAAATTCTATTTTTAAATTATTATTACCAAAAAAAAAATAAATAAATAAAACATATCAAACAATATTTACAGTAAAAGACAAAAATTAGACAACTTTTGCTGCGAATAAAAACACGCAAAAATTTTTTCCTAGTTTACAATGAAAAATAAAATGCAATTTAATTATATTTTGCAAATATTCAAAATTAAATCGTAAAGTAGTGAAGTTTTCCTAAATGTACACTAATTTACGAGAAAAAAAAATTGTGTTGGTAATTAGCTAAAAAGCTAACTTATATAGATAGTTAATGTATTAAATATTTATAAAATAGTTTAATAATAAAATGTTTTATCCAAATTACAGTTAAAATACATCACTTTATATAGGTTTTAATTGTTCATAAATTCAAAATTCTTTAGAAAAAAAAAATTATTATCTACAGAAATTTTTTAGGTATATATGTAGTACCATGAACATTTTAATAAAAAGCTGAAGCGGGTAAAATGCAATAAATCAATCGATACGTTTCATACCATCGAGACAATCAACAATAAAATAAAAATGATTTATACAAAATACAATAATACTTTTTATATATATATATATATATATATATATATATATATATATATATTGATTCATCGTACCAACTGTGTATTATTGAGTGTTATAAAGAATAAAAATATATAAATTCACAAAACATAATTATAAATACAACATTGCCGACTAGAGTCGGTTACATGGAACTCGGCAAAAACTAAGACATAAATTTACAAACAAATATACATTTAATATTAAAAATAATAATAATAATAATAACGTTTTTATGGTTGTAAATTTATGTTTTAGTTTAATGATTATGCGTTCCATATAGACAAAAATAATCGACAATCAATTGTACGGTACTTAAATTTCTACACTTTTACTAATTATAACTTATTTTATATATTTGGTAATTAATATGATTTCGAATTATGCACTATATTTATAATGAAACAAGGAAATAATTTTAAAACACAATGCAAAATAAAAAATAAGTCATTACTTCGACTAGAAAAGTTTCGTTATATTATTGGCTGACGTATTTTTTTTTTTTGCGTCATATTTTGTTTGTGATGAATTCTGACTCATTAAAACTCAAAATTTTCATTTATAAAAATTTCACTAGTTTATGACTTTACCTTAAACATTTTTTAATATATAAACAACTTTATTTTACTTTTTGTCACAGATGGAAAAATAATTTTTGGTGCTCCATAACTGTAGAAAAAAATGTCTAATTTTCTTATATAAAATTTTAACATTTGGTTAACTATCTAAACTCTTTTAATAACCTATCAAAGACAATTTTTTTAAAATTTAGATGTTTGTAATATTTCCAAATTTCTGTCGGCGTCCAACAAATATCTATTTTTGTTAATCAAATAACTTTTCTTTTATTAATCACTTTTATTATATATCAAATAACAGTAACGATCAATAGACCTCCCGGGAGGAACCCATCAGTGTTAATTTGGAACTATGTATCCTCCTGACTCCAAACATAAAGAAATACCCGGTCAGTATTAAGAATATAATTTTTTCTTCACAGATCCATAAAAAAAATAAATAAAATGTCTATATTATTTTTACCCTGGCCGGATGTTCTCAATTTTCATACATAATTACCAATTGCATACATAAATGCATATAATAAACGGAAAATTATTTTATTCCTAAAAGTTTTTCGGCACTTATGTAACAAACAACATAAATGAACAAATAATCAAAATATATCTGTTTAATACCGACAAAGATCAGATAAACTGTTCAGAAAAATAAACTATTTGAATTCGTTGGCCACATTCCATTGGATTTATTTTTAAATATAATCGTGTATTATTTACTAGGTTCAAAAAGATCAGTCAACATGACCTTACGCAACAATCAGTTACTTGGCTGAATTCAATTCCATTATGACTAAGCCTTCGTAATTTCGAACCGTGAATGTCTAAAATAGTAATTGTACATTATTCATCAAGTAGCCGTGTGGGTTCTTTATAGTCTCAAACTCTCGACAACGTATCGAAGGTTGTCGATTAAACTTTTCATAATGCACTTAAATGCCACTTACAAGGGTAGGGGACAAATTCCTGCACCTTAACGATTAACTTTCCCAGATTTCTCTACTACCCAATTATTTCAGACTGGTAAATCTGAGAGCAACTGAAGTCAGGAATAATATATATTTGTGTGTCACATGAATACGAGTACGCGCGCGCACATGCATACACGCACACCGACAACAAGAACAGAGGAGATATTATATACACTGTTATTACGTCGATCAGATTCAATGTACTGATTTAAAATTCGATTAATTATTGTTTACTTCCGTATAACCATAACAACAGACTAATCTAATCTGAACATTGTAAGGTTCTTAAATCCTACAACCAGGCAGCAGCAAACAATTACAATAAACCGAAAATAATTGAAAGCTTTGGTGAAAAATATAGATGATATATAAAATTCATAAAAAATCCATAAAAATAAAGAAAGTGTTTAAATAAAAAACCGAAGAGTAACTCGTTTCCTTATTACCATAAAAAACATGGTTTCCTCTAGAAAAATTCGTAGATACATCAAGTGGCCAGATGTTAACGAGGTGTTATTTGTATAAAGACATGCGATATCAATCTATCATGATCAGAAGTTTAGAATTATTTACACAGTTACATAAAATATTATTTTTCTGAAGTCCGCCTAAACTATATTTTAACGAAGTATATTCCGACTACCAGTTAATAATATATATATATATATCCACGTGACATTGAGTCGAATCCGTCAATAACGACTGACAGCTGCTGATTAATTTAAATAACGTAACCGCGGCTCATTAATACAGTTTAACCATCAGTTAATAATAAAGTTTTATAAATTTCATATAAATAAGAATAGAATTTAATCGTAAAAATTAACAAGGCCATTAATAAAAATGTATACATATTTTTCAATCAATCAAGTTTTAATAAAGAACTTTTGTAAATATAATAAATTTTATTTTTTTAAACCATATCATTTAATTTTTCTAGTCTTCCCCATTTCTTGGGATTGACAATTATTAAATTACAAAAATCAGCTAAGTAAAACTGATACTAGAATTTAGGCCACTGCTACAAATATAAAAGTAATTATATCCATCCTTCTCCGATACTAATACAAATTACATTGTTTTTCTCATTATATGTCGATTCTTAGCATCTGATTAAACATAAATCATTTAAATTGAAATATATAAAGAAAACTTATGCTCTATTCAAAAAATCTGTTCAGCTAATATCACGATAATTGTGATTATCAATACCGTCAAATAAAAATAAATGAGGTTATGATTTAATAACAGACAGTATACCAGAAAACATAGTGCATCTAAAGGAAAGTAAACATCGCACATTTCTTGTTCCTATGTATATTCCGTTTTTTTTTTTAAATACGCTACAGAAATTATACGTTTCGTTATATAAATTAGTATTTAATAAAAAATAATCTATTTAAATATGCATACATTAAAAATATACCATTACATTCACACACTTATTATAATCAACCAGAGTTTTTACTCTCATGCGTTTAAATTACAGTTAACTTCTTCCTTATTAACGCATATTTATTTTTTCATTTCTCAATTTTTTCACGTTTAATCACTACTTTGCTGTTCACGCAAGTACGCACATAAAACAGAAATTGATAAGTTGTGTAATTATTGTTTTACACGCGTTGTACGTAAATAAGGCGTACATAATAATGACTAATGTGTAAAATAAATAAACAGTGCAAAAATAATGTTATAGTAAAAGATACATTAAATATAAAATTATCTTCAATTTTTTTTCTGCTAACTGAAAAAACAAATTTAAATAATGAGACAAGAACTGGGTTTTTAAAGAATGCTAAAAGAATTAAAAATACAAATTAAAATATTACAATATGATATTTAATTGAAAAATTTAAATATTGCGAAATATTTTTTAAAAAAATAGATAATTCTATAAACGTTCCAGTACTATTTTTTGTGTGAATTTATCGATACATCACAACACAATATCTTTATCATTAGTTATATAAAAAAAAGCTCACAAATATAAATAAATCATTTGTAAAGCTGTATGTGGTTAAAAATTTTTTAACAATAATAGTTAATAACCTATCAGATCTGTATCTTACTGAATGAGTATGTCTTAGTTCTAATGTGATTATCAAGTATTTCAGTGCATAATGTAAAATGCTTCGCAATAATTAGTGTTGTAATTTCTTTACCTTAATCTCCCCCCCAAATAACCTAAACTGCTGACTTTATTACGTTAATAAATAAAGGGTATACTGATGTATTTATTACTCCAAATCCCTATAGTAACGTCAATTTCTAAACATAAAACTAAATAAACAAATTTTCCAGATCACGTACAAGCACCACAGAGCTACCAACGGTACTTGTCGTACAACACTTGCTTTACCGCTGATTTCAATAGCAGACCTATCTACATGGAAAATTTGGTCTACAACGCGGGTCAATAAAATACATTTTCTATTACATATTTGTTCAAATTACACGTTGAAATCGAAGTTCCGTGGTTTATTGAAAAGAAATTTCTTCGATAACATATCACTAATTTATGTAATTTACATTATTAAGCCGTTAGAGAATCCTCATGCGAAAAAACAAGGATTCAGCACAAATTTAGTATAAACTCGTCGGCAACTATAACAAGAAATATTTTTAATGGTTTTCATTCCTGCTTAGCAATTTAAAAAAAGTTAATTATTTGCTTTTTTCTAAAAGTGAGTTAACGGTATTGTTAGAAGTCGTCATTAAATGTAGAAATAGACATGATTTTCAAAAGCAACGAATGCTTTGCTCGTTACCATACCATCACTGTTTCTTGAAATATATAAATAAATGTAAAAGCCGAAATGATATTTGTTACGTAAATGCGCTTTTAAATAGTTACATACATTTTATTATTATGTGACAAAATCCTTAAATATATTATTGTTATGATTCTGATATTTTCATTTACTTTGTTTAATGAGACTACTTTAATTTCACCCTCACACAAAGAAAAAAAAACACTGAAAATATATGAGGCAAGTTTCTTTAATATTTATTAAACCGTATATTATTTGATTATATAAATATTAATTTAATCAATGATATAGTGCATTACATTCGTTTATAGTTTACTATATTTACGTAATACACATAAATTAGTTATTAATAAGATGAACTGAGTAAACCTCGGTAAATGCTAAATTATACATATATATATATATATAAATTCCAACGTAATTCTTAGGCCGGCCCCCATTAGAAAAAATGTCCCAATTTTATGTAACGAAACTTAAATGTTAAATAAAAACGTCATCCTTAATCATGCACCCACTAGATTTTGTAACAAAAAAGTGTATCATGCCGGTAAGAACGACGTTGTAAATTTTGATCATTTTATACAAAGTATAGAAGAGAAAGAGAAAATGTAAGCAAAAGGGGTCAAGGGGCAAAGCTCCTTGTGAGGTCAAAATGGCCAAGTTTATATATATCTATTATATAAAGCTACAAGAAAAAAAAAAAAAAAACGTACAACCCGTTCTATAATAACTAAAGTTTTTTGCTTTTTTTTCAATCGATATATTTTCTTCGTCAGATTATCAGAAAATTATAAAACTCTCAAAATTTTAAAATTAATGGGCCCAAATTTTGAAAAATGAAAATCAAGTTTCAATTTTTTAAAAAATTCCTCAGCCATTCTATATGAGTTATGATATTAATTTTCTTCTTAATCTGCACACCAAAGTCTCCATAATACAGAAAAAATTAAAAATTCGAAAATTGTTGATATTTAAGGACCAACATTTGGGAAAATACACTCTTAAAGCGGTAAAACTGGAAACTAAAAAAAAGTCCACAGCTCTTTCCATGGTAGCTGGAGGATCACTCTTTTTTTAAGATGGTGTATTTCAATCGCTAAAATATAGGAAAAGTACAAGACCCCAAAAATTTTTAAATCAAAGGGCACAAATTTTAAAAAATGTGAAAATAAAGTTTTAAACAAAAAATTTTTAAAAAATCCTACAGTCGTTTCTATATGAGTTACGGTATTGATTTTCTTTTTAACCTGCATACTAACATCCCCGAAAAGAATGAAATATATATTCCTGTCTGATATTTTAATTTAAATTTTACTTTTTAATTGACGTATTGGTGTACTCTTTTTTTAAAAAAAAAAAAAAAAAAGAATATTTAAACGCTGCAATTTTTATGAAAATTTACAAAGCAATACAATTTAGAGTCCGAAGGAACGGGCCGCGAATCGGCCAACGAGGCCAGTCCCCTAGTATATATATATATATATATATATATATATATATATATATATATATATATACACACATATATACACAACAGCATTTAACAATTTGAAACTTCACATACATATTTTTTGTAATCTCTAAATTCACCTGACCATATTTTTTCCTAAAATTTCAATAAAAACATATATGTGCAAGAGAATCTCACAAATAATTCCAATATGACTAAAACCATATTGTGTTACATGAGCGATTCAAAAATAATTCTTTTACAAAGTAAATTTTGTCATGAAATATCGATTATAAATTAAAGAAACACAAATACATTAAAGGGAGCATTCTCAGGCAGTATGTACCGTGACATCCGAATAGTACAAAATAAGCACTCTAAAATTGCTCTTGTCTATTCAACCGCTGAGTTATCGAAGACCGATTTTATACATTTTCCTATATTATTTCTTCGTATTATTGAGCGCTAATGAAATAGTGATACATTCAATGAAGTTTAATACTTTTAAGTGAAATTTGTGCAATTTAAACATTTAATTAAAAACATATATAAAATAAAGAATAAATTATTAAATTAAATTTTTAGTTCATATCCACTATGGCGTGATAAAATGAATGTATTTTATTTATAATCTACTGAACAGTGATAAATAAATCACGAACACAAGTCAGCAAAGGTGCTTTTACATTACTATAATTATTGAATACTACGTTAATAAACAGCTGAAATTTTAAATAAGTAGAAACCTATTATTTTGTTTCAAACCGTGCTTAAGGCATAATTTTTGATGCAAGGAAAAACCGGAATATGTAATTCATTACGTTTTTGTTTTTAAATGATATTAATAAGCGTTGGAAACCGGAAGTACATTAATTTGAAAAGACTATCGCCGAAATAATTATACAGTTATAGCGATCTTCAATTTACTTAATACAATTAATGATATTTGAAATATTGCTTAATTATTGAAAACATCAAATCAATGCGATTACAAATAATTAGTTTAAATGGCCAGATTTAGATATAAAGTTAAAATGAACGAATCTATAACATGTAAAAATCAACTTGTAATATTTATACGCACGTAACAGAAAAAAACATTCTAGTTACATAATTACATTTTACAAATCCACAAAACCACGTTGGCATATTTCGAAGACAAAAATTTACTTTCATACAAGAGATTGAAAATTATTTAAGATTTCCATTTTCAACAACTTCGAAAACCTTTCCTCTTTTAAATCAATTAGTTAAGATTTTTCAATAGTTATGCAGATTTATTTGTTTCAGTTAGTATTATTTTATGTAATTCATTTGTTTTAGCAAAAATGTGAAACCTCAAAAAGAAACAAATGAATTTAATAAAATAACACTCAAATGTAGAGCATCTTGATTTTTTTGGTGTTCTTAGAAATGTCAGATTTCTACATTCCAACTACAAATCGATACATAAGGTATAGCTCAACCAGTAACAGTGAATAAATACAACAGAACTACTAAAAATAATCAACAGATTTAATATTACAAAAAATATTTAATTGTCTGATACATTATTTTTACTAATATTTATTGTAATCAACTCAGCGAATGACCCATCCATTTGCAAACCAGTATAAGGCATGAGAAAAAAACATTATCACTAAACATAAATGATATGCGCTGGTTAGTTTTCTTTTTTTTTTTTTTTTTTTTTAAATATCGATATTTTATATACATAAATAACATATTTACACTTTCTTGATTTTCCATACTTAATGAAGACTTCTGCCGATCAGTCATTTATAAACATAAAGCATGATGACGGAAAGAATCCGAAAGGTATAAGCACTCGTAAAAGATGCTCAATATCTCGACAATGCACAAAAAGGTCATAGCACGTTAAGATAATGAAAAATGTCCCAAAACCAATCGCTATAAAAACTGTACCATCGTGCCAGGCATCAGATAATAATATCATCCTGAAAGTTTCAGCTCGCTAGCCTCTAAGAAACGTCCCCTAGGGGAAAATGTAAAATCAGGTTTTTTGACGATATCTTAAGAACCAGTTGGCCGATATTATTCAAGATGGACTCAAATTGAAGATATTTCAAACCCCTACAATCAAAAAATATTTTCAGACTTATTTATCAACAAAACCTAACCTAAAAATCGAATTTGAAAATTGCAAAACGCTACAAAAATTGATCTAAAACAAACACGTCGCTGGAAAAATCATATATCATTTATTTTGTGCTAAACTACCCTCATGAATTTTTTCATATTTATAAAGGGGTGGACGTACCTTAAAAATGATAAACTATTTTTTTTTTTGCATTTTTTGTCATATTTAGCTTCTTTGAGCGGTTGGAAAGTTTCATTGGCATCGAGTTTATGCAAAATGGTATAATAAGTATTTTCCCGTATTTTGGATACAAATAGTATGGAAAAAAACATTTAAATCTCTTTTCTACTATATTTTTGGCTAGATTTTTTATTTCATTATCTTACAAAATACCGATGCGACAAAATAATAAATACGATCAACAGTTAGATCAAAAAATACATTATTTCGGATACTTTGTTCACATGTTATGACTTTTTATTTTTTTTATTTTTAACTTAAATGATTTAACAGTTCGATACAACATTTAAAATATAAATAATATAAAAAGAAATATTTAAAAACTAATTTTCGTTTCGTTTTTAGATCGGTTTATCTTACAATGATGTAAAAAATAAATTAAATTAAAAATAAACAATAGAATTTGTACTCTTTTTTTTTTTTTTTATCTTGAAAGACACTGCCAATATTGCCATATATTTTTAACATAAATAATATAAAAATAATTAATATAGCAGCTAATAATCTTAATGCATAGTTACAACTATCATCTTCATCGCTGTCTTCTTGCATAACTGATGTATGATGTACTGCATCGAAAAGTTTTGTAAGATGTTCAACAGGTTTGTAGATATCGCGCATGTAATAAGTAATATATTACAGCAGCGGCATGTGCATAACAGCCAATGGTTCGCATACCATTAGCACACAAACAGTAATATGGGGTAATACCACTATGCCCAATACTATTCAATATATACTGAATACAGCAGTTATACGTCCGACTACTCACGTGACAAGGTACTGAAGATTGATTTCTTCGGAATCACCCATCATTTCAGCTAAATATGAAATTGCTAACTGTAATTGATGAATGCCAGTGGAAAGTAATTCCAAATCTTTTTCCGTCAACTCAGGAAAATCCATGACGCCCACAGATGTCAATTTTTGAAAAGGAACTTTTCAGCGACTCTACTTCCCTGTCACCACCTCTAAATATAGAGCATTTTCTGTATTACCGTGATTCATTAGTTGAAATAAAACTTCATTGATGCCTATACAGGAAACAAATCATGAACCAAATTCATTGCGCAAGAAACAAGCGGTTTTACAGTACAATCCAGCATCCTCAAGCAACTTATTATTACACTGGTTATGAAGCAATTTCCATGTTTGCCTTACTGCACCGTATATAGCTTCAACAATCCAATGGACCAGTGTTAACCGGCGAGAGTAATTTGCTTCTGCAGTTGCGAGCTGATCCTCTTTTCCTTTTAACGAACGTAGACAAATATGAATTATTTCAACATATTGTTAGACGTAAAACCGAAAAACCAACGCAACAGCCAATAGAAAAAAAAGATTTAAATGTTTTTTTCCATACTATTTGTATCCAAAATACTGGAAAATACTTATTATACCATTTTGTATAAATCTGAGGCCAACATTTTTTTTTGCATCAGCTTATAGCTACTAAATATGACTGAAAATGCAAAAAAAAACAGTTTATCATTTTTAATGTACGCCCACCCGTTTAAAAATCTGAAAAAAATCATAAGGGTAGTTTAGCATAAAATTGATGATATATAATTTTTTCAGCGACGTGTTTGTTTTAGATCAATTTTTGTAGCGTTTTGCAATTTTCAGATTCGATTTTTAGGTTAGGTTTTGTTGATAAATAAGTCTGAAAATATTTTTTGATTGTAGGGGTTTGAAATATCTTCAATTTGAGTCCATCTTGAATAATATCGGCCAACTGGTTCTTAAGATATCGTCAAAAAACCTGATTTTACATTTTCCCCTAGGGGACGTTTCTTAGAGGCTAGCGAGCTGAAACTTTCAGGATGATAGTATTTTCCGATACCTGACACGATGGTATAGTTTTTATAACGATTGGTTTTGGGGCATTTTTCACTATCTTAACCTGCTATTATGCCCTTTATCATTGTAATTTAAAATATAAACGATAGCATTTTTGATTAAACAAATATTGTTAAATTTTCTAAACTCCAATTGTAATGATTACATGTTACATTCTAAATTAATATAGAACTTTTCAAATAAATAAAAACTAAAAAATTCAATCAATTAAATTCTAATTATTTCTAATTGTATTAGTTTTATTCACCTAACATTTAAAAAATAATTCACAATGCAGACTATTATTAACACTAACACAAATAACCAAGCACTATTCATAAACCAAATTAAAATTATTATAAAATTGCACTTGATTTATTAAATGTTAAAAAAATCAAAAATAGATTTTGCATTAATTATGTTTTAAACATCGTACCAAAAATGCAATTTATTTCACGTTACAAAATAAATCCCAAACGTTAAAGAACATAAAAACAATCTAATGGTAAATAGCAAAAAATAAATTATTATAGTTCGTGATATAACACACTACGATCACTAATAAAAAGAAATGTACGGTATGCAGCAAATAATTTTATATCAAGTTAAATAACTTACCTTTTCTGTTCCGGTATATATATCCACAACATCATCCACTCTGCAAATTATAAATAACAGTGCTAAAAAATATTAGTTATTAAAAAGATTTATATACAACATATTTCATACGATTAAAAATTGGAAAATCAAGATCAACATTTGTCTATAAATTCATTCATTTATTATAAGTTATCAACAAAAACTGCCGCAATTTTGGATCACAACGTAAAAAATAACGTTAAATTTTTTTTTAATAAAATATTTAATAAGCGACCTTATTTTTAAAACTCAATAGTATATAAAATCGTAATCAAGTTTGTTTTATTTAAATAATATTTAATTTTCACATATTTTTCAAAATATAAAATTAAATTAATATCACTAACTTGCTTATACAGATATCAGTTTCCTAACAGACCAAAGCAGTTATAAGCATAACAATTACAAATTGCCGGACAAAAATTATTGTAAAATAATAAAATCAGCTTACTGTTTGATTTAAATTTTTACATAGTCAGTAATTTGTTATAATTATACATCCCATATTTTCTTATTATACATCATATTTTATGGTCAATTGAAATATTTTAATTTTTACTACTACTTGGCTATCCTACTTAATTAAATAGTAAGTCTGTTACGGTAATTGTCGAAAAAGTGCGTGGTAGTGCGGTGAAATGTCACGAACGGGTAAAAATACGTCGTCGGAAATGCGTCAGTTAATAATTTGAAAGAATAAATAAGGCTTGTAGGAACGGAAGATTGCACAACTACTGAATATCCCGAAAAGTACGGCGCATGACATCCTTCATCGCCTCAAAAGAGAAAATCGCATTTACTCAAAATCTCAAAAAGAGATGCCAAAAAAGCTAACAGAATACGATATGCGTTTTATCCAGCGAGAAACAGAAAGAAGCCCTAAGGTAAATGCGCCAAAACTAACTACAGCACTGAGAGAGCGTAAATTAACAGAAATTTTAGTCGAAACAGTACGTTGAACCATAAAAGAGATAGGGTACTTTTCCCACTCTACCGGTAGAAAATACTACATTAGTTCTGCAAATGTAAAAAACGGCTCGCATTCGCAGAATACCAATTTCATTCGGAGTTCTTCAAGAACGTCATTTTTACTGATGAGTCTAAGTTCAACATCTTTGGGAGTGATGGGAAACAGAAAATATGACGTAAACGAATACTGCATATGAAAACTTGGACTGCATCAATTAAACACGGCGGGGAAATGTACAGGTGTGAGGTGTTTCACGGCGAGTGGTGTGGAATCGCTAGTCATCATTGACGATGATATGAATCTATACGTCGATATTTTACGAAAGAATTTATGCCAAAGCGCAGAAAAATTGGGCACCCTGAAGTCATTTTACTTATATCAAGACAATGACCCAAAACATATAGCGTACAAAACTCGAGAGTGGATCTTTTATAATTTCCCCCAAATCCTCACCACATTTCCAGTTTCCGGATTGCAATCCCATAAAAAACCTATGGGTCAACCCCGATATAAGAGGATTCGTGAGAAGCCCATTTTTCTAGCTGTAATAAGTTAAAAAGTAGTTTAAAAGAGGAATGGCAGGAGATTTCCCTTGATTATTTACAAAAATTAGTTTGTTCAATGCCGCGTAGGTTGAAAGCAGTCGTGAATGCCAAAGATCGTCATACGAAGTATTAATTAATTTTTCCAAAATATATATTAAATGTACTTGGAGAGCTCCTTTATTTCATTTTTTCGTTTTCCGCGTTATTAATGTGGTGCTAAAAATTCGTTTTTGTACCGTAAGTTGTTTTTTTTTTTTTTTGAGAGTATACTAAAAAGACACTTATTTTTGTATTTTCATTATTTGTTTCAACAGTAAAGCGTCATTTTTCTTCGTTTTTGACATATATTCATTAGACACACCGGTGCCCGGATATTATTGTGACTCACTGTATATACGAGTATATTACAAAATAAACTAAAATACTCTACTTTAAATCGTTTTTGTTGACAACTGTAAAATATATTATGTAATTCAAAAAGAAAAAATACCTATTTGTAGGTGCATTATAAATTTTAACGGATTCAATTTGTTTAGGTGTTTGCGTGATTCGTTTTCGTTTTGACAGTTCCTTTCTTTCCATCTCTGAAAGTCCATCTAATGTAGGTACAGAGCCTAAGGAATTTGTGATTGTAAATGCCATCCATGTTTCAACTAATTCCGTTGCATCAATGCCGTATACGCTACATAATTCTATGCCTTAAAAAGACAAATAAAAACAATTCAAAACAAATAAATATATACGTAACCATTTTAATCTTGATAAATGTTGCAGCGAACCATTAAATACAATAAACGTGTCTACCGTTTCAAACCATGTATTTTTAATACTCTAGTAAAATACTTACATTTATTTATTATTTCATCTTTTAATTCCAAGCCAATTTCAGTAAAATTTTTAGTAATCTCTGTTTTTAAACTCATGATAAATTTTCATACAAGCATCAATAACTTCGCTACTTTAAATACAATTCTTTCCCGCTCACGATCACAAAATAATCGAATTTTATTGTCTTTTTGTATACAGCAGTATTTTGAAAAAGCGGTATATTAATAAAATTTTATATTATTGTAGATTTAAAGTAGATTATGTAGTTTATGTGAAACGAAGGTTTGGATTACTCAAAGAAGTTATCTAAAAAGTAAAGTTATGTAATTCTTAAATTAGATTTACTTATTCTGAAGTATGTACAATGTATAACAAATCTAAAAATGATAGGGCATATACCGTATAAATTGCGATAATTTGAAAGAATAGTTATTTATTAAAAATAGTATAATGTAAATAGCTAAAACAATTTTGTTAAATTCATTTGTTTTTGTTTGACTGCTGAGTATATAATTTAAGATATTTAGCTTCATAAATTATAGTTGTGAATAAAGTTAAAATAAAAAAAAAACAAAACTTCTAACCAACCTTGGGATTGAACTTGCAACAACCAAATTATTGGTGTTGTTTCTACAAACTCTGCGTTGTGCTAACTTTTTGCCATAGCTACTTACATTATATTATTTTTAATAAATAATTATTCTTTAAAATTGCAACATACCCATTTACAGTATATGTCCTGTCAATTTTCTCGGTTATGCATTATGTACATCAATTTGAAATGTTAAGTTTACTTCACACTTATAACAATCTAATTCCACTTAATTTTAGACTTGCAGCAAGTTATTTTTCTTATGAAAAGTTATATGTTCTAAAATGTTTTTAATCATTTCAACATTCTCCAAAATATATTAGATATCGATGTTTCGGTTAAATTGAATGTTAGAGTCTTTGGTGCACATTGTTCGAATCACAAGACGTCGAGTGGCACCAAATGTTCTACACTAAAAAAATTGTTGCAATATCACAAAATATTTTGAATGTTGTTACGAGAAATCATTTATTAGTCGCCAATGTTCATTTTATTATGTACATTTTTACAAATATGGACTATATCAACGCAGTATCCACGGCGACAAAAGTGAAAGTATACCTGTGGCGGCTGTGTGGACTATATCATACAAAATAGCCACATACAACACAAACAAAAATGAAGCCAATTTTTTTGAATTATTAAAACAAAATTAATAGTAATGAATGTTGAAGAGGTTACTCTTGTTTAATACATTTATAAAGAAAGAATAAAAAGAAAGGAAAAAATATGTTGATGCACCCCCTTTTATTACAAATTAGTTCAGACTTGATATTTTTTACATTTTATACATAGATCTGAAAACATATCCTTTAAAATTTTTTAATTTTACACGCATGTTGGTATCATCGTTTGTTTAACTATTAATTTTGCGTGAAAACAAACTAAAAAAAAGAGACACAGGCATGGACGTCGTCAGCGGGGGGCAGGGGGGCAGCTGCCTTCCCCTGGAGCCTTGAAACTTTTTAATCAACTGGCCATAATGAATATTCATAGGCGCGTAATCATAAATAATTTACCAGAAACCCACGAAATTGTGTTTTAATTAAGATTTTATTCTTGTTTAATAAAATATTAAGCCTTTACAACTTATAAATTTTATTTTTTCTATAACTCATATCCTTTTTCTATCATCTTGCCCCCCCCCCCGGCCCATCGGCTGGCGACGCCCTTGGACACAGGTATAAAAATGTAGGCATGTTTCTAACTATTAAAACTAGATACATCACGATTGGATTTTGAATTTTTGTTAAAAAATGTACTATCAGGTAAAACGTTAAATAGAATCATGGCCGATTAAATGAAGAAAATATTTTCGTTATTTAAAGAAAAATAAATGAAAAATTTAACAGATTATTCAAAAGATATAATTTCAATAATGTTAGGAATGATACAGATTTAAAGAAATGTACAAATATAACGAACTTGATCGATATAAATTTAATTAAACATTGAAGTGGATTGTGCACATAAATATACATTAAAGTTTGCATTAATAGAAAATAAAACAATTCCAAGTCGCACATAAAAATTTAACAAAACAAAAGTTTCAACTAAAATCTATAGTTTTAAAAATTAAGCAATTAAAGATACCAAAAAATTATAATCAATAATAATTTTAGAAAAGAGAAAGGTTTCACCACTGAATGGCGGATCCTTGAGGAGTTAATAGGGAACACCCCCCTCCGACAAAGAATCAAAATGACGATAAAAAAATTTGTTACAACAGAGAAATTTAATTTATACGGCAAAAGATTTGTATAAATGTTACCTGTAGATTTAATTAAAACTAACATTTAATACTGTTTTCTATTAAAACTATTAATGTTATACTTTTATTCTATTTTAAACGCAACTGTCATCGATCTTTTGCCTTTTTTATTTATTTTTAATTTTTATTTTGTAATATAAATAAAAATAGTTCAATGAGAAATGTATATATTTTTTTTAATTGCTCAAGACAAAGAATTTAGATCGGATTACTGGCAAAAATTTTAAAAAATTAAAGTCTAATTAAAATACTATCGTTCTATTCTTTCTAGTAATTTACTGTTCAAATTTTAAACCACCATTTTAACTAGAATTTTCTAATTTTTTTACTTTTCACCTAAAAATAAAACAAAGTCTAAATTAAATTGTAATAATTATGTATTTTTAAAACATTTTAAATTTCTAATGTCTCTTTGTATCTGCCCCTGCACCACCGTAATTTTTTTACATAACAATAGTCTATTTTTAATGAAACTGAGTGCAGTAATTTATTTGAATGTGCCCATCAAAAATTAACGCACAACTCCTCCTATTAACAGGACTTAAGTTCAAAGGTCAGTATGTCAGTAGTCTTGATGTAAACTATACACATTATTCAAGACCCAAAAATTAACCTCAGACCCTTATTCTTCCTGCCTATCCAAATTTAAAATTTATGTTATGTATTCAAGTAGGTCTTAAATATATTATTCTAATGTCAAAAACTATTTATAATTCTTATTGTCTTCCTCACTGAAAGGGAATAAAGATCTAATATCCATATGGATGTATACTAAAAACACTAACTTTTTGTAATGAAACATGAAATTTGAGGATAGCAAATCATTTTTAAGTAAATATGTAAAATTTCTACTTAAAATTACTCGTTTTTATGCATTGATTGTATGAGGATATGCGGATATTTTTAAATTCTTCACTAGCTATTATTAGAATGCAGCAGCAAAAAGCATTAATTTTGTCCCACAACTACACATTTATTCATATCCACAGGTATGATATAACAATGAATAAGAGAGAAAATTCAGGTTGATTGTATACTTCGTTTAATTCAATATTATAATGCTGGCAAGATCTGTAGTAACAAAATATGATTTAGCACGACTTACGCGACATACAATATATATATACATACATATATCAGGAACAGATCCAAAGAGACATTTTGGGGAGGAAAATTGTATAATTATGTAATATCTTATACAGTAGACAGTAAATTTGAGAAATACCCTATTTCATAAAGGAAATCAAGTAGCGACTTCTTTAGAAATTTAAAATGTTTTGAAAATACATAATTATTACAATTTAATTTAAATTTTGTTTTATTTTTAGGTGAAAAATAAAAAAGTTAGAAAATTGTAGCTAAAATGGTAATTTAGAATTTGAATAGTAAATTACTAGAAAGAATAGAACGATAGTATTTTTTATTAGACTTTAATTCTTTTTTATTTTTGTTAATAATTCGACTCGAATTCTTTGTCCCTGAGCAAGTAAAGCAGATACATATATTTCTCATTAAACTGTTTTCATTTACATTGCAAAATAAAAATATATAAAAAAGACAAAAGATTGACGACAATTGCATTTAAAACAGAATAAAAACGTAACATTAATACATTTATTATAAAACAGTATTAAATATTAGTTATAATTAAATCCATAGGTAACATTTATACAAATTTTTTGTAACATACATTAAATTTCTCTGTTGCAAAAAATTATTCATCGAGGATTTGTTTCTTTTTTTTTGTGTGTGGGTGGGGGGGGGGGGGGGGGTCCATATCACCGCTGGATCCTCCACTGCACATATATATATACATATACATATATATATACGTGTGTGTGTGCGCGTGTGTTTTTTTTTTTTTAATAGCAGCCGAAGACTGTTATTGTTATAAAACGAAAATATGTACTTTTCATAATACTTTTTTTTTTAGAAAAAATTTACTTTGTTAATTTTTTTCCATAGAATTATGTAAACCATATCACAATTACACCAATCGCAGTGATCTGTATCATTATTCGAGTAAAAAATCTTTTTTCACTATATGCCGAATTATTTTTTTTTAAATATCCCCAAAATCTCAATTCTTGAAGAAAATAATGCATGAGAAAATGAGAAGAAATTAAAAGAAAATGGCTTATAATGTATTTTATTATAAAGTATTTGATTAACACGTGCATAAATTATGACTAAAATTTGAGGTCATAAGAGAAATTTTTTAGTAGAACAAGAAAGATATTGTAACTATACCAAGACTCCAACAGACGGAATGTAAATTATTAATTCTGTGTAACACAGTATGAAACAAGAAATTGAAAAGCATATTAGAATGCAAAAAATTATCAATCGTCTAGTAAAAAAAGAATTTTTATTCACATAAGGACTTCTGTGATAAATATACTAAAATGGACATTGAAGTGTCGTCTGCTGATACGACCTGGATAGTTTATAACTTTAATGGTTAGAAGATCAATCTATATATATAAAAATTAATGTATGTATGTCTGTATGTATGTTTGTATATCTGTATGTCTGTATGTCCTCTACGAACCCTAAATAATTTATGGTCCGTTACTTTTCTTTTTGCGTTACTGAACATACCAAAACTCCATGACATGATCTACACAAACAAGTCGCTCTTCTAGCCTAATTACTGTACTCATTGCAGAGAGTTAAAAAAAAAGGTACGTTTTCTATTATTTTTTACAGAGAAATAAAAAATCCTGCAACGGAATTTTTAATATTTGTTACGAGGAATGTTATTCACACCCGAATTCGAAATCCTTACGCAACTACACTAATGCGGCGGTGCGCTACAATTAATGAAAACGGATCCGATACTAATGGATATAATCAGAAAACGAAAAACAAATTTTTTTGCACATTTTATGAGAAGATCAACATTTCATCTTCTCTAAACAATAATGATAAAAGCGGTAAAATGAAAAAGGGGGCGAAGAAGAAGGATTTTTTAACTCCAAAATATTAAGACATGAACTGGAGACACAAAAGTAGGAGAATTATTGCAGGTCGCAAAAAGTCGAGACAAATTTCATCAAATGGTGGAATCCATGAAAAGTTTGTTAAGTTATATCCGAATCGGGTTGCATGAAGAACAAGACGGAATGTATCTTTCCTTATACCGTCATCGTAAACAAATCGTTTTCTCTTATATTAGGGACCAGGATATTTCATTTTTCGATTTTTAATGCCTTCGAATAGTTTTCATTGTTTCCCTATTCTTGCTATGACTGGCGCATATATTACATGTTCGGTCTATAATATTTAAAGTAGTCTTCGGATAACCGGAGCTACTCTTCTTTCGTAATCTGTACTCATGGTCCACATTTGTTTTTTGCCGCCCGTCCATTACTCGCGTATTATAGTTCGTATTCGTGGTTTAATGTGTGTTCGGTATTTTCGCAACATTTGGATATGTTCTCATAAAATATTCAAAAGAGAAAAAAAAGGTGAATCGTGTAATTTAATTTTTGAGGGCAGCATGATTTTGTGAGCCGAGCAACTGCTCGGTGCGCCGGGTACTAACAATTAAATAACATGACGCGTGATTCGGTTAGACAATGATGCTTCGTTCAATGGTTCGAATGCTGCTGCAGTTAACGAAAAAGGGTAAACAAAAACGATAGTGCGCGCTAGATTAATACCCCGATAGTTGTCGAGCCCAAAAATAAATAAATAAATAAGTAAAAACAAAGATAAAATTCGTTTGTTGCGATAATTATTATTTTCGAGGGTGCAATTATCTCCAACTAACGATGATCAGTTTATCATATTTAATTTAAAGTTGTAGCGTACCACACTTAGAAAAAAAAAAGAAAAGACAGAAAGAAAACCTCCACCATATACCGGAAAAGAAAACAGGGATAGAGGTATAAGTAAAAAGTCGTTCTAACATTTTTGAATTGTAGCGGACCACATTTACCATCGTTAAATGGTTGCAACAATAAACTAAATATATAATAAAAAGATGTTGATTGTTTAGCGAGTACAGTGCAAACCGGTCTGCATTTCTCTTAAACACGGTACAGCTTAAATCGGGAAAGAGATAAGAAAATAATAAACGACCTAACTTCACAAGTACCGCGAGAACTATCGAGAAAAATGAAACATTCACGTCTCGGCAATCAGATCACGAAAGAAATTTGAAGAGCACAAAATGATTACCCTAGCAATGAGAAATTTATAACAACTGAAAAGTCCTTGATCCGAAAAATTAGTGACCGGCAAGAAATCGAAAGATCGACTGCGAACATTACAATAGTGTTTTTTGTGTTCCGAATTATTCAGACCTCTTGCTATTTTCATTTCGGCAAATGTGCTTCATCTGCCCATTCGTTACTCGCATATTATCCGTGTGTATTCGTTTTTAATGTGTGTTCCGTATTTTCGCAACTTTCGGTAATATTGTATGAAAATATTCATATTTGAGCGGCGAGTGACAATTTTATATTTCAGTCGTTATTGCGATTTATTATTTATCTTAGCAAAAAAAAAAAAAATCTAAAAATTCTGTAAAAAAGCTATATATAAAAGACGCTTATCACATCAACTGCTAAATGCCCGTTGCGTTTCAGATCTAAATTAACAGTGGAACGTGCAAGCGAATATAGAAAACAACAAAGTATCGTTTCAGGTTTATCGGTAGAAACTCAAAAAACTATCTCATAAAGCTTCGAGAAAAAAAATCGTAGAGCCCGTTTTATAGTAGCTAGAGAGATAATTTTTTTTTTCAATCGGACGTAGTAT
The DNA here is from genome assembly GCA_039619475.1 of Icerya purchasi. Lineage (NCBI taxonomy): Eukaryota > Metazoa > Arthropoda > Insecta > Hemiptera > Monophlebidae > Icerya > Icerya purchasi. Next base: position 442,442,101 of record CM077116.1, read on the forward strand.
CGTCGTGAGATCATAAGAAAATTATAAAACCCTCAAAATTTTAAAACTAAACGGTCCAAATTTAAAAACATATAAAAATCGAATTAAAAAAAAAAAATGTTTAAAAAATTCTACAGCCAGTTCTGTATGAATTACTGATATAATTTTTAACCCGCGCACCAAGGCTTCTATAATACGGGGAAAATATAAAATTCGAAAATTTTGATATTTAGGAACCGAATTTTGAAAAAATACACCTTTAAAGCGAGAAGACTGGAAACTAAAAAATAGTCCACAGATCTTTCCATGGTGGGGGGGGGTCGCTATTTTTTTAAATTAGTGTATTTCAATCACTAGAATATAAGAAAAATACGAGGCCTCCAAAATTTTATAATTAAAGAGCCCAAATTTTGAAAAATAATTTAAGCGTATAAATTCTGAAATGTTTAGAGTGATGGTCAACGGTGACTTATCACTTAGATTCTGATAAAAAAAAAAAAACAAATTTCATCATTGCAATTAAAAAAGTAAATAATGCTAATATCTTATTTTAAAAAGAATTCAATTTAACAAATTCCTGTCACATATATTACCCTGATAACGGTTTCAGGGTTTCAGATATTTTAATCTGAATTTTATTTTTTTGATTGATGTATTCGTGTATTTCTTTTTTTTTTTTAAAAAAAATAAATATATGTGAACGTTGCTGTCGTTATGAAAATTTACTAAGTGAAATAATTTAAAGTGCGGAGGAACGGGCCGCGAAACGCAAGTGGGAATAAAGGAAAACTAAACAATTTCACTTAATACAGAATGAAATTAGATTTTGTAACGAAATAATACAAAATTTCATTTATAAAAACAATTTAAAAAAAATAAAACTTTTGAACTTTATGTGAAGAAAAGTACTTTGGTTAGATAAATATAGCGAAATAAATAATTGTTGTATATACATATATATATATATATATATATATATATATATATATATATGTAATTTGTTTTTTTGTTTCCCATTTGTAAATAAGTGAGGAATGCCGGTAGCAAGAAATAAAAAATTAAAAATATTAAGGACGCCTATCACATCGACTGCTAAATGCCCGTTACGTTTCAGGTCTAAAATAACAACAGAACGTGTAAGCGAATATAGAAAACAACAAAATAAAATGTTTTTGTTGTCTTTTGTTTAGGATAATACTATGTTAAGAAAAGATAAGTATACATTTTGTTTTATTTTCTTTTGTTTAATCGTTTAGATTATTCGTAAGTTAAAAAAAAAAACAAACTATAAAAAGGTTATGTGTAAAAAGATAAAGAATCGAAAAAATGGACTGCTGCCCCAGTCTAAATTGTCTACCTACCACATCTGTTACTATCATCAACTGTTCATTCCATCTGTGTAGGCCCTTATTTTACGATTTCATTAAATTTATTTAAAATATGTTTAAGTTTCACGAGAATTGAACGGCGCAGGATGATGAGAAATTGCACTTATTTTTTGGATTTTGCTTTGAACAACCGTAGAAAATTAGAATATTGAAAAAACGTTTCCTCAATCCGCTAATATCAGACAAGCCAACATTCAGTCAGGACAACGCCTGCTGGGTCCGTTAGTTGATTATAATTTTCTCTCTCGTTCTTGTTATCATCAATACTGTCGAGGGTAACGGTGTTTTATTCATTGATGAGCATGGGACCAAATTTTACAACTATATATGCAAAAATGAACTAGCTTACGAAATTGGATGATATATGGTATAGGAATGTCTCAAATAAAGATGAAGCCGACTAATAAAAATGTTTTGCTTAAAAAAAAGCTGCAGATTTATTGTGATATTTATAAATTTAAATTAATATGTTAGCGTTCTCTGAAAATTTTGAATGTTCTTTTATCTTCTTGCTCAGAACTTTATTTTTAATTTATAACTTCCATATCAATAGTTGTAAGTATATATACATTAAAAAAAATAAAACGTACAATTTTTCTTTTAAAAATTAGCTATACAAATAAAAACTGAAGTAATACTTTCCTTCGAGTAATGAATAAAATTGTTACACTTTTTAAATATAAGTACTCGATCTTAAAGTTATTATTAACATTCCTTTGAGATAAAATGCTAACCCTTGAATTAGGAATCTTGTCTTTAATTTGAAAACAAGTTCCTCAAATAAACTAAGTAACATTCTAAAATAATTTAAATATTTTTTTTGTGTTCTTTTAATTTAGTTTATAAATCATAAAATGTTTTTTCTAATGGCGCGCAATGTTTATTAGATGAGCTGATTTTTTTTTTTTTTTTTTTTAATACGTATATAATACAGAATACAAAGACCTGTATGTTTTTTAAAAAAAGTATAATAGAACGAGGATTAATGAGTAACCTTTTTGCTGCAATATTCCAAATATTTTCTGACGTTGCGACACTTATTTTGTTGCGGGGCGTTGGTGTCGCCGGTTTTCCGCAATACAAACGCTGTGCAGCACGCAGTCGCATTTCAGATTATAATGTAAAAATAAATTTTTATCCTAATTTAAGTGTTTTTAATTAATTATTAAGTAGTAATATATATTATATAACTTTTTTTTGTAAATTACATAAAACATTTTTTTATTAAATTATTTATTTATATATATATATATAAATATATATATATTATGAATTATCTATTATCTCTCGAATAGTTTAATAGTATTTTTAATAAATATAAATAATGACACTATTTATAATTTTTTGGCCTTTCATTTGCATTTGATGAATTTTTATTTTTCTGTAGTTTATCAATGAAGTGTAAACGTACCTTTAAAGATGTGTAAGTTAAATTTTATCTGGACGATAGATTTAGTATCAGTAAGTGCGCTTTATTTTATTAGTGGAATGAAAATATATGAAGCCGAGCTGGTAATATGGTAGGAAAGTTGGTGTTTTTGGTGTTGGAGTGGAGAGATGTAATAGGTATAAGATTTGCGGATTGCTAGTATAGAAGTATTCAGATCACTAGTATATTACAGAAAAACACTTTCTTTAATATGGTTATTATAATTCATATTATCAGGTAACATGCATTTATTATATTTTTTTTGTATATAATTCAGATCAGTTTAGACGGTTAATGTTTTAGGAATGTATTTAAAGGTTATATTTGTATTACGGTTCTATTCGGGCATTATTATATTTTACCGGGTTGGTGTGAATAATTGTTAGTAACATCTGAAGAGTACTTTATGTAGTAAAGCTGCATAGAATGTACCATTTGCCGGAATTTATTAATTTCAAAGTAAAATTTTTGAGTTCTTTTATTTCTTTTTTTTACAATTTTCTTACGTCGGCAACAACCTAAAATTCGAACTATAGCACGGCATAGTATGCAATACAAATATATACGTGATAGGTCGGTTCGTAAATGTATAAGAATGAAAATTAAACATATTAATAGTTAATATAAATAATTATTTAATTGAAATAATTGAAACAATATCAATGTGATTGTTACCTGATGTTTAGCGTAGATTTGTTCATTAATGATTCATAAATTGGCCTTCTTAAATATAGACTTTGTGGTACGAAATAAATTTATTTCAGAAACCTCGATTGATATAAAATATATTTTTATTGTTAATCTTTATACTGAAAATTTACTAATATATTAGTTTGCTCGATATAAGTGAAATAACTTTCTTTTTCTGATGTTAGTTGCTAATCCTGGAAAACTAATTTCGGCCAATAATTGAGACATGTAATTATATCAGTTATACGGAAATAGTAATTTAGCTACTTTCCTCCTGTACAGAACGTTTTAAAATTCCAGGTAGTAATAAAGTTTCATACTAATCGAATTTAGGGTAAGTTACCATTGATGACAAGTGTTTTAAAAATGTATACTATACTTTCTCAAGTAATTGGATTGATTTTGACGAGTGGTCCAAAACAATTGAACTATATTCAAATTGATGACGTACTAGTATAATGTCTTAAACTTCTTTGTATTCTTAAAATTACTACCAAATCGAATTATCCAATGATCGAAATGAATTATTACATACATGATTAATTTGATTACTGAATATTAATTTGTTGTCGAAATAAGTTTTTAAATAGTGCCTTATTTCAGCTCACTGGATTACTTGGGCATTTTAAATTAAATATTAGTAATTAAAATCGAGCATTTATTTAAATTAAAAATTAGATTTTTTTTAGCAGCCTATGTTGTTAATGGATTTACATCATTCTTTAATAATTTGTTGTCATTCAAAAACTAGATTGACATCATCTGTAAATAATAGTCTCCATACTGTTTACTGAAAGAAATATATAATTAATAAAAATTAAAGTTAGAACCTTGGGGAATAATAGTAAACCGATGCGAATCATAACCATTATAAAAAATATAAAATTTCCGCTAAATTGTCTATAATTGAAACTGAATAACAGGTATCGGTTGTTTTTTTGAAGTTGATGTAACTTTTGTGTATAAAATACTAATTTTGAAATTGTTTAAATAAATAAAGTAAAACAATAGTAGAAATGCGCCGGGTCAATAATAAGTAACTAAAGAAAGATGAAAAATTTAAGTTATATAATTATGGATAGAATCAATTCGATTTAGACGTGCTGTTAATCTTCAAAATGGTTTGATGTAAATAATTCGTGTGTATTAAGAATAGTAAAAAAATTACGGCATTTTCGATATGAATTTCTTTTAATGTAGCCATAAAAAATTCTCCATAAGTAGTTTGAAAAAAATTTTCATTTTACATTAAAAAAAAATATTTAAAAGTGAATTTTGAAATTCTATTTTCGATCAAATTCATAATTTGCATAGTTAAAAAATTTTTAAATTATATAAAAAGAAATTGTTTTAAAATTAAAATACATATTTAATTTTAATGTGAATTAAATTTAATAATTATAACTTACGATAATAATTAACATATTTTTTTTTGTTTCAGGTTTAAGTAATTGTTTATAAAAATGTTTGTAAATCATTTTATAGACATGTGTACCAGTGTAAAGCATTTTGAGTGTTTGTTTACAACTTTTTTAATTACGCCATCAAATTTCCCACCGTTAATTATAAGGTAATATAAATTCGGTATAATGTTACTATTTATTTTCAAAATATTATTCGTAAAACCGATTGAATTCAAAATTTTATAAAATTTATAAATATGAAAGCAATGAGAAAATTTTGCGCATTTTTAAAGTATTAAATAAATCTGATACTTTAAGGTAATTAATCTTCAAATACTTTTAAAATAAACACACATTTATATACAAAATAATTATAATTCAAAATTAATTAAATATTGCCGACTAGTTTCGGATAACAGAGATCCATCGGTAATATTTAATTTTGAATTATAGTTATTTTATGTATAAGTGTGTTTATTTTAAAGGTATTAAGAATAAGAAAATACAACTTCAATTTATATATTCAACAGAAAGTAAATGAAGATATTTTTAATAATTACGTTTAATATTATATAAACACCGATTAGAATATCAAGAAAAAAAAAAATTGACTATATTATCGGAGTCTAAAAATTTTATACGTTATTATACGATACAAGAGTATCTAGTGAAGTCTATTCGAAAAGCATAATGTAAAAATTACGAAACAAACTTCATTATTTTATATGTTTTTAAAATTACATCAGTTATTTCTTTTGAAAACAACTAAGTATATCATATTTTTAGGAATAAAAATAATTAAATTTTTTACAAAAATTTGTTTTTGTTGTATGTTTATTTTTTAAATAAATTTTAGATATTATCAGTTGTTTTTTTTTCGTTTTTTTTATGGCGTAGCATTTTTTATAAAAAAACGTTTGGATTTTAAATGTTTTTTTTGCGTTTTTATAATTTGTAAATAAAATTTGTAGGCGAGCTATGCAGTAGTGAATAACATGTGTATTTTATTAATTTATACTACTTCGGTTATAACGTATTGAAGAGTATTTCGGTTTATTTTATTTCACGAGAAACAGTGTATCGAATAACATGTTTAATATTTAAGAAACTTTAAAATCATCGATATTATTACAAATATGTATCAAAATTATCGTGTACATAATATATATACGAATATATGTATTTTTTAAAGTATAACAGATTAACGAGTTGAGAAATGAATTTGCTGCCCAGAAATGAAAATAACTTAGAACAAATTTCAGAAATTGAAATTAATGAAGAAACCTCCTTGGAAGATGCTGATTGGTACTGGGGTGATATATCGAAGTAAGTTTTACTGTGTTGCAAAAATTAATATATTAGTTCGTAACGACCATGTGTAATTAGGTATGATTTTATTATTGCATATTAACAAAAAGTTTGTATTCGACTGTTACGTTAAAAAGTAAATACTTTTAATGTATAATTCTATTAAACTATTTAAACGAGCTACAGTGGTGACATATATCTAAATCTGGTGATATATTATTTGTTTTCATTAATTCTTTATTTTATCAATTTTGTTCAGAGAACAGGTTAATGAAAAGTTGGCGAGTACACCAGATGGCACCTTTCTCGTTCGTAACGCATCTACACAAAATGGAGAATATACATTGACTTTAAGAGTCAGAGGAACAATTAAACTGATCAAGATTTATCATAAAGATGGAAAATACGGTTTTTCGCGGCCGTATACATTCGATTCAGTTGTGAAACTAATTAATTTTTACCGAAATGCCGATTTAAAAAAACATAACCCCTTTTTAAATACTTCGTTATTGTACCCAGTATCTCGCCGGAATCACGTTCCAGATAAAGTAAGGAAGAGCTTTTATTTTATCAAAAAAAAAAAAAAAAAGAATAAAAAATCCTTTGTTACAGTGTGAGTTATCAGCTTTTTAGCTTTAACTTCTGTTTAGCATGTACATTCAGTTAATGTTATCAGGTTATATATATCTTTAATTGGCATAGTTGAACGAATTAAAAACCAGACAAACCATCTTAATGATAATATACGGTAATTATTCAGAGCTAATTCAGTTTATAAATTACTTATCGCTATTATCGTTGCAGAATATTTTCACGCGTGTATTAATTGTATTTATAATCTCAGCTGTTCATCAAGCAAAAATGTATTTAAATACTTTTTTCAATCAACCAAACATAAACCCTGTAATTATTATTTACCCTTTAACTCAGATGAAGTTTTTTTTTTTATTATGTTTAATTATTAAATAAGATAATAAACAAACGCGAATTGTACAATCTAATTTTTAAACAAGGAAAAGAAAATAGAGGTGGTATTTTATCTACAAATATCGTAATTATACACATGCATATTCTAGTGAAACTGGTATATTTAGTAATATAAATGTTACGAGCACGTAAAATTCAATTAATACAGAAAATTAAAAGTTAATTATTAAACGTATAAATAAACTACCGGGTTTAATTTGTCCTGTTATCATGAATGTGAAGACCTCCGAAATATGTATTATATTATTGTTTTTAATGTCAACTATCTTCTGTGTTAATTGAATTTTAGGTGTTAATAATATTTTTATTATCAGGTATATTAACTAGCACTAAATATATAAACTAAATGTCTTTCTTTTATATACATTATATGTGTATATATATATATATATATATATATATATATATATATATATATATATTATTACTTGATCTGAATATTTATTAAAAATCATAAAGTTAACGACAATATTAGTTCAATTATCTTTATTCTATTTCCGGACTCTAGTCGTAATGCGGTGTCATTTAATAAATACAAGAATTGATTTAATCGTAGTTTATATGCACAGCCCACAACTTGAAAATAGATGAGTGCAACGTTTATGAATATGTAAGTTTCCTGTTATAAATAGTGGTTGAAATTATTATTGAAATAAGCGAACAGAAAAATAAAACTATCATCTTATATCGGTATTTGTAATATTTCCATTTGTAAATCTTCGCTTAGAACGATTGAATTATGAAATGTAAGTCTCGAGGAATAAGCAACGACGAGTTAAAATTATTAAAATAATCGTTAGCAGTTACATGGACGGCAATAGCAAACCACTCATTTTGTTAAATGATATTAGTTTTAAGTGTGGTCTTACATCGTAGGATTGTCGTGAAAAATATCAGTTATATTTGTACAATAATGAAGTACAAATAGGTAGTCACGATGTTCAAGATCTAGCAGAACAACTGTAAGGAATAAAAAATTAAATTACGGCAAAATTATTTTTTATGGCATCTAAATTTTTTTATTGCCAGATGCTAGTAAAGTAGTGTTGACATTAAATTTCGTTTTGTGGGTAACTTTTTTCTTTTATAATTGGAAAGAGCGTTCGTGTTACTTTGGTCAATAGTTTTTATATTACAGTTTGACCACGATTTCTAATTAATAATTATATTTAATTTGTTTGCTACATTTCCTTTTATTCTATCCGCACATTATAGTTAATTACTACGATCTAATCACTAAAATGAATATTTAGAAAACGGTTAAACTTAGTAGTAATCAGTTTAATAATTAAAATGCTTATAAATATTCTTATTTTTTTCTGGCTAATTAGTAAACAGATTAGGCTTGAAAATCGTCATAAAAAAATAAGTAAGTAAATAAACTAAAATTATAGGTTAATTACGAAAATTGTTTAATTCATTAAAATTTTTTAAAATAACAATTGTATTCTTTAAAATTGCATCATTTCGCTGTCTAGTTGACTTACTCATTTTTAATTCGAAAACGTACTTATTAAAAATATTGTATTGTTTTAAGTACAACTGGACATGTAACCAGGAGTAATGAAGGAAAATGGATTACACAGTAATTACACAGAACCCAGACAAAAAATAGAAGATAGAGTGTCCGTTTAAAAGGGGGAGGGGGAGATTACCTAACATTTCACAAGTAAGATTGATGACAGGAAACCCATGGATATATCCAGGATTGGGCTGATGAATAAAGGTTAAAAGGAATAGAAGAAAACAAACAAGCGACTAACTTAGTTTTAATTTTTAAATTGGTAAGGTTTTACGTCACGAACTGCTGTCAAGGCTAGCTGAGTAGTGATAATCCTTTGATGAAATTTAACACGCTCTGTTTAAATCTACAAAAGATATATCGTTAAGTATAAAACTGTGTACTACAATAAAGTCTGCGATGGCTCAGTTATGTCTCCTATTAGTAAATATAATGTAACTGGAAGTCAAAAGTAAATTAAAAAGTTTGAGCTATTTCCCAATGTATTTAAAAACCTTTAAAATATATTGCAACGACACTCAGCTACAATTAAATAAATTAAGAGATTGTGTGTAATCGAGACAGGTATCAGCAACATCCATAACAATATAATATCTGGAATTTTCATGTTAAGCTAAATCTGTCTTCAACTTTTTGTAAAGAACTATTTTTTCTAAAACAGTGTGAATAAATCATAAAACTAACATTTAAATTTGCCGGAATTAACTTCTGATAATAACATTTTTTACACGGACAATTTATGCGGCGCGTATATCCGTGTTTGCAATTATAACTTGTGTTGTGTACCTTAATTTAACAATAATAAACTAAAATAATGTTCATTTTGATAACTATTGAATTAAAAAGAATTTGTTTAGAAAATAAAAGATTTAAAATTAAAAACAGTAGCGTATTGTAGTAAAAATAGAAAACATAGTATATTTTAAATTATCGTTTATTTTTATTGTAATACGCCAATTTTGTGTATTTTCTTTTTCGATGTTACGTAATTGTTATATTTCAATAATCCGTCGCATTTACTGAATGTTAATAATATCATATCAATTCGTGTTCAGATAGTAATGTTCATAGGTTTATATAACTTTGGTCAAAAATATTATTAAGCCTAACTTAGGATCTTAAGTACACTGATATATAATATCGAAGTTTTAAATGAATACGAAAAATTTTTCTCAGTAGTTTAAATTTTAAATTTAAAAAATTTTTATTAACTTATTAAATTAATATGAATTAGGTATAATAAATGTTTAAATTACATAATTAATTGAAAGGACGTTGATGTAATTAGACAAGTTTTACACATTACGTCTAAAAGTATGAAATTCGATCTTCGTAACAATTGATAATGAAAAAAGATAAAACTATTTCTAATTGTACGTTAAATAATAAATTAAAATTCTGCATTTCATTTGTGTTGCCTTAGTGTAACTATTTATGTAATCGTTGTTAAACGTAACTTTTAATTTTAAAAATTTTTATTTAAAATCAGAGTATGTTCTGAAATGAATAAATAACGCAGTACCTAAAAATTGTTAAAATAACCATAAGTACATTTTAAAATAATACTTAAATGAAAAAAGACAGTTACAATTTAAGTCGCTAACTTGTTTGTAGTCATAAGTATATGTGTTATTTTTTTTTTTAAAAGATTACGCAAAGAGCAGATAGAAAAATCATTTACAATTTAATAATTTCGTAATTATTTTCAAGTATTCAATATGTACGTGAAAAATTTTACAACCTTTCCTTATAATTTATATTAAAAAAAAAAGAGAGAAATTTTTGAGGATCAAAAGTTACCAAAATTTTCGAAAAATATATAAAATAATAAAAACCAAAAAAAAGAACAAAAAAGCATTCAATTTGGTAACTCTGAAATTGATTACCATGTAGCGTAAAATTGGTAGGCTGAAAATTCATGCATACATACTTGTAGAACGCGAACGAAATGAACTACAGAAGCGCACCTGGTGGCATTCGTAAGTAACATTCTTCCTTTACACGCACGCGGAGTTTGAAGTCCTTGCGTCCATCCAGTGCGTTGTGAGCGGCGTAAATATGGAGACGTGTTCTAGTATTATGTCGACGAGAGTTAAACTGCGTGCTGTTATCGAATTTTTAACAGCTGAAAAAGTGATTCCTATTGAAATTTATCGTCGTTTAAAGGATGTTTATGGTGACGATGCTGTTGATGGGTTTACTGTTAACGGATCGGTAATAAAATTTCGTGATTGCGAGTCTGGAAAAGCCATAATTGTTGATGAAACGCGCAGCGGACGTCCGCGATCATTGCCGCAGACGATAAGCATCGCAAACTTGTTGATGATTTGATTCAAAATGACCGGTGAATCATTCAACAGCGTATCGCAAATCATGTTGGAATATCCAAGGAAAACGTTTCGGCTTCATTATTGAACAATTGGGATACCGTAAAATCTGTGCACAATGGTTACCATGCCGTTTATCGTCCACACACCTCGCACGAAACTAAAAAGGCAATGAGAAAGCTGAAGTTCAAACCGATTCCACATCCTCCTTATTCCCTTGATCTTGCGCCTTGCGATTTTTATCTTTTTCCTCTGCTGAAAAGAGACCTCAAGGGTGGTAATCATTACATTTCGGATGATGAAGTGAAAGCAGATATCAAATCCCGGATTCGAGAAAAGTCGGAAGAATTTTTCAGTGGCGAAATGAAAAAATTTGTTACACGTTGGGAGAAATGTGTTAGTCTTAACGGCGACTATGTTAAAAAATAAATAAATGATTTTGAAGTTTAAGAATTGTACTTTAATTTACTTTTTACCCGATCTCGCTATTTCTTTTCGTTTTTCTTTTTACAAGCATGTGTGCATTACTTTTCAGTCTACCCTCGTACATCGAACGTACTTTTTAAATTAATCGGCTCACTTAAAAGTTCTGTTTTTTCAAGAAGATAAAAATATCTATTCCTCCGACTATTGTAACTGAAAAATTTAAATATTTGAAAATATAAATTTACCAAATAATTATGAAATTTAAATCTTTGGTACTGAAAAGATTACTGTTTGAAAAATATTTTACCGCAGTTTGTTCATGCCAACGAAGAAGCGTGATTCTCGAGTAACAATATATCATTTGAGTATTAAAATTTGTTGCGTCGGTGAAAATTTATTATTATTGGGAGTCAAAGATAGCTAGAGGGAAGTGGGAAAGCACAATGATACACAATTCTGTTGTTTGATTTTAAAATTATTTCATTATTTCTTAACTGAATTGCGTTCAATGTTTTTTCCCTCTGTAAATTTTCAGTGTATAGTGTTTCATAGTTTCATAATTAACGGAACTTATTTTTCATTAAATCGGAATTTTTAATTGATATATGTTATATTTGAAAATAATTTTTACTGTCGAATTGTAAGGAAATAACTAAATTACTCATATTTTTAAATCACGCTTTTTTTTTATTTCGATCAGAGCTATTTATTTATGCTCTTCTATAAAACTATAATAAATTATATTTTTTAATTTTTTTTCCGATGCGTCTTGAGTTTTTTTCTTGGCCCATAATTTTGGCGTAAAAAATGGTAACTTTGTTACAAACAATTTGTTGTTTTGCTAATTAATTGTAATTTAAAATTAGCATCATCGATATCTGATAGCGAAATATGGAATAAAATTAATTTACCGTTATTTCAATTTCTGAACTACGGGTATTGAAGTTATTAAAAAAATGTTGTTTCTTTTTAGCAAATTTTTTGTATTATTCGCATATAAGTAACTTTAATTTTAATTTTTGTTAGTTATAGCTTTAAAGTTTTATAAATATTCTCTTTATCGATGTATTGCTGTATAGGATGAAATTCCTGCAAATGCAAACCCGAACCAAGTATGGCAGCGACTTGTCCAGCTTTATCGAGAGTTGATGGTTGCGACGAGAACGTACGATGATTTAAATACAACGTATTTAGCTTGCACCAAGGACGTCCAGACGAAACGCACTGCGTCAGAATCGTATAAAAAGTTAATTGCCCTGATGAACGAGCACCTTCAATTACAAGCCGAGATGTCGGTCAATCTAGGACCACCTGAATTGGAATGGTAAATAAAATACGTAATTTGTAAAATTTATTAAAGTAATGAATATTAAAAACTTTTTCGGCATTATGTAGTCAATGCTTCAACTGACAATAGTACACGGTTAATAGTTAATTTTATTCTCTTAACGTAAATTGTTGATAACACTCGATGGTATTTTATGTAAGTTATATGGTCAGTTTAAATTTTATTTTTTTATTCTCCTATTAATTATTTTACAGCAACTGTTAAAACGTCTTAATGATGTCGGTTAGTAGTTCGTTTAATTTTAAATGTAACGCGTTGATTTATGAAATCAAACATAAACAACATGATATCATCATTAGAGGAAGAGGGATTAGTTTTTGTTAGATCCCTAGACGCTCTGGAATTAAATTAAATGATTTTGTAGACCGCACTATTAAGGAGGTGGCTTTGAAGGGAATAAAATTTCCGTTTGTGTAGATAAAATAATTCGATTGAATACGAAAAATCGCAGACCATCAGTAGGTGTCATACAATATTGTTTTATCTTCAACTATGTCCAAACCCTGGGCTCTTTCGTTTTCCATAAGTATCTCGATTCGTTCAGTACGCAGTTTCCGGACTATATTGTATGCGGATTATAAATGCGGCATTTCCACATAGCTTTAAACTTTTCCGATTCTTTGACGTGTAATCATGACTATGTTCACACCAATTTTGTAGATGACATTAATCACCTGTTGTGTCGCTGTGCCAGGTTTGAAAATCATAGGACTATGTTGTTTGAAGAATTAATCATTAACAATATCTTTCCCTCGTATACTCTGTGCCGTTGTTTGTGTTGCGGAGATGCCGTTCATTTTATAGTATTCAAATTTATTGTAAAAAATATAATTTTAGTATAGATATTTGTAAGTGCATCTCTTTGTCAGTGGTTAACTGGTTCACTGCCGGGCTAGGAAAAAAAATTGCGTGATATTTTTTCGACTAGATCATCTGCTTGTCTCATTCATATGCTGGCAAATAACTCTATGAAGAAAAAAAAAATTGGGGTGATTTATATTATTTCATTGTTGCACGTAGATAAATTTTTATCTATACTATTTTATTAGTATTCGGATTTATTAAGAAAAACATGCATTGATGTTGAATTATCAAAGCAACTAGTAAAGTTTACGCAAGAACATTATTTTAGTCCGGAAAATACTTATAAGCTATGAATTTTTATTTTCATTTTATGTATTCAACTTTATGAAAAATTTATAAATTTCGATATTTTCATTCATTAATTTCAATAATCGGTGCTTAATATTTCTTCAAATGTGGTAATTTCAGCAGTTTATTTCTCAATCATTGTTACGAACTAAAAAAAAATTAGTGCAACAATAAATTTAATTGAACAACAATTTTTAATTTTTACTCGTATAAAAAGTTATTAAAGATGGTTTCTTTCATTTTTCTTAAAATGGTAGTAAAATACAGTGAAAATAATAAAAATTGTGTACGAATAACGTGTTGAAAATTTCTTTTAAATTTGCGATTGGTAATGATATTTGGAAAATATTTTACTAGCTTTCAGGTGTGTAGAAGATTATTTGATTAAAACTGACAAAGACGCAGCTTTTCTGCAGGACTTTGCTCAGAATTTCTCACGAAAGATCTATTGAAAAAATTCGGGGCAACCTCGTGTTATTTATCTTAACGGTTGGGACTGTAATGTTTACGATAGTAAGATGAAAATCTACATTGTGTTTCTCGTAAGATACGATAAAACGAAGTAACGTTATTTTATTATATCCGATAGCATTTTTCATTTTCTTAAACATCAGAATTATGACGTAGATAATTATTTATTCAACTTCTGTATTTTTCATTTATTATTTTATTCGGAAAGCATTATTTTACCGACAACATCTGAAACTATTTTTTTTTTAAAAAAAAAAGTGTAATTGTAAATTTGATTTAGTGTGAAAGAAAACAAACAAATGATATACGACAGTATAAAACAGTACGAAGCACAAGCGGAGGAATTGGAACAGTCTTTAAGGGAGCAGATTGCTTTTACACGCACTTTAGAAAGGGAAATCATTACGTTAAAACCGGAAGTTATAATGTTGTACAAACAAAAGGAGAAAGCTGAGAAGTAAGTTTTTCGTATGCAGTGAATTTTTTCTGTGTTCTGATTTTTTCATTTACTAAAATTAAACATTTACAGAAAATTTTTTGTTTTCATATTGTTTTTTTGAAATTTTTTGTTTAAAATAAATGTTTTAAACATCGCATTGCATTTTCATAATTTGAAGAAAATTAAAATATATTTAAATTGAAATCGGTATTTCGATATTGTAACTTTTTTAAAGATCGGCGGAATATTTTTAATACCGAAATATTAGTACAGGAATTAGTTGTTGAACCAGTGTACCAATTTTTTTCCTCTGTGCGACATGATGCGGATGTTAGTGGCATGCTCATGTCTGGCCTTATCACTTTCTATTTAATCGGTATAATTTGAAAACGGATACTACGTTATTTGGAATTTCGTTTAAACTTTAAATTCGGTCCTTGGGGCTGCGCAAGGGGACAAAAAGTCCTTTCGAGTTTCGTTGTCGAGCATAAGTGTTGCTCAAAGCAGTGTACTAGCAACAGGGTGCGTATTAACTCTTAACGAATATTTCAATATTAGTGAAAAAAATCATATTGTCATCTTCTCCTGTTATTCCTGCCCTCTTCGAAAGCAGTAAACTCGTTTTTGTTTCATCTCTATACTTTCATGCGTTCTTTTTTTCCGACCTGTTTACATACAGACAGACTACGCGGTGTTACAGAATAAGTGCTACATCAGATATACGTGATCGACTGAAGGTTAATCTGAGATTTCCTGATTTCGTGACTTCAGTGCGTTTCGGTTATTTTACAAATGGACTTGTTTCGCTTGACAGATTATACATTGTAATGGGACATTTTTTGTAGTGTACCCCGGGCTAAGAATGGCATAGTCGTTAATATGTATATATAAAGGAGGTAACTATTAACTTTTGTGAAACTAAAAGCAACTCTACGTACTAACTCATTTTCTGTCGTTGATTTAGGTGTCTGTCGCGAAGTAAAATTTTTTAAACTTATTGTAAAAAAAAAAAAAGGAACTAAATGCATTGATATCATATGAACAACACTGTCTTTGTCTTATAACTTACTCTATTAGCTATCAGCATTACTCAACTATCTAGAGCTAGGCGAAGATGAAAAGAGTAAGATAATTAATTACATTACGAAACAATTTTCCATTTGTATTTAAAGAATTACCATAGTAAAAAAAATAAAATATATAATCATTTGAAAGTTTATTTCTATGGTGGATAAATATTTTTTTTTCTCATTTAGTCTAACGATTTTTTTTTATATATTATTTTATTAAAAACTAATGTTTTTTTTCTTTCTTTTCGTATCAAATATTTGTGGTTTTTATTGACGAAGGAATGATATTGTATGAGTTTATTTATTGTACAAATTGTGGTTTAAAAAAGTAATTATTTTGAAAGTACTTCTGTAATTTTGTTCCTCTAAAACGTTTACTTCAATATATTATTTTTACTATTTTAAATAATAGTAGTTAGTAAAAGATTTTTTTTATTATAAAAATATTAAACTCTATAAACTGCAACGTCATATTATGAATATGAGCCGCTTTGTGATTCGAAACTAGTTTTTGTTTTTGGTTATGGTGTAGTAATATGGTTTTGTCTCAAAAATTTTTTATGAATTATCATTATTCATTAAATTCAAATAGTATATAAAAATGGTAAAAGTACGTAAATATAATAAAACGAATTTATAATGATTGTTAAATGGCAATTTAGTACGATTGAAATTTCGCAGACAATCTGAAAATTCTTGACTGTTATGGAACTGAAGAATTTGTTAAAAGTCTTTCAATTTACAGTCAGAATTACTAAATTATCAGGTGGGATTGGGAATTTCCTATAACGGAACTATTTACACACAAGAGTTTCTTTCGATATAGCGTGATTTTTTTGGAGTCAGGCACGTACTAAGAAAAGTAAAATAGTCGCCATTCAAATTCTTTATATTGTTAATCATCTCTTTTTTTTTCCTTTTTTTCTGTACGCAATAGATTGATATGAGAGTTAGTATTACTCGTCATAGTGTGCAGTATTGAACTTGAAAAACCTGAATTCGTGTAAAAGCCATACGAATATTCGGATTACGAGGTGTGACAACTGTATTTGCAGAATTTTGCCCTGGAGGGCCTAAAAATAGGGAGAGGAGAAAACTTATTCTAAACACCTTCACAGTAGTCTCCTCCGAGGTTAGCGCACCGCCGTCAACGTTCGACCCATTTTCGGAAGCATTCCGTAAACCTCCCGAAGGTAGGTCCATCAGGATCCACGCCGTGACACTTTGGGCTTTGGCAATGCCGTCGTATCGGTTTTCTTTCAAGTAACTTTTGAGTTGAGGGAACATATGAAAGTCGCACGGAGCCAGGTCCGCGCTGTAGGGGGTGCGAGAGCGTGGGGATGCCGTGGAGCGTCAAAAACTGGCGAACTGTGAAGGACGAGTGTTCTGGAGCGTTGTCGTGATGCAGAACTCAATCCTTCTCGGTCAATTCGGGTCGTGCGCGGTACACGCGGGCTCGTAACCGTTTAAAAACTTCGATGTAGAATGATGCATTGACTGTCTAGCCTGCGGGAACGTATTAGTGATAAACAACGCCGTTGATGAAAGCGATCAGTAGAGACTTGACTCCTGATTTGGACATGCGAGCTTTTTTCGGACGCTCCCTGCCCTTTTCCACCCACTGCAAGCTCTGTCTCTTGGTCTCAGGGTCATATTCGAACACCTAAGACTCATCCCCCGTGATAATGGACGACGTCCACTGGTTTCCTTCAACGTCAATTCGATCAATCATGTCCTGACAGATGGATCTCCGGAGCTCTTTTTGCTCAGCTGTGAGTAGTTTTGGAACCATCTTGGAGCACAGTTTGCGCATCCCTAGATCGTCATTTAAAATTTGCCGAATGGTCTCGCGGTTGATGTTTAACTCTTCTTCTAACATTTGACAACTCACTCGACGGTCTTGGTGCACGTGCATGCGTACACGTTCAACATTTGCCGCCGTTTTTGCGGTAGAAGGACCGCCGCAGCGCGGATCGTCCTCGACTGATTCACGGCCGTCTTTAAACCGCTTAGCCCACTTGAAAACAGTCGATTGTTTCATAGCGTCTTCCTTAAACACGTCTTGTAATTGTACGAGGATTTCCGACGGCGGTTTTAATCTGCGTTTGACCAAAAATTTGATCACGATACGTTGCTCAGTATTTACATCGCACATAACACGTGCAAATATCTTATTTAGTTGAAACGACCACAGAACGCGAGATATACCTGCTACCGTTTTGAAAACTGAATATACCGATTCAGAAATATCCCCTCTTTCCAACGAGACCACGAGCACCGTCGCAGTGTTACCACAAGTCGCACTATAAAACAATTCTACGAATACAATTGTCACGCCTCGTACGTAAACTTTTTCGTTGCAGAAAGGATGTTATGGACACTTGTAAAAGTTTAATGAGGTCGGAAAGCGTAAGTGGCCTGTCTTTATCTTTACTTTTTTCTTTTTTCTTTCTGTTTCAAATATAAAAATAAATAAAAACATATTGTTCGATTTTCTTGAGCCTTTTTCGGCTAACATTGCGCCCCTTCAAATTACCATGCGAGCTCTCCCAGCTAACTGTATATTGTTTAAATGCTTTGGGCTTGTTTATTTTTTAAATAAATACGGTTACTATATCATTGTTCGTTTTACTGTCGTTGCTGTTGCGCGCGTATTATATTATTTCGTAGGATTTATATTTTTAGGATGCATCTAAATGGTATCAACGTCATATTCTGATAATTATTTGGGTAAGGCTATCGCACAAATCCGCCAAAAAATAAATATATTGTACTAAAATTATGACGTATGTTTGTATGTAATCAGCTGGCTCCAGGCTCACAAATTGAATGTAGAAACGATATTGATCGATAACAATTATACTTTTAAAGAATTAAACATCGATTTTGTCGATATTCCACACACCAATGAAGCGACGTGGTTTTTACCGTCGTGCACTAGAAATGAAGCCGAACGATTATTAGCTGGAACTAAATCGGGAACATTTCTGGTTCGGCCTAGTCGAACAGGGCAGTATGCTCTTTCTGTATCGTAAGTAACGTGTTACTAATATTTTTATAGTTTACATTTTTTATTGTATATTTATCATCGTTAATTATTTCTGTTTTTATTTTTTTTTTTTTTTAAATAAGATAAAACATGTCGAATAATTACAAAAAAAAACTGTTTTCTTTTCTCATCCCTACATACATAACTGTTCTATGTTGGCAAATTCTGTACGGATTATAGACAAATTAATATTTTTGATATTGTTAAGATGCATATTATAATAATGTATGTCTGCAGCGTATTTGTTTAAAACACCGGGAATTTCTGTATTAGGCACCGCAAAGCGTTGTTCTTGGGTCTAATTTAGAAAGATCAGAGCAATTGGATTACACACACCATCACGGAAAGTTACACGCTAGTTAATCTTTGCAATCGCATCAGGCCTATTTACAGCCGGTATTACTGTACCCAAAAACCATATAGCCAGATTAATAAATAATGTCTATACACAAACAAAAGCCGGATTAAGATTAGATGGGACTACTTCAGAAAAATACCGTCTACAGTAAGGCGTGCGCAAAGAATGTATATGGTCTCCCGTTCTGTTTAATATACATGGCGAATACGTGATTTTAAAGGAAGAGTTAAAATAGGCGAAGAACGAGTATCTATAATTTACTGTACTCTGATGACGTTACGCTCATCACAATATTCGAAGAGGAAATGGCTGATTTGTGGCAAACAAAGTAGAAATAGAAAACCGAAAGTTGAAACTCCTAATCAACAAAAATAAGACGATAATTATGATAATAAATAAAAATAACAGATTAAGAAAACTGAACGTACTACAAGATTTAGAAGTGGTAAACTCATGCATAACCTCGGATCATTATTAAGCAACCACGATGGAAATGGGAAAGAAATTAAGCGCAGAATAATTTTGGCAAAGTCTGCAATGGAAAGACTAAAAATAAAACCTGGAAATTACTCGGCTAACAAAAATAAGGTTAGTAAATATCCCCTTATATTTGCGATATGTCGAATCCTAAACCATACGTAAGCAGGATAAACAGAGAATTTAGGCGTATTGAGATGTGGACATGACGTAGAATGCTGAAAATCTCGTGGACAGCAAAGAAGATAATATATCAATTTTGGAAGAACTAAATATTAAACGGAATCTAGTTACACGGTGCCAATAGAAAATTTTAAAATATTTCAGGCATATTGTACTGAAAGATGAGAGCAGGCTCGAAAAATGTGTATTAACTGGACAGGTAGATGATATGTAGAAGAAGCACGGGTAGATCACCGACACGTTAGATAGACACTGCTATGTCCCCCACTAGACTAACTAGATCTCAAGTAATACAGAATAGTCGAGCACACGGAAAATGATTATATCAGATGTATTAGAATAGAGGCCACGGTACCCAGTAATTGAGTTACCGACTCTGAAGAAGACTCGAGATTGTATAATTACACGAATTTATTGTTAAAGTCATTAAATTGCCTTTTGTAAATTTTTTTAATTTCAGCAGTTTGGCGCCAATTTGTTTTCCTGGACTATCTACATGCCTAAGATGAAAAGTGTACTCAATTTTCAATTTGTTCTGTTCTCAGATTTGTAATGCCGGTCAAACTGCTGTATTTCTTATGTGCTCAGAAACACTTCTACTGAAAAACGGGGTGTGCAGTTGATGATAATTACAGAACCCCAAAATAAAAAAGAGAGAGCCGTCTCAGTGAGATAACGGTAACTGTAGATGATAGAGAAAAAATAATTCTTTCCCATATCATTAACCGTCTTCAACAATATTCGAATCGCTAGCTATCGTGGCGCATTGGTTAGGCAGTGGTGTTTCGTTTTGGTGGGACTTGGTTTGAATCCCGCTGTCCCATATTGATCCTTCAAAAATTTCATATGTTCTCTGGGTTAATGTCTACAGTCGATGCGCCCAAAAAAAAAAAAGGGTGGAAAATTTCCAACTAGCATCATTACAAATTTAATTTTTTTTTATTACAATCGAATTTCAGATCATGATTAATTTCACTAGTATTTTTCGTATATAACGAGTATTATTATTATTTTAAAAATAACTCTTTCGATTATACGGAATCTTATTATTATAAAAACATTTCCTCTAGATACGTCGAGATTTACTGCTTTTAAAATAACGTTTATTCTTTTCTTATAAATACAATGCCTATATTACGGTTTCAAGCATTATTTCCTTTCATACTTTTACCCGAAATATATTTTAATTTTATTTTTGAAACACCGTCCTGTTATCAAGCAGTTCGAGGACCGTAGCGATGGATTCGAAATTACCATGCACAGACATAAGTGAATCGCAGTAGTTCAAAATATTTGTTTAAAACTTCCAAATCTCTGGTTACAACTTTACTGCATTTGTGAATAGATTTATTTTGAAAAACTATAACGATATTATTTGCGAAACGTTTTAGCTTTCGTTGTAGGAATATCACATGTAAGTTAATCAACAGAGGAACTAGAGTGGAGCTTTACGGGAGGCCATTGTTTGTCCTAGTGTTACTTTTTCTGGTTTTGATTAAAAAACCTCCCTTACATTTGTATATGGTTATTTCGAATTCATCATTACGGTTCTCAAATTGTTTGATAATCGGACGGTGTTTCGGAAATAAAATTAAAATATATTTCGGGTAAAAGTATGAAAGGAAATAATGCTTGAAACCGTAATATAGGCATTGTATTTATAAGAAAAGAATAAACGTTATTTTAAAAGCAGTAAAAGTCGACGTATCTAGAAGAAATGTTTTTATAATAATAAGATTCAATCGAAAGAAGTATTTTTAAAATAATAATACTCGTTATATACGAACAATACTAATGAAATTAATCATGGTCTGAAATTCGATTGTAATAAACGAAATTTATGAAGCTGGTTCGAATTTTGTTGGAACAAGTTAATGATAAAGAATAGCCATTTCTTATTGGCAATAATGATAATAATTAAAATTCAAATTACAATTTATTATTGTTATTACACATTTTCATCTATGCGCAAATTTGCGCGAGCGATAACACACTGAAATATGTTAAATCTATAACAACGGGAAAGAAAGTATATAAACATCTGTGACAAGTAAATGTGAAATTGAACGTGTACACCTTAAACAATAAGTGTACAAATCAAAATAAATACAATTACACTCTAACATAATTGTTACATGACAAATTCGAGTAGCTTTATGGAACAATTATGTAATCTGCAATAATTTATCTCATATACGTAATATAATTAAACATAAAGAAATACAGCCGGTAATAATAATAATAATAATAATAAAAAAAATAATAATAAAAGAAAGTTATGGAAATGCGAAAAACAGTGGTAAAATTTTGCATAGTGCAACAACGAAACATTAAAGTAACAACGAATCTTTGTTATGTAATAAAATAAAATTAGGCAATACGCTTATCAGTAAAATACTGCGTTAAAATAAGAGTTTGTAGGTGATGTACGAATTTATCTTTCAATTAATTGAAAAGTATTTTCGTTAAAGATGTGTATTATTTGAAGAATTTACGCAGCAATCGGTTATCTGTTCGAAAATCAGTTAAAAATGATTTTAATGTTGCAATTAAAAATGATAATTATTTCTAAAAATAAATTCACTTATGTCACCGTTATTTCTGATAATAAATTGTATTTTTATATAGTTTAAAATAAAAAAAAGTTTCTGCGTTCGCGCGAATAAAATTCTATCAATGGATAAATGCAATTTAAATGCTAATATACAACCACTATCGGGATAGTTTAAATAACGTTTTAAAATTACGCCTTGGAAATATAGTCACGCGTAAATTATAAAACATTTAGCGGATCAAACGAGAAAAAAAAATTGTAGTGACCCGCCTACATGCTGTTTGTTAAATAACCGATAAAATAATAAAATTACAAATACAGTAACATGCACTTAGCAAACATAAATAAATATTCTAAAAACGTCTTTTCGGCAATATCCCACCTTTAGTATTAGGAACACTAAAGAAAATATGTTAATAAATTTAGTATTATATATGTTCAGAATATGAAGCGGTTACTAGAATAAATTTATACAAAGAAATATTATGCAACAGGAATTCAGAGTAGCATTTAAAAATAAATAATTTAAAAATCTATGCGACTTAAACAAGAACCACTTCATAAAGATATATATTCGAAAATAGTGTGGCATTTACGAAATATGCAGCAGATCTTGCATTGGACAAAGTGGTCGAAAATTTTTGAATGGATTAACGAAAATTCGAGGTCTTTTAATAATAACAAACCTTAAAAGTCTGCTTAAGCTGCAAATTGAATAAAACAAGCATAAACGTGAAGCAATAGAGAAATTTGTAGTAAATTTAATAACATTTCAAAACGGAAAGAAGTTAAATATAGCTGCAAACTGTTATATAAATAAATAAAAATTAGAACTAAAACTATGAAATACATCCCGGTTAACACCAAACCGCTCTTTGACATAAAATTCTAACACTATTTACAGATGAGCAGTTTTGAAGTTGGAATTAATTAAATAAAGAGTAATGGTTGATGTAAACTTGCATTTTGACATTGTAAAAGTTCGTATGGAAAATTAAAAATAATCACCTCGAGATTAATCGTCGGAGCTAATCTATTCTGTATTTGCAATATTTCATTAAAAAAAGAAAAATTTCGTGAACCCTATTAAATTCTATTAATCATTATACCGGGTTTAAGGCAGTTTCTACTGTACTAAACAAAAAGTTATTTATTGTGCAGTATGTTGCGTTTATTACTGAATTTTTGAATAAAATTAAAATGATATTTTATATAGAATATTATAGTGAAATAATATGCAAATTCACCTCTGCATATGAATCTTATAAAAGTGGTGTAACTAAAAATTATCTAATGGAGATTAATATTGAAAAGTCGATGAAATAATTTGACTCAGTCATGTCCAATAAGCCGTGACCGGAAGCAGTTAACTGCATTATTTATATTTCAATGAAGTACTACAAATTTTGAGATTCCACGTGTTCTGGTTTTTCTTTTATTTTTGCGCTTCTCAATTCTTTTGGTTTCCACGGATTTTCCATGGAGGTTGTGAATGACGAGTAACACGTTTCCCGATTAAAGCAAGTTCCTTTTTTCTAACGATGCACGTATATTTGAAAAATATGCAATTTTTAATTTGCAACACCTACCGTTATTATGAGTTCAATATAGAGATTAGATTTGATATTTAATGGGATTTGCGGTTCTAATAATAGTATTGTAAAACGTGAAATTGTTTATAAACATATTTTATGTAATTAATAAAATTCTTATGAGATCATCATTCATTCGCATTAAGTATAAGCACTTTTTGATATTTTACTTTAAAAAACAAAAAAAAACAGACGTACATATATCTTAGGCTACCCCCCATTCGAAAAAATGTCCCAATTTTATGTAACGTTAGTTATATTTTATAGGATTTTTGTTATTGTTATTTAAAAAATGTCACAATTTTATGTAACGAAATATGTAACAAAACAATATCTTAATTTTATATAATGAAAGCTAAATGTTAGGATAGGATTTTTGTGATTATGTTATTTTTTTGTGTTGATGTCAGTAAAAATTACGTTGTAAATTTTGATCATTTTATACAAAGTATAGAAGAGAAAGAGACAGAAATGTAAGCGAGAGGGGTCAAGGGCATGTCCCTTGCGAGGCCAAAATGGCCGATTTTTTATTATATTTATATATATATATATAAACACTTTTATGTGTCCCGATTTGTGAACGATAAAAGTAATGAAAATAACGCACACTTACGCGGAAAAAATTATGATGTAGTACATTTGGTAATTTAACAATAATTTTTTATAGATGTGAAAACAGCGTCAATCATTGTATTATCTACGGTACCGAACGCGGCTACGGTTTTGCGGAGCCGTTTAATGTTTTCGAATCTTTGAAAAAATTAATTTTACACTACTCGCAGAAGTCGTTGGAAGAACATAATTCCGTTCTGACCACTACGTTAATGTATCCGATATTTGAAAACTTGTATCACTACGAGATCAAAGAAAAACGGAATAGGAAGAAGGCAGATTCGAAAACGAAAACTATGGAGATCATGATGAACGAACGCGGCGTTACGACGAAACAGATGAAAGAGAAATCGGTAACCAAATCGAATTACATAAAACTGGAGAATATCGCCGAATGAAATATTTCCAAACAATCTTTACCTCTTCTTAGGCTGTTATTACATTTCTTTTAACGGTATTTTCGGCTACGTTTCGCACGAAAATACGAATTTTTTATACGTTTTTATTTATGTTTAATTGGCGCGGTATAACGCGAGCATTTATTATTATTATTACTATTGCGTTTCGTTTTAAGCGATAGGTATTATCTAAAGTGTCAGTGTGTCTTCCTTTCGTTTAGAAAAGAAAATATAAATGTGATATTTAAGAAACCTTTACACGGGTTTCATGCACAGAAGCAACGACGGCCCCGGTGTTGGGGGGCGAAACATTATTTCTTTCCCACCCATTTCGATTTTATAGATTATTTGAAAAAATAAATAAACATAAATCGTTTATTAATTGTAATTTTTAAAAGCTGTAGAAACTAAAAATATTAACAATATTGTATCTCGCAAGTCACGAATATGCTAGAAGCAGTTAGTCTAGAGGAGAATAAAAGAGTGTTTCTTTTGTAGCAACTCTAGAAATCATTTTGCCGACAACAAGGAACAGGCTGTTGTCGGCTAGTATTAATTTTTACCTATGCTTTCATGATTATATTAAGTAATAATACGTATATAGGTACGTGTAGGTTCTTCGAATATTTTACTCTCTCTATTCGCTTAACTGCATTTAATATTTTTACACCGGCGCTGCTGATTAGAGATCTAAAATATAAATCATAATTTGGAATTTTCAGATTACGGCGAGTATTTTTAAAAATCGTCGACTCCAATACCGTTTAATTAAAACGCGAGCTTATAATTTTCACGCGCTTAGCTCTTGCATTAAAATGCAAATTTTTTGGAATTTATATTTCACCAGTAAAACAAGTACTTACCAGCATCGGCTAGCACTGAAAATATTACTCATTTCTAAAGAGAAATACTCAACGTAAACGGTCGATTAATATTTTAATGTCTTAATTTAACTTTTTAACATTACACGAGCGATTTTATTTTGTTTTCGTCGTGTATATTTTTTCGTTTGATACAAAAATTGTGTTGATTTATTAATGTAAAGAAAGAAGAAAAAAAAAATGGGATAAATTACAATGGTTGTGTATTTGTGTTTAATTTTTACCCGCTCCATAATGACCAGAGAAAATCGGTTGATTGTCGTGCATTAATTATTTCCAGTTCGGATTTTAATTGTTTCTTCAGTGAATTATATATGTTTTTCGTACCAAATAATTCGGCAGTTTTTGCAATTACTTTCCACTTTTGATTAACTTCATCACTCATAGATACTTTAATTTAATGAATCTAGTATGTTGTACCTCCGACCGTGAACTGAAATCGAAAAATGTCATGGGTAAAAATAGAATAATGCTTTCTTATTTTTGTATCTTTTAAGGCTGTATTCGGAAAAAATAGCAAACATTGAGTTCCTCATATTACGTAAGAGCCGGATTAAATTGACCCCTCCCCGCCATAGTAATACGGTTTATAATGTATATACGAAATTAGTTATAGTTACAGGTGTTAAAGTAGCTGGGATTAAAAATTCATAAAGCCTATAATTTTAATTCGCCGAAATAAGTGCGGTGATAAAAATAGAATTTCTAGTTATTTTAACCTTCTTCTCTGTTTTTTTTTATGTTTAACGCGTACTGATATTATTTAACGATTCTACATAATGCCGAATAAAAGTTTTCCGAAAAATTCTTAAGGGAAAACAGCATCACGAGTTACGACTCTCTTTTATATACTTTTAATGTTTATTTCCAGAATTCAGCATGCCACTGATCTATCGTGTGATTAATATAATTTAATCGTATAATATAGTTTTCTTTTAAACGTAAATATCTCGCGACTGTTAATTTAATTGCCCGATTAACAATTCATTTTAATAAAAATAAATTACGATTTACTATTATACAAATCAAGCGTTCGCAGTATATGCCATAAATAAGATCTCAGCAGTAATGCGAAAGGAGAAAATAATTTTACTCGCGTAAATTATTTTTACTTCATATTAATAAACGATACATATTATATTTGTAAGTAATATTACGCGTTAGGATATGTTTACTGTGTGTGTGATATTTTAAATAACAATCGAAGCCATTGTGATTTATTAAGACTACAAAAAAAAAACGAGAAAACCCGAAAAAACTGGTTTTATGTATATTTCACGTACTGACCATATTTTGGATAAGATCTAATAAAAAAAAATAAACGAGAAATCACTAAAACTGTAACATTATTATTACAGCGTGCAATAAATTTGAAATTACTTGCTGTATTATTTAATTTACTTTTCCGATGAAATCCTATTGCATTTATTCATTTTTGTCATTATAGATAAACTCATTATATCCTACATTATCGGAAAATTACCGACTTCTCTGATAACTGAAGTTGTAATTTTTGTCAAAATGTCAAAAGCGATGAAATGCAACGTTATGCTGCATCGGAAAAATAAATTTTTATTAGCTATCACTGTGAATACTTTACCAAATGTAATTAGTGATACATAGCTGATTCACATTTAAAAATTCACAAAGTGCAATATTGATAGTATAATCGTTATTTAACCCCTTAAGAAAATTATTTTAAAAAATTTACAAAAAAAAAACATATATATATATCAGTTTTATAATTTTTTTTTTTTTTTTTTAATTGGATGCTACCAATATGATCAGTATTACAATATTTTTTCAATGTACTTTAATTTATGCGTAATTTTGTAAGTTGTTATCCCTCTATTTTATCGGGAATTGTTTAATTAAGTTTAATGTAAAAAATGATATTACATTAAACTTAATTGTCAGTTATTGCTCATTTTTAATTTTTCGTGGTTATTTAAGTATTAATAAGTACCGTATCTAGTCTGTAATAAATATATTTTCTGTTTATTTTACGAGTATTTTTTTTTTTACTTTTTAAAGAAAATATTGTTGGACTAATGTAAACAGTGTCTGCCCTGATGTGTTGATAAAGTTCTCTTTAGCCAAGTAACGCCTTCAAATTGAGAAAAAAAAATGTTCAACAAATTTTAATTCAATTTATAACGTTTGGGGTTAATGATAAACACATTTCTGCGTTATCAATGGGGGTAGCTTTTTACGTAAATATTGATTTCGAGCCTGTTAACAAAAGATATTTGAGGTTAATTGCACAGTTGAGCACAAAAAATCGTGTGAAATACGTCAAAAAATAAATATCTGGTTGGCGTTAATTTCATGTTTTTGATACTACATGCCATGACAAACTGAACCAAGTATGTATACTAGAGGATTTTTTAGGTCGCTGAACTCATTTTCGAGACTAAAAAATTCGATTGATATACGTTAAAGTCATTAAAATGCCGAAAATCGCTGAAAATTTCAGTTTTTTGCAATTTTGACCACCTTCCACCCCCCCCCCCCCCCCAGAAAATCTGAAAAAATTCGGCGTATTAATTTTCATCCTACAAAATGTTTTCATAAGCTTCAATATCAAATTTCTTCATAGCGTTAATTTTTAGTCGAATTTGAAGTTTTCTATTGACTTTTTAAGTCATGTTTTTGTCTCGGGAGGCTTCATAAATTACAAAATTATATGTGTCTCGTAATTTGACTTGGGGTTTTTCAAATTTCGTTCATAATTCGCAAAGATACGGTTAAAAAACTGAAAAACGCATTTTTTGAGGTTAGGGGCTCAAAATTGAATCGTTAGGTTCAAAACTTTCAGAATCGTAGTTTTTTGCTAAGGCAAACGTATGAACCAAATTTCAACCAAATCGAGGAGGGGGGCCGATTTTATACACTTATCTTGCCCAGACTCTTGCTCATTCAACAGTGGTTGTACGCTTTTTCAAGCATTAATTTACCTAACCGTGGTTGCTTGACTACATTTTACGTTTAGTTGTACTACACCTAATCTGAACAAAGCATTAACTTGAAATCGACTCAGTTCCACAGGTTAGTACGATGTCAACCCGATCGATTCGAACTAAAATCATAAAAATTCTGTACATATCGTTTATGCTAATTTTATTTTTCATTTGGGAAAAAAAAGTGGATTAATTGAAAACTATTATGAGATCAAAGTGGAATAAAATAGAAATAGCTCAATTCGATGTATATTTATTATTTTTTTTAATCTATTATTAAATATACTTTTTCCTACAAATATATATTTTAAGAATAATCCATTTTCTGAATAAACCAGAATATGAATAAATAATTTAGAAAACAATTAACCATCTACCGGCTTTAGAAATAAATATTTGTGACCAGCAGCTGAACTAACGGTTGATTAAGTCTGAAAAAGTGTCAGCGACAGTATGAAACAATCTGATCAATTTACACGTCCAATGTAAATGTAACTTTAGTTTCGCACTTGCTTCTAGGGCTTGAAGGCATTTTCCTACACGCGCACACACGCTGAATAAATGGAAAATGGTTCTTCAAGTCCCCGATGCGAGCGCTGAATGATTTAAAAACATTAAATTATTAGAAAAATGTAACTAAACTTGCAACAACACAAAATTGTTTAATTTTAAGTGTTAAAGGAAGAGAACGTAAGAATCAGTAGTATTAAAAGAAGGTTGAAACATAATTTGAATATTGCACCTTACATAAGAAGAATAAAATGGCGTGTTCGGTGGGTCACATATTTCGCCTCGCAGATGGAAGATGGACACATAAAAGTACTTTTTGGTACTTAGAGTATAAGAAACGGAAAATAGGAAAACAACAGCCTAGATGGATAGATGATATACAAAAGTTCATGCAATATATATACATTTTCACAGGATCGAATTAGATAGATGTGAATGTAGTCGACTTGAAGCCTACGCCTAAAATTGTGGCATTTAATAGTATATATATGTATGTATATATATATATATATATATATATATATATATATATATATATATATATATATATATATAAGGGCCAGTCGAGTATAAATAGGACACTTTTTTAAAAATTAAAATTTTTGATGCATTTCCCCTAGAGTTTTGGTAATTTTTTAAAACCTTTACCAAAGAACGAATACGGTAAGTCAGAAAGCCAATTGTGCACAAATTGCATACAACCTTCGTCATCTTCAAATTGCTGTTCACCTAATGCCTCTTTCAACGGCTCAAACAAATGATAATCGCATAGACTTAAATCTGGACTATTATATGGCGCATGTTCAACGGTTGTCCAGTGCATTTGATCGAGTTTGGCTTGAGTAAGGGTAGCTGTGTCTAGCGTTGTGTCATGCAAGAGCAATACGGATCGGATCAGAATACCGTGTCTTTTGGAACGATATCTTGACTGAATGGAAACGTTGACAGTAGTATTCGGGGCATTAATAGTCCTTCGTAGTGGTTAAGGTGTCTGGCTACCAAGTCGGAGGTCACAGGTTCGAGACTTGTCTCGTCCAGCATCCAAGTCGCTCCCAAGTTTACCCAGCCTGAAATAATTGGGTACCAGATAAATCTGGGAAAGTAAAGGCGGATCCCAAGCAGAAAAGAACTGGCCCCTAGTGCCGTTGGGCTTAGTACATTGTGAACTTTAACTTCACAATCCATGATACCTTATCAAGGGTATGGGACCTACTTTACTTTAATAGTCCTTCCATCGTAAACCGTCTGTCACGTTTAATGAGACTTTCAAGCGCTTAATGTTTTCGCGGGTAATGCTCGTGTTCGGACGACGTTGACGAGTCAAATTTTCGGCTGTATTTCGACCGCTACTGAACGAACGATGCCACTTAGATACCTGACATTCTTCGATAATGTTTCATTTCCGAACTGTGATCACAATCTGTCGAAAATTTCTCGCTAGCTTTTATTACACCTTCGTTACTAAGAAACTTGATAATAATGCTTGCGCAGCGCTACTTGGTACTCCCGTTGCTCACACTCATCATAAACGAACGCGGTAGAACGTGTTTTGTTGCACCACTACTGAACTGAGCGCGTCTAAAGACACAAAAACAATATCCCCTCCAAGTTACATCGCGTAACGTGCGTTCGCTCGGCTTCAGTTAAAAAAGTCTCGTTTATAGTTAGTAGGCAAATGAATAAATAAATATCTGCAAGATCTACTCAGCGGATGAACTAACTAGCGCGATGCACATAACGAATTAAACGTTTTAGTGGATTTCTAGACTGATATTTTGGATGTTTCAAATTTTTTAATGCGAACGAGTTAAAATTGCGTGGACGATACTTGTAACGGAATTCGGTCATACACACTTATTTAACAAGGATAATTTAAAATGATCGCATACTCATTTGCGAAATAAACAATTAAGCTGTACATGTCCGAAAGTGAGCTGTAGATGAATACAAACCATTTTAAAAAACGTGTAATATACGAGGTGTGATCAAAAAGTAACGGGAATTTTTAATTTTTTCAAAAAGTACTCACCTAACCTTCAATGTTTATTTCGTTCCCTTCAAAGTAGCCCCCCTTTGATATTATGCACTTATGCCGCCGTAGTTTCCTGTTTGCGAAACACTGTTGGAATGCTCTTTTAGATATGGTCTTGAGCTCGCTCGGCGATTTTTCCTTTATCTCATCTATCGTTGAAAAACGTTGCCCTTTGCGTGTCTTCTTGAGTTGGGGAAATAGGAAAAAGTCGCAAGGTGCCATGTCCGGAGAAAAGGCTGGTTACGGTATTACAGCGATGTTATGTTTCGCCATGAACCGTTGGATAAGCAGAGCGGTGTGCGCTGGTGTGTTGTCGTGGTGCAAAATCCGCGAGTCATTTCTCCAAAGTTTGGGTAGTTTTTTCCGGACTGCCTCACGCAAATTGCGTAAAACTTGCAGATAGTACTCCTTATTGACTGTAAGACTGGTCGGTAAAAAATTGTAATGAATTATTCCATTCCAGTCAAAGAAAACGGTTAGAAGGATCTTTACATTTGACCGAACTTGACATGTTTTTTTTGGTCTTGGCTCTTCAGAAAACTTCCATTGAGACGACTGAGCCTTCGTTTCGACTTCATAGCCATATACTCACGATTCATCACCAGTTATCACGCGCTTGAGCAAGTCTCGATCGTCAGTGACGTCATTAAGCAATTGTTCAGCGATGGTTATCCGATGCTGTTTTTGTTGAAAATTCATTAGCTTCAGAACAAATTTTGCTGTCACTCGTTTCATGCTCAAAACATTCGTAAAAATTGCTTCGCATGAGCGATATGAAATTCCTGTCTCTTCACCTCTCTAATAGTAATTATTCTATTAGCAAGCACAATCTGTTTAATTTTTTCCACGTTTTCGTCACTGATGGACGTGTTAGGTCGCCCAGACCTCGCGTCCTCTTCTGTGTCTTCTCGACCTTCCTGAAAGCGTTTGTACCATTCATAAATTCGTGTTCGTATCACAGTATCGTCGCCAAAGGTATTCTTTAACATTTTGAATGCTTCGCTGCACTTAATTCCATTTTTAACACAAATTTCACACAAATTCTCTGATCCGCCTTTTTTCCACAAAAAAAAAAAATCGCCAAACACACTAAAACACCTGTTGCTTTTTGCTTGGTAAACACAAGCCAAGCATCGCAGCTCCCTGATATTTGACACGTACGTTCCTGATAGTGCAGCCAATACACAAAATACCACTCGACTCAATAAACAAGATGCAGCGCGCGTAATTACAAAATTCCTGTTACTTTTTGATCATACCTCGTATGTTTTTTAAATTTTTGTTGTAAGATGATCGCGTTACCTTCACACGCATTCTGTTATAAAAACGGTTTTGGTACTTACAAAATGATACTCTCTGGTAAAATTTATTCTTTTTAAAATTCAGTGGCGGATTATTTTGGGGTCTGCGGACCACCCTACGAATAAAAAAAAACCTTTATTTTATAAATTTATCCGTACCATTTATAAGCTCCACAACAGTCTGCATAATAATTACACGCGTTAAGTTTTCATTTTTTAATTAAACAAGGTGGTACTTAATGGAGAAAGAAAGAAAAAACTGAGAAAATCAATAATAGTCTTCTTTCTCTTTCTTTTCGTTGCCACTGCGACTGTTGGCCTGATCTCTATCCTTCTTCTTTTTCCAACCCTGCTTCCTTTTACTTATCCATAAACCCATTCCTCCTCTTTTTCCGTGGTTTGTTAATTTCGCCAACATGAGGCGGTCAACTATTTCATCCATAATTAGACTTCGGTTAAACCACAGCTTGCTTCCTGCTTCGCTCTTCCGTTTCTCCATTATTCAGTCTCCTCTTTGTCCGTTTGATCCGTCAGAAGCAAACTTCGTTTGTGATGCGAACCACATTTTGCTTGAATGTCCTTCCATTTCTTCAGAACGCGCGATACTGTATTCCGGTCTTTTGCGTCTTGGCCTCCCTACGCCCTACAGCGCTCACAGCATCCTTTCTTTTCCGTCTCCCTTGGTTATTCCTTTGTTAGCCTCATTCGTATGTTCCATTTCTAATATTTTTCCTTTATAATCATTAATGCTGTTATACCGTTGGATTGAGTAACGTCCTTAATTGACATGCTCAAAATTAATAATAATAAAAAAAATAGTGTTTGGCGTTCTACTAAATAAGTACCCGAAATTTGCTAGTAAAACAAGAAGTACTTAATTATCGACATTTTTTTTGTTCATTTCAAAATAGATATTTGTAACATGCCAACGATTAACCCAATGATCGAAACATTTTTTTTTTCGTAAGCATTTTGCGGAATAGCCATTAGTAGTTTCTGCGACTTTCGTTTTATGGATTCAATCGAGTCCTTATGCGGAATGGTGATTTTTAGTTTTGGGAAGAATAGGAAGAGTCAGTCGAGGTTGTCACGTGAATACGGGGAGCTGGATTACGAACATTTGTTGAATTTTTCACCAAAAATTCGGTCACAATAATCTTACGTGATGGTGCGTTATAACAGCGCGAATGCGTAAATTGTTTTCTCCACGGTTCAAGTTTTTTGCGATGGATATTTTTATGTACATGCTTCATAACGTTCAAATCATATTCTTCGTTAACCATTTACTGCTTTGCTACTTTTGGTAGGTATGCGATAATTGAAAAAAAAAAACATTACCTCTATTTCAGGGTCACTTTAGCATTTCAGCTTGTTTTTTCCTCTCTATTCAGAAGCCTGTTTTGACTTGTTTGTATATCAAAATCGTAAACCCTCGTGTCTCATCTTCCTTAGTAGTTTGTTTCATGAATGTAAGACCGTTGCTGAAAAAACGGTTTAACGTGTTTTTAGCAAAGTTGTTTCCGTTGTTATTTTTGGAGAAAATTCAGCTCTTTCAGAACAAACCGAGCGGCGACGCGCCCCATGTCCAAATTATCACGAAGAATCGTACGATTTCATGTGAAACGTTCGAGATTCAGGGTCACTTCTCTTAGGCTCGCACGACTGTTTTCCATCATGATTTACTTTACTTTATTTGTGTTTTTTTATTAAACGAAGATTTTGAAAGACGACCGGAACGAGGAAAATTTCTACTCGCTTTTCAGCATTCTTTATAAATATGCCCCTACATACCATCCGTACTCTTCCGTTCAAGGATTAAACTTAAAATTGCGGGCAAACTCTTTGCTCGATATTTATTTTCACTATAAAAATCGCAAAAGACACGCATCGGTATTTTGTAATAAAAAATTCGATGTTTTCTAGCTAAAATAATAGGGGGCGCTTATAATCAAAAATTGAGCGATTTTAGTTGGAAATGTATTTTACAATAAAATTGCTCTTTCACGCCTACAATAGGAATATTTTTGCGTAAAATACATTTTTTCCTTTAAAATTTGATGTTTTGTCTAAAACGGAGCGGTATTTTAGTCCTAAATGGTATAATCTGTGTTAAAAAAGAGTACCTTTCATGTTTACTTCTTAATATATCATTCCATTCATCGTAAAAATCCATATTTAGCATGATGCAACGACTTCTGGCGAGGGTTTGCAGAATTTTTTGACCTAATGGTTGTATTACAAGTTATGGGGCAAGGCGAGTGCTACTTGGTAATTAAATTGGTCATTGCGCTTATTGCAAAACAGTTATGAGATTAGTCGAAATTAGTTCTTATATGTTGTTGTACATTAAACGTTCAGACCAGCAGACACTAGATGCCTCGTCAACATTCTTGGCCGATGTATGTCAACAGCAAATTTGTTTTTCTAATTTAATCTACACGAAACAATTGCATATTACTGGAACTGCACTAAACCTACAAAGGTTGTGGTAATTTTACGGTAAATAATTAGAAAGTGTATACATTTACACATTCACACACGTCAACATTCATCATCACTGTTACATTACGTGCATATCATTATACGACATAACATGCATGTATACAATGTCAAACTCATATAAAGTATATCAACAGATGTTGGCGCGGCGTTAAGTTCTGGCTCTTCATACACTAAAAAAAATTCATAACGAGATTTACACAAGACGAGTTATTCAGGAATTGAGAGTAATCACATGAAAATAGAGGGACAGGACGTGGTCACGGAGGAAGACGCCAAAGTAGTATTAGAGGGGTTGGACGGCGAGGTCCAGGTCGCTCTTAAAATGATTACCATAGATAAGAATAAAGCAATTTTTCGATTTCCCGTTCATTTTTTGATGTATTTTAAGTAACTCTTTTCATGTAATCTATTAATTTTTCGATCTATTTTTTATCTCATTTTTGTACAGGTTATTAGCAGTACGTCTTATTTTAGTAAAGCTTAATCAAATAATTTTTCAGGTACTATTCCATTACTTTTCTAATGTATCTTTTGTAAAAGTTATTAGCAGTAGAGATTGCCTTGTGTTCTTGTACATTTTGAAAGTGTAAATAAGAATTAGATAATTTTTCATGTAATTTTTGTCATTTTTTCATGTATTCTTCACACATTTCATAATTCGTGTATTTTTGTAATAAATATTGGTAGTAGTATGTATCATTCTCGTAAAAGATGAAATATTTTTCGTTCTAGCAGCACCATGTCACAAAAAATAATTTATTATGAGGGAAAAAAGGGTTCAAAAAACTCTTGAATGTGTAATCTCTGTTAACTACTGAAAAAAAGCGAATTTTCAATTTCTAGCAACGGCACGTCATAAAGGAAGGTTTGAAGACATGGAAACCGTCGAAATCCGAAAATTGATTTTTTAGGCACAGGCCGGGTTTCTTCTCGGAGCCGGTCACATATGTGAAAAATGTAGAAGCTGAATCCCCCCCAAAACATTAATTCAGTGATTACTTTTTGGACAAATATTGATTAGCATTAGGGAGTTGTGGCGCTATTTTTTTTTTATTAAATAAGCGACGAAATAATCAAATAGCGTACTATGTTTTCAGTTGTGATAAATGTAATTTCGCTCGTTGCTTGCACTGCGCACTAACGAAGCTTTATCGGGAGATTAGTGAGCGTGTAGGTGTACGTTGTGAGAAGATATCGCTGTAGTACACTGTGGGAGAATGAGCTATGTGCCGCATATAGAGACGTATGCACATAATACACACTAAAATGGGTATCCCGCATTCCTTGATATCGTTCTTTCATCGTTCTAATGTCCTGATGAAATTTTTCCTCACTATAATCACCCAGGTTTTCTGAGAATCGATCTAAGTGGTTGTGTGGAGGTAGTGAAGCTTTATGCTCATATTACAGTCGAGAACATTAAA
The DNA here is from genome assembly GCA_039619475.1 of Icerya purchasi. Taxonomy (NCBI): domain Eukaryota; kingdom Metazoa; phylum Arthropoda; class Insecta; order Hemiptera; family Monophlebidae; genus Icerya; species Icerya purchasi. The sequence goes on from CM077116.1 coordinate 442,478,873, forward strand.
GTTAGAAAACATATTTTCCACTAATTTTGTATAATTTTCTGCTTTATGATTGCGAAGAAAATTTTGTACAACTTCAACAAATGATAAGCATTAGATTCCATCTCGCTCATTGATGCGGTAAATTGTGCATCTTTTATAAGCTGCATTATCTGAGGACCATCAAATATGCCTGCTTTCAGTTTTTCCGTGCTACTCCCGGGAAATTTATGTATTAAGTAGCCAAAGCAAGGTCCATCTTGGTTTAACGTCTTCATAAATTGCTTTAAAAGTCCTAACCCGATATGCAAAGGTGGAAATATGATTTTCTCTCTTGAAACTAAAGGTTCGTTGATTACGTTTTGTTTTCCTCGAAGTTTTTAGGGGCCAATTTTTGCTAACCCAATGCTGATCCTTAGCTCTGCTTTTCCAAAGACATAAAAAACCAAGGATATCTTGTGTTCCCACTTTGCTGTCCAACGAGGAAGGTTTTCCATTTTTAAATCATTACAAATCACCCACTGATGTTTTCATATTTAACGTTTTTCAGGACTTATTGTTTCATATTCCTCTTTCAAAATGGTAGAATGACCAAGGCTTTTGCTCCGTATTTGTTACGGTTGTGTTTAAAAGAACACATTTTAAACTACCTTTTGAGCTATCAATAAAAAAACGCCATTCGTCTGATGTGTATTCCGATAAACCCATTGCTTCTAAGAGTCTTTTTATATCATTACAGAATACCAGGTTATTTTCTTGAGAGACAAAGGGCAGCAGATCCGTTTCTCTTTTACCATAAAATGTAATGTTAGTACCCATTGTTTAAGTACATTCTTTTCTTTTAATCTGGAGGCAAGTAATTCTGAAGACTTCTTTGAGAAGTCTCCACATAGATCGTTCACAGTTCTGGTTGATTAAAACGTTGAGACTTGTCCGCATCTGCTTCAAAATCACTATCGCTGTCTCATTACCCCACCTTCATCGGACACTGATGGTTCGATTTTGTTTTTCGAGAGTCGTCTAGGCAGACTATTAAATAATGGAATGGGGATTTTATCCGAATGTGGTACCGGCTTCCTTGCTGAATTAAGATCGGGATATGTCCATTTGTGTCTATTGTTCTGAGAAGTGCCTTTGATATTTACCATACAAAAATAACAGTCATCATAGTGGTTCCTCGGTTCCCTCCAATCCATTGCTACTCCAAACTTTAGGCATTTTCTCTTTCCAATTGTCCACTGTCACAAATGTTCAACACATGTTTTACACAATAAATATGGGGCCCACGTTTTATTTTGGTTTTCCAAGTGAACGCCGAAATAAGCAAGATAACACCGTTTCACGAAGGCAGAAATAGGTTTTCTGCTTTCTTTTAAAGTGTATTGGCCATACACATAAATTCGCCACACACATAACAAAAAACGTGATAGCACAACTGCAATTACGCAAACTCAATTGTAAACTACCTCAGATGTGGCAGATTCCGGGTAATATATATCGGCGGGTATGAAAGAGTGGGGTTAGGCAGGTATAAAAGGTCTAAGTTATACGGTTATCGGCAATTTTTATTGCCTAATATAATCTAGTTTTAGGTACTACGTTTCCGTTTAGGCCTGTAAAGGTACCATTATTTCATTATTTGTGCCTTTTATAAAAATGAAAATCAATTAACCTGTATTTCAAAAACTAGAGTTGCTACAAAAAAAAAACAGGTACTTTTGAATTTAGCTCATCAAATATATCCAAAATCAGTTATAAGTTTTCCGGCACCAAAAAAAAAAAAAAAAAAATTGTTGCCCTGTTATTTAGCATGGGTATGTGAGACCATCTAGGGACGTGGGACGAAGAGTAATTTTTAGTCTTTATGGATGAAAAGAGAGTTCACCGCAGTTAATTAGGGATGATAAGAAGTAGTGCGTGCGTATCTTGCTCCAAGTATGACGAATTAGGTAACTACTTCAAGATAGGAACATAAAGAGCAAGAGGCGGGATTTTCCAGAGTATTAAGAATGAAGAATGATTGAATACGATGGGTTTAAGAGGAGAGTAATATAAGATGAAAATACCGAGAAATCCATTGAAATTAACTGAAATACATACAGCATTAGGGCGGAAATTATTATTACGGTCAACCAAACTGTACTAAATTATGATGTCCTTTTTAATTAATATAGCAGCATCACAGTTAAGCTAGAGATTTCTTACATAGGTAGTAGCGGCTAAATTTATATCTTAAAGGCAAAAACTACTGCCGATGGCGTGGCAGATTTTGGCAGATTCATGGCTGCTGCGTTGGCACTTGTAGGGTTTTTTTTATTTAAAATGCCGTGATATGCCCACGGTTGGTGAGGTGTGCAGGGTTCTCTTCTGCGTAACATTGTTGCCCCTTCCTGATGTTGTGTTTCTGCGTTCAGGAGCAATAGAAACCCTGTAAGCTCTTGTTGGCGTGAGCGGGGTGGGTTTTGGTGATGAGATTGCGAAGTCCAGATTCTAACCGAGTATCATCTTCCCTTTCGTCACGTTAACAAGAGTAAATTGTAATAATAAATTGTTTTTTTTTTTTTTTTTGGCCGAGAGAGTCACTTCTGGAATTAAAACCCTAAGCGTAATTAATAGAGAAGGAAAGGGATGATTACAAGAAACTTTTAAATGGCTCCTATAAACATAATTTACAACTTATCAACTAAAGTTTACTTTTTGATACTAGTATTAATCTTAGGATCTCTTTAAGTCGAAATTTTTGATTTAGAATCTAAACCATTTTCATTTACTGTATTTTGGTCAGCTTGACCCGTTAAAATTTGCTCGAAATAAAAAGAGACATTATTAGCGTTAAAATTATTACAAGTTCTCATTGTTGGATTAAGTGCTGCATTTGTTTTTTTTTTTTTAAACCAGCTTACAAGTTGTTCTTTCTTCATCAGAGGAAAGAAAGATATCATTTTAGAGATCGGTCGTTATAAGATATTGCCTGTTTTGAATTGGAACGGCAACTTCTTCTTGGTCCACGATGAAAGTGTTTAAATCGGGATAATCATTATAGTTTGTTAAAAGGGTGAAATCTGTTATTAATTACGTTTAAATATAAGTGTTTTTGTTGATAGATTTTGGGAACCTCTAAAGACGCCTCTTGAAAACCTAGCTTATGATTGGCAATTAGTTCATTAATAGATGTTCGTCTCGTTTTCTCTAGACAGGAAGAACCGGTACATTTATGATGTTCCGCACAAAATACGTATGCCGCAGATAAATACTGTTACAGTAGTCTTCGACATGGTTCGTGGTTCCGCATCTAGCACACATTGCTTTACTTTTGCATTGGCTACCGACGTGGCCGTATCTAAGACATAGTAGAATTCCGTTAACAAAAGGCTCGCAAGCAAATCGTACATTCTAAAGGAAGACGTACGCGCCGGTAAACTCTGTCCCATCGAAAACGAGCCGGAATTAATCATCCAGTAAAGCTTGTCGAACTCCTGAAGACTAGGTAGGAAGGAATTTCAAAACACCGCTGCTTAACAGAGAAGAATTATTAATCAAATTATTCATTAAATAGAAAGAAGATAGTTACGTAACGACTCTACCTTTTTAATTTCATTATCTTCTTTTACATCGATGACACCTTCTCAGAGCTTCAGCGACTTTAAGAGCGTTAATAAAAATTCAAATCGAATTACCCGTATTAATTTTTTTATATTGGCCCCCTACTCTCGTTAGTGCCGTTGGGCTTAGTTCATTGTGAACCTTAACTTCACAATCCATGATACCTTATCAAGGATACATGGGACTTACTTCACCTTTTTTTTTTTACATGTTTTAGACCCTAAGTTATTATGAATTTACGGTATTATCAGAACATACTGGTATACAAACGATATTAACGCCTATAATTAAATAAATTATATTTTATATTGAAATATAATAAAAAGTGTAAAAAATGTATCATGTATTTAACAAAAAAAAAAAAAAATTAACAGTAGAGGTTATTCGCATCTTAAAGAAAACGAATACTCTCACCATACAAAAAAGGAAGCCATATTAATTACTTCTTTAGGCTACAAAATGTTGCGTAATTAAATGTAAGTTTTCTTAAATACGAATAGAAACCGCGTTTTTACTATTGGCTTATTACTTGGTCATATTTATATTAATTTTTTCCGTTTTAAATTAAAAAAACTTTTCCAGGAAATTTTATCATCTTTTAAAACATTGTATTTAAGATTTTTCGATTTGTAAAAGAAAATAGAAAAAAAAAAAAAAATATAATAATTTCGAAATTAATTTTTTAAGTTTTTGATCATTAATATTTTTTCTTTTTTTTTTTTGGTGTGCAATAGAAAATGTTGGGGGAAAAATGAACACGCATATATAAAATATTCTACGTATATACTTTTTGTTAACTTTGGGTAAAAGTGAAAAAAATAAAGAAAAAAATCATTTGAAGTAATTAAGTAAACACGTGCGTTCGTAATTACGAGTAATAATTTTAACCTTTCTAAATACGAATTCATATTAATTATGTAGAAATTGTATAATTTACACAACCTACGTTATAAGTTTTTATTACAAAACATTAATACGTAATATTACAATGGGATATCGTCAACGACATTCAAGCTGCTGCTGTTGGTACATTAATAAAATTAACTATACCGAAAAACGGCTAATGCGGGGTAAATTATCCAGTAAAAAGAGCAGAAACTTCTTCGGTATTATAACTTTTAGCGACCTCCTTTTTTTTTTTTTTTATTAGCACCTTAATCATCTTTAAACGTTTAAGGTGGGTAATATTATATATTCCGTATATTACGAGTATAGTAAAAAATAAACTTTTTCTCCCTACTAATATTGCACGTATAAAATAATTTATAATAAAAACATTTTACAGCTCTTGTAATTTTAACAGTTAAACTTTTATACAAAAAGGACAACGATAAAAAAAATAAATAAATATATAAATAAAAAAAAATTAACAGCCACGAAATATGTAAAATATAATTCAGACTATTTGACGGTGAATAATACGAAACATATTAAACACAAACAAAGCAAAAATAACAACGCAAATTCATAAATAATCGATTACAAATAAAGATACGTCCGTTCTAAAAATAAGGCTTTTACATTTACTACGAAAAATTTATAGTATAATAACCTTATTAATCCGTGGATTTAATTAATAGTACCAGCGTCGAACTAGACATATCAAAATATCGTATTTTACAAAAATAACGTACAATTATTAGTTTATTTTTATTTTTATATTTCTATATAATTTATAAAATATTAATAAACGAATTACGAATTTTAAAAAAAAACAAAAAAAACAAACAAATATCAGCATATCAGATCGTTGGTTTAAGTGAAAAAAGAGAATTTAGACGACTTAAAACTGAGTACAAAGAGAGTAATTATCAATTTTATTATTACTAAGTTTGCTTAAAAACGATGTGAAACTTTATACGCATAAATACACTTTCATAGAACAGCGTATCATTCGACTTTGACTAACATATAGTTTCTATGAGAGCATATTTCTTTAGATATACAGACAGACGAAGGCAAAAATTTCGTCAGAATTATTAGAACGATTAAGAGCACCTAATTATGAAAAACATCGCAGATTATTAAATTTGTTTGCCCAATTTTTCCTTTCACTTTATTTTCATCGTAAACTGCTTTCAATCGTTTACTTTTTCGTTCATCTTAAATTTTAGTACATTAATTTTATTAGTTACAAAAATCGATTCGCAAAGCGATTGTAATATCTGTTTTTTCCACTGCGATATAAATACATTTGTTTAATTTATATGCGCTCTTAAATGGTAAGCTGCCTTCTTCACGTTATGTCTCAAATAACATGCCACGTTACAAACTTCGATCAGTATTGCATTTTAGTGCGAGTAAATAATATCAAACAATCAAGTCAATCAGGTTTTTCATAAAGTCTCGAATAGAAAACAAAGAGCATAAGCGAATTTGAAATAAACAGGTTCTGTTTAATTATGATAAAGGTCGTCTTAAAAAATTATCAATTCTTTTCGGATTAACAAGGTTGTTTCGATAATTAAAATAATACAAACTCATTTTATTATTCGTTTATACTAATAATGGTAACCTTTAAAATATTTAAAATATAACACCATTGAAATAATCCTTTGCGAATCTCAGTTGTGTAGCACCGATTTTTATACTGCTACATTATTTATTAGCATTTAAAAGTATTTAATACAGTTTTATTATTTAAAAATAAACATGCACGACGGATAAACAAAATAACTCTATTTCAGATAAATATATCAATACACGAAGAAATAATAATTTTCTACTATTTAGTAAGTACTGTAAACAAAATTAAGTACAATTAAAGACCATTATTATGCTCCCTTCGGTTATTTATTATAAATCGAAAGGCGATAAATATTTAGATTATAACAATCGTTATATTAAAACAGTTGACAAGAAAGAATTATTTAACCGAAATTGTAATAATAATATTTTATATCCGATCATTTCAAAAACAATACACATCAAAACTACTTAACTACCAAAAATTGATTTCAAAAAATACTTCTAAATATCGCATTACTCCAATATAAAATATCGATATTAGGTATATATATATATACTTTTGGGTCATAAACTTGACAGACGGATTGATTTTGGGGGGCTATCCGTGTTACAAGAAAGTGTAAAACTGTCCATAGTTCTGATACGTAGCTCAGTATTAGAAACGCACAACTATTTGCACGCTTAAAATAATATTTTTGATTTTCTGGTGTTGTCTACAGTGAATCACATAAATATTCGTACACCAACGAGAAAAATGGAAAAGCTTCTATAAAACAACGAAAAACAACTTTAATGACGAAAAATACATATGAATACTCGTAGGTATGACTTCCCGTGTAACATAATGAAAGATAAAAAGTAAAAAAAAAAAAAAACACATATCACGCTTGTATACAGATCAAAAGGAAAAGAGTTGAATAGAACACGTTACAAAAATATTCATACAACGGAGCGCAGTGCGCGATGTTTGCACTTGGGGCTTTCCCAAAACGGATGATGAACATCCGGCTGTGTCCGGACAGGGTACAGAGCCCTGAGTCGTAATTTCACGACAAGCGATCGCATCGTGTGCGAGTTACGAGTGCAGTGCATCAAGTGCAAGTAAAAATGCCGCGAAAGTGTTGAAATACACGTCTTTGAAGATGCGAAAACAGATCATTCATCACTATGCAAAAGGTAAATCATTAAATGTAATAGCTCAGTTACTCGAACTAGCTCGCAGTACTTGTTAATACATTATCCGTCGGTATGTACAGGGGAATCGCACTGAGTCAATTCCACAAAAGGGCAAGCTTTCCGCGCGTCACGAACGGTACATTGTCGGTAAGGTTGGCCGTGATCCACGACTGAGTGGGCAAAAACTCGCGACGGAAGTAAATGCTATGTGGAATAAAACAATTTCCGCCGAAACAATTTGCAGATCGCTAAGGAAATATTCATGGGAGAACCGTCAGAAGGAAACCGTCCATAAGTGAACAGAATAAGAGAAAGCGGTATCAGTTTGCGGTGAAGTATCAGACGGTTCCCGACAGTTTCTGGAAAAACGTTACATTCAGCGATGAGTTAAAATTTAATCTTTTTGGTGGAAGTGGGCGACAGAAAGCAAATCGAGGATGGAATTAAATCCGAAGAATCTTACAGCAACTGTGAAACATGGAGCCAAAAGAGTAGTTTTCACCATATGGGGTAGTAGGTTCATTCGTCTTTATTAAGGAAATGTAAGTTGACATTTTACGTAATAATTTACTTCCAAGTGCCGAAAAATTTGGAATTGTGGACTCATTTTATTATTACCAGGATAACGATCTAAAGCGTATACTGCATTTTATACACGTGAATGGATGCTCTATAGTTGTCCCCGTGTGATGCCTACCCCTGCTCAGTCGCCAGACTGCAACCCTATCGAACATGTGTGGGATTACCTCAACAAGAAACTTCGTGAATCACCAGTTCAGAACATCAGTCAATTGAAAGAACGTCTCTTAGCTGAGTAGAAGATAATTTCCATGGAATATTGCCAAAAATCGGTGTCGTCCATGCCACGTTGGTTGGTAGTGGTGATTAAGGCTCGAGGTCTTCATACGAAATATTAAGAACATTTTTTTGGTGTTGTACGAATATTTTTGTGACGTGTTCTATCCAACACTTTCCTTTTTGTTCCGTTTACAACTATGATGAACGATTTTTTTTTAAATTTTTGTCTTTCATTAAATTACACAGAAAGTCATACCTACGAATATCAGTTCGTATGTATTTTTTGTCATTAAAATTGTTTTTCGTTGTTTTATGAACGTTTTTCCGTTTTTCTCGTCGGTGTACGAATATTTGTGACTTGCTGTATATTTTTTTAAATGAATTATTCAGTTTTATATTATTTTAATTAGCATTGAAAAAAGATCATATTTCCTATCAGTAATATATATTGTGTGTGTGTGTGTGTGTGTGTGTAAAAACTTCTTTCGGAAAATTTAAAAAAAAACAAAACAATGAAGTTATTAAAATAAAATATAATGAAAAATAAAATTTTATACATTACTCATCGTTACCGCGGTAATACGTTAATCGTGATATTTCCATACTGAATAAATATATCACGATTAATGGTATGATTTACTGAGTAACTATGGAACTAAAAGGAAAAGTGTAATTTAAAATATTTACATATACCTTCTTTTAAATAAAATAGTACGCTGATTTTTGTCATGTGTTTTTTTATTTTTATCTTTTTCTTTTTAAATACAAAAAGAAAATGTAACATTAACTTCACATCAGTTCGAGCAAACACAATAAATAACGTTCATAATTAAAACAAAATATTTCGAGAATAAAGGAAAGAAATTGAGATCTGAATGGTCCAACTTACGAATTTTTACTCGTATTTTTTACAATAACATTAAGTTAAATAATTTGAAATTAAATTTTCATCTCTATTAATTAAAAATCGTTTTCCCCTATCGTACAGTCTTTTACCGGACAAAAAAAAAATAATAATGGTCGAAAAGTGGTTCATATTAAAAACCAGCGTGTAAATTATTACGCATTAATTTTTTTTACCGTAAACAATTTAAAAATTAGACCCATTATGATATAATAATTTCTAGATTTTTTCATGAAATACCGTTTGAAAGAAGAACGGCTTAGTTTGTTGTTGAATAAATTAAATTTTTGGTAATTTAATTTTAACAAAACACATACACAATAAAAAAATTAACTATTGATTTTTCAAAATTCGTTACCATAAAAATCGATTTAAAATTATTATCGACATCGCTCTTAAAAATATATTCGCAAGATAAATCACCATACTTTTTTATGTTCATCCATTGAAACACCGCCAGGACCTCTCAATACGATCATTAGTAATCCGCCAATTACAGATAAAGTCTAAATGTAAGGGCAAATAAAGGAAAAACTAAAATATCAACAATTTCTTTAAAAATGTATGTTAAAATCTTTTTTTATCGTGTAAAACCGAATAATTACATCTTTATTTTATTTATTTGTTTTTTTCTTTTGTAATGGCAAACCACCACGTACAACATCATATGCGCGCTAGGTCAGTACACAGCACACACACACACACACGGGACTGCACTTGTATATCGATAAATCAAACGATTACAATCAGTTCCGAATGAAGTCTTGCGTGTGTACACCTGCGTTGCATATAATAATTGCCTGGTACACAACCTGTATCTGTACTAAAAATGTACGAATAGGTTGCGCCAACGCGCTATGTAGCGTACGGCACCTAAAGAAGATCTGTTTTTAATCACTATAAAACCTTTAAAACGTTTATATACGAACAAGGAAATACTATTTTATTAATTTCCTTATAATATATCACAGCAGTAATAATGTTATTCCGCTAAATTAAATTACCGTTTAAGCAGACAGTTTATCAAAAAAACATATTTTGAACAGCCAAAACATGCTTATTACAAGGAATTATAATAGTGCCTAGTATTATCGTTATTCCATGGATGAAGACTTATGATTTACTATTGTTATTGTTTTTATTACTCATCGGTTTTTTAGGTAACCAACGATTCTCTTTATAATTTATAATATATCAAGTCTAAAATAAATAAAATACAATTAATAATAAGTAAATATAACGTTATTTTTTTATCATCCATTTATAAATGCTGTAGTATTATACCGCTTAATACTTTTTATATATTATGTTAATCATGTTCACATTTGACTGACTTACATTATTGCTCCACTTGTTAAATTTGCCAGGTTTTATAAATGCGCTCCTATTTATTTTCTTATACTTATTTAGAACAATGTTTTTTTAATTATACCATTATGTTTAGATCACAATTCAATTTTTTGGAAGTTTTACATGTTTGTAAACATTTTTGGTTTCCGATTCTTACATTCACTTTTTCTGATTCTCTTTCATATTAAACATTAAAAACATTATTCATCTAATTTAAAATGATTAATAATTACAATAAAAATAAACAAAATGAGCACTTATTAACTATTTTTTTTCTTCTTCTTACTATTATCAGCTTCATCTTCTGTCATTTTTTAATCTTATTCGTATACTTTCACAAGAAGCGTTCAGAACAAGTTAACGAGGCTCTTAGACATGGCAAAACAATCGTAGTAAATTTCATATTTTTATTTTTCTACATATTAATTTCCCTGTACTTAAACATTTATTCTGTTTACAAATTAACTTATCAGTATCCGTGTAATAAAAAGCTAACGTAACTTGAACAATTTATTTTTATTACTTTGAATCGACTCGGTTTTCTGGTGTGATGTGATTGATCCGCGTCTCGTTACTAGTGACAGTTCACCCACTAAGCGCATAATTTTTGATGCACTAAACAATTTTTGACACAGCACAACGCCACGTAGAACACGAAAAAAATCGGCACACGGGTGTTTCATTTTTACTCAACGACTCTGTTAAATTGTTTCGTTCATTGCGTCGTTTAATTCTTCGACAATTATAGAGCGATGAACATTGCGCTCACTGTAAAGGTCGATATTCTACATTCATTAAATAGTTTACATCATTTTCATAAAATGAGATAGCGTTACTGCACCGCACAGTCTAAACATCTTGACTAAATCAATTCATTCAGCAGGAACGAAGTTATGAGTAATCGCATTTCGCTCACCACACCGAGTTAGACTGAAACTAATGCACATCAGTTCTCAAAATATGTAACTACAATACTTCCTTACCATGGAAACTATTCTATCTGATGATTTATAAAACCTCGTTAACCTCTTTCTTGAAAGCGTGTTATATATATATATATTTTATTTTTTTTTTCATTACCATTTATTTTGAACCATATCTATAAAAATAATTGCACTATAACGCTTGTTGTTATAAGCTCAAAATGTAATATTGAAAATTCGATATCGATATGTATTGAAATACAAAAATTATATTGAATTTTTAAATAACACTGAAATACAAAAATCACTACTAAACCGAAGGTATGTTCTTCATTAGTGTTCAATTAAAGTGTTGATATTTGATAATTTAACCTAACTAAATTGAATCGGTAAAAACAATATATCACACGGTTACTATTATTAAAAGATACCATTTACAATAAACAAATATCTGACAAGCCGAGTACTATTCAGCACTTTTTTTTTATGTTAAACATACGATTCAATAATTAATACAATATAAGGACAAATAATTTTTTGTAAACACGATAGTAATGTTTTATCGCAAATAAAAATAAATACAAATAGCATTACTGTAATAATAATAATAATAATAATAATAATAATAATAATAATAATAATAATAACAGTAACAGTAACAGTAACAGTAACAGTAACAGTAACAATAACAATAATCAAATCAAATCATTTTTAACTGCATTCCGATTTTATTATTCGTCGCATTACCCCGTTTTTCTGATAATGAACTATGACTGGAAACGTTCGTAATAATAAACACTTATTTATTTCCGTTTATTTGTTATGACGTATTATTTTCATTTATTTAATTCGCATTTAAAAATCGAATCGCAACATACAAGTTACGAAACATGATCTGGATTATTAAATAACCGATTGCTATATCAATACAGTAAAATCACTCAAGGAAATTAGCTCTTTAAGTGACATTACTGAGAATTTTGGAGAAATGATTATTTTTTCCTACAAGTTTACAACATCAACATCAAACGATTATAACAGATAAATTTTAAGTTTAAGAGAAAAAACGCATTTAATAAAAATTAATACCTGGAAAAAGTCGTATTTCAAGAAATCTCGGAGCGGTTTATAAGCAGGAATATTCCACCAATCATTATGATAAACATTAACAGAAGCTAAAAATAATACCAGTATTAGAGCGCTTAATTTAGTTTTATATCCGATAGTTACCAATATCATCAATACTGATCCGAGTATATCTTGAAATATCTGAAAAAACAATAATGTAAAATTCAGAACGATACAGAAAATAATTTATTGATACGCAAAATATAAAAATATCAATATTTCATTCGCTGTATTACTAACAGGAAGTCCCAAACAGGACTATTTTAATTTAAATTCGGCGTATTAAAAAGTCATATAATTACCGGTGATTTTAAATGAGCGTTAATTTATTCGTACTTTAGCCGATTCACTCGATCTCTGAATGGAAGAATTGGTTCTCGAATAAAAGTTCAGTTTATTAACAAATATACGAGGAATCATAAAAACCCTCATCTTTCATTTCATACATCTTAATATAAATCTCCGATTAAATTCTATTTCAAACAGAATAATGCCATTTCAATGATATTAAAATCACTTTTTGACAGAATTTCTTCTGCTTCTCTTCATCATTTTCCATACACTCCCAAATGAATTTATATTATATACATCTTTCTACTATATTTTTTTTTTTTTTTCAATTCTTAGCATTTGTTTTACCAATATGAATATAGTAGTTACCGATTTCGACCTCCTGTTTTATACGGCTTTTTCGACATTTATTTCTGGTTCAGTTCCCACTTTTTTATCAATATATATAATTACTTCTTTTATTCCCTTGTTCCGTCCAGTTTATTTCAATTTTGCAGGTTTATGTATTTCATTCCCAAACCTTTATTATACAATGTTTTCTTACTTCCTAATTTTTTTTCTGATTATCTTTAAACGACACTTCTATTAATGATTTTTTTTCTTTCTAAATGATCTCGTATGTTTTGCTTTTCAACTTCTTTATGAACGATCGTGTGTCATTTACATACGTAATTCTGGTCAAATACTATTTTTTTAAAAGTTTACAAGTGTTCTTTTTCAGCACAAAATGAAAAACGCAACTTGAAATATACTCTGTTCATACAGTAAGCCGTATACACATCTATTTATTTCTGTACTAATTTAATTCATTGTAATAAGTACCTACTCGTACGTTTTATTAATTTCTCAATTTATGTTTCAACGCTGCTTTTGTTTTTATTGAATTAAATTTCAAAATCGACGAATGCCACGCATAAGGCCATTCTGAGTTCATTCGTTTTTTCAATTACTCTTTTTGTAACATACTCGCAGGCATGGCATCATTTTTAATATATCCATTTCCGAATCCCACTGATGATTCGATTTGGCTGCAGATCATCTTTGTTTTTATTGTTTCGTGATAAACATTATATAAATTAAATAACAGATTTATTGGTTAAGTTTTTATTTATTGTTCATCACTTATTTTTTATAAATAGGGATCATTTCTGTATTTTAATTCTTTTTAAAATATTTCTAAAAAACATTGCCAATTTTTTGCGCAGCACTTTTCTTCTCAATTATATTATTTTTGTCGGTTCTCTCTTGGAGTTTTTGGGCTATTCTTTAACAGTTTTAACGTATAATAAATTTTACTGCAGTAATTTTGTCTTTATTTTTCACGGTATATTGTTTTTTCCCCTTCTTTGCAACCGGCTGTATTTGCAACATCAATATTACGTAAATATCTATAAAATTTTACTATTCAATTTACCATCGCGATCTTTTTATTTGTTAATCAGACTTCTCCAGTTTTGGATACGTACGGGGAACCGTAATAAGATGGTTCAAAAACGACAAAAATACCACATTAAAATCAATAATGGTTTGACTTATAAACTTTAAAACTGTATCATAAATTACACTTTAAATTACCTTTAAGACAACTTAACCGATTACCCTGGGCGACAAAAAATTCAAAAACCCGCCAAAAATATACAATATGGAATTTAAAACAACCTCAAAAGTCAACCTTAAAAAATTCATAACTTACCACCGGGTAACCTTTTAAAAGTGAAATTTAAAATATAAAACAATATGCAAAAGCTGTTTCAAGAAATCAAAAAATTACGGATAAAAAATTATCTAAACCTCGCCTCCTTTTAGACCAAAAGAAAAAAAAATAAAAAAAATAGGAAAAATTTAGTTGAGGGGTTTTTTGTAATCCTAAACCTTAAAACATGTTTTGTCGGATGCGCTATGGTCTCATATCAATTTCTTAGATCTCATTCCGTTCAGAGGATAACTTTAAAACACTAGCGAAACAGTTTAAGCGTTGAATAAAACACTGGATTCCAGAGCAACACTTTCTAACAAGAAAAATGTTTTTCTCTGTCATACAAAAGAATGAAAAATAAACGAAGAATCTTAAAAAAGAACGAAAAATAGTACAGACCAGCTGCTTGTTACCGTATTATTTGCATCCTCTATCTATCTATAATTTTCTTTATTAGAATTTTATTCAATGGAAAATGAAAAAATTAAAAGTGAGAAAAAACGGCTTACATTTTAATACTATATATATATAGGGCATTTCACGTCAATTGTCCCAGCGCGTCGCTCAAGCGATAAAACGCTTACTTTTTAGCTTATGATTACGCTACTAAGAGTCATACACAAAAAATAACGACAACACGTTTTCGATGTACTTTTTCCTCGACTTTCCCCAATGAAATCATTCGTTGTTTGATAATGTTCCTTTTTAACCTCAAAAAAACACAAAACGTTTGTACCTTGAAAAAGGAATTTTTAATATTTTTTAAAAAGCTCTAGATCGAAAGAGGAGTTTTTTTTACGTCGATATAGTAATTTTCAAAATATGGTTTTTTTTCTTTTACGAGATATTGAACGCCAAAATGAAGACGGACCACCACTGCGGCACAGCGTGTTTTCGCTTCGATAATGTTTACTAAATAATAAATTCTACTACGCGTAAGTATATATTATTTATTTATACACTGAAACATTCTTTGTACATTTTTACAATATAATATTACATAATGTATATTTACATAAGTATCACAGAAATTTATTTATTTGTTTTCTTCGTTTTTAAAATTTTCTTTCTGTTTGTAGATAAATATTTTTTTTGTTAAACAATGCGACTTAGTTTTATCTTTACTTTCTTTTTTAGCAGTTTGTTTTGGAAAAACTTAACTATCCAAACTCATAGATGTTCTTTTAAGCTGTAGTTTATTTTCATCGAGCGGAATAACAGAATGGTATTGTAAAGTACCCGGTACAGTTTTAACTTTATCCATTCTTGTTTTTAGTCCTAAAACAGTGTTCTCATAAGATTCCTTGCTACTGTAAAAAACTTTAGTGTTTCTTTCCAATAATGAGTTTCCCCGTTAAAAAGGTCTAATTGCCGTTAAAATCGGGTTTGAAAGAAGTTGTAGACTTACTTTTCTTGCACCTCTTTTTGCATTTGCGCCCATGCCATCTTCATGCACCCTTGCCGTGAACGGTAGGGAAATTAGTGACATTCAGCTTGAACGTCAAAGTCTTTTGCATGATGAAGAGGATCTTGAAAACTACTTTTATTTTTAAAATACCAAGCTGCTTCATCGGTTAAGTAGTATACCTTTTTTTACTGTAAATTTAGTTTTAAGGTATTTAATCACAGTTTTTTGATATTCATAAACCGCAATCGTATCATGGTTTAGATTATCAGAAATTATAGCAATGCTTTTATGTGAAAGTTCATTATTCTCCTTAAAATAAACCACCACTGTGAAAGTACTTGCTCGGTTGTTGTTCCAATGAAACGATTGTGTTGAATTTTTTATCACGAAGGCATAATTTTCTGCAAAATCAAAACATACTATACGATTTTTTTGCTTTAAGATTTTTTTTTCAAGTTATTTACAAAAAAAAAAACAAATGTTGTTTAAGCAAAAAATCGTGAGTTTTAAATTTCATTGATTTTTCTCCTAATAAATTTACAAATTCATACGTTGTAAAACAGTCTTAGATGCAATTGTACTCCGATCTGTTTGAAACCACGATTCATATTGAACTTCAAAAATGTACTTTTTGTCGAAACATTCCAAGAGATGTTCTCGTGATATATGCGTATTAGAACAATGTAAACAATTTCCTAAAAAACATTTATCTTGCGGTTCACTGCATACTATTGCTTCGATGCAATCATGACAATTTTTATGTGGCAGTTGAGTCGTCTTCGATTAATTATTTTAGATTAATAGCTTCAAACATAAGTCGGATGTTTTCATGGTGAATGCAGATACATACATTATGTGAACCACTACTTCTAGCTATAACACAGTGTTGTGGCTTTAACTGTGTAAATTTTGTAGACCCTATTTCAACATGGGGATATTCTTTCTTAAACAAATTGTAAATTTCATTCAAATTGCAAAGGAGTAATCTCTTTTGAATGTGTTTTCGTCTACTATCATGCTTAATTGATACATAGTCTTTCACACCGGGCATAACTCGACTAATATCATCGTTTTCATAATAATTTTTAACTAAAATTACAGTTTCAGCTGGAAGCATTTTACCTTTTTCCTTCTCAGGCACTAAAGGTATTCCGACTTCATCGAACGGCTTTCTGCTTGTGGAGCTTCATGTTCAGCGCATTTAAACTCTGTCATTAAATTACGATGAGACCAAAATTCTGAAGCAAGAGTAAGCAATAGGATTCTCTCTTTCTTCCATGTAGATTTGGATTTTTTTTTTTTTTTTTTTTTTGATATTTTCTTAAACAGCGATACCAGCTTTGTGGTATTCATCCATGCAGCCTGCTTTAACTTTTTTTGCATCGGGAATAGATGAATCTGATTTATGTTTATCAATTTCAGTTCTATAATTATTACAAATTTTTTCTGTTTCCGGTATTGATGGATATTCATTTTTTTTAGATGTGGAAAAGTTAAACAACTGTTTCGGCAAGTTAATATAGAATGATTCCTTTTACCAAACCGATTAATGCATCTTGAATGAAGAACCGAATATAGCGTTAGATAAAAAATAATTAAATTAATCTATAATAAATAGGTTAGTTAATTAAAGCCAAATAAATTAATTTCCAAAGTTACACCACAAGCTCAAGTTTTTCGATGTTCATAAAGTAATGCAACACAATCACAACGACGACAATCTATAACTAGACGCAAGCTAACCACAATCCAAACTCGACATTAAATAGATATTATTGGAAAACCCGATAAACATTTTGCGTTACGCTGCGTCACGCGCCGCAGCGGCAGTCCGTCTTTATTTTGGAATTCAATTATCACCTCGTAACAGAAAAAAAAACACACTCTGATGAAAATTGCTACATCCACGTAAAAAACCCTCCTCTTTCGATCTAAAGTATTTTAAAAAATATTAAAAATGCCTTTTTAAGGGGAAAAACAAACATTGAAAACGTGTTGTCGTTATTTTTTGTGTATGATTCTTAGTAGCGTAATCATGAGCTGAAAAGTAAACGTTTTGGCGCTCGAGCGCTGCGCTAGGACAATTGACATAAAACAATCCGTATATAACATATTTTTATTTTATTTTTTATTTTTTTTGATAAATTATTTATGTAATTGTACATTTACCTGAAATACAGTGAATTCAAATCTAATCAGCGTAACAAACATAAAAGCCAATAAACATCTGCCGGCTAACTGAAGATAATTTTTCGGTTTATTTTCTCCTGAGGAACGCAAAATGAAATAATTAAATATGAAAATTTTTACGCAATTTTATTTACTTTTTTTTTTTTTTTTTATTGCCAAAAATAATTATTTCGAAGGCAAAAGTACCTGAGTCCTTGCAAGCACGAACTGCTAGTAACATCATATTAACTTGTATCTAACTGCGCATAATCATTCACATTAACATTTTTAACCAAACTTGGAAATTTGAAAGCAGTCTGTTCTCAAAAAATTCTTTAATAACTTTTATTCTTGTACGATCTCTATTAAAGTTAATAATGCGAAATGCCTTGTAAGCAGTCGCTGATAATAATTTTATTTATAGTTTTTAACTTTTGAAGAAAAATAAAACTATAAATTACATTTCCCTTTTTATTTAAACTTTTTAAATTTTATTGGCATCTATTTAAAAACAACAACGTTACAAGAGCCTTCGAATACTTATAAATACTCTATCACATAATAATTGTTATTTTCCTAATATATTCAAACATGAATTATTAATGTTGATGGGGTAATTAATTTGTTGACGAATTTAACCAAAAATGAATTCTTTGCTAAATTACTCAGTACAAAGTTAATTTTTAACAAATTATATTGTTGATAGTTACTCTGAGATGTATTTTAAACATCGGAAAAACAAATGCTTTCTTTAGTTTCACCCAATCATGCAATGAGTTTAGAAATATACCACGGCAAAGCATGCTAGATATTCCTATGTAAAATTTTAGTCGCTTTATACAGTAAAAATTAATCAAAATCAAAATTTGTTTTTCTTTCGTTAACATCCAAATCTATGTTATGATATATATATTCATTAATATTATTTTAAAAAATAATAACACATAAATGTCCAGCTCTCTTGTATGCTTTAAATAATTACACATTGCGACAAAAGCAAATTTTTTTTTGTACTTAACTGCTTAATTTTACTCTAAATTAAATTCTAATAAAAATTGGTTACAATAATTTTAAAATTAATATATGAATTTAAAGTAATAAATGATTATAGTAAAAATGAATAATTATACTTATATCATTGAAATAATAAAATATATATACTTCATATAAATTAATTAAAATAATTAGTTACTTAATAAATTCAAATATCTCGAACTGTATGTGACATTCTATACTCTCAAAAGGCGTAATTTTTGAATCGTTTAATTAACTATATTAAAAGGGTATATTATCGCGGAATTTTACAACCTTTATTTCTTCGTTCATTCATTTTTGTACTAACTTTAATTCTATGTTTTTGTTCACCTTTTTAACAAGTAAACTGTTTCATTTTCAAAGAGTTCATTCTGGCTATAAATACGGCCAACAAAATAACCTTAATTATTTTGCCTTCTTATCGTTTTTATCTTAAAGATTTTTAACTGAGTTTAACGTGCAATAATAAACGTAAGCTATTATTTAAAAAAAAACTAAGTTCACAAATAAATTAACGAACATTTTAGTAAAACACTTTTGGGCATGTCGAAAAAGTTAATTATTAATCTTTAATTTGTATATGAGTATACACACAACACACGCGCGCGAGTACACATAGTTGCACATTCATACACACACAATCTTCAATATTAATCAAAAATTTAAATATTTTTAAGTTATTGTTAACCAACAAGTAGTTAAAATTGACATAAAAAAAAATATATATAATACACACAATTATGTTTAAATTAACAGCATTATTTTCTTCCACCATAAATTGGAATAACTCATTTTCTCAAAAGGTGAATAATTCTTTAACAACTAATACGTTTAAAATAATATCAGCTTCACACTCATTTCTATAGTAAATGAATGAAAAAAAAATAGAAAATATATTAAAAATAAGTGAAAGAAATATCTTCACTGTAAAGTCAAAACATTAAAAAAATTAGTAAACTTTCAATAAAAAACAAAACTGGAACATTACAAAACAAGTCAGTTATTTCGAGGTAATTACCACATCTCGTGACAAATTTAAAATAGATCGTAAGTAATAGTTATTTCGACTCATAATGAAATCTAAGTTACTCTACATAACCCCGCTTTAGGCTGATTTAATTCGTTAGAAGTTTCATAAAGAACATTGTTCTTTTAAAATATATTAGATTTCCACACGTACATTTCAGGTAGAAATTACAACAAAACAACTCATACTCAAACTCTATCGTTCTGAACGGAATTATGCTGTTCATCATAGAGAGATAACTGACACATTTAATGAGAAAGAACCGTTGAATTTCTAAAACAAAATTAAACATCAAATTATTCGGGAAAACTTCATTAATCGATATTGAAAAAAAACTGTTGGCAAAGCAGCTAATCCGCTTGGGAAAAAACCGGATTGTCGCAAAATTAAATTTTTAAAACGCTTATTACAAGAACCGTACACTTAACAGACTCGATAATTCCATAGGCAAAACTCAGGCAACTTAAATCGTTTATTCTCTAAAAATGAATAGGGTAAAAAAGTTCTTTGTAAACAGTAAAAATATTGAAGAAAATAAAAAGTCCCTACCAAGACGAGCCGTTATGAAGGGTTATCTTACCTTTTTCTAAAAGGTACAGCGGAAAAATAGGCAGAATCCTGGGGAAAAATAATATTAGACTTGTTTTTAGTACATGTAAAAAAGTTTTAACATACATCAAAAACTGACTTATTATGGGAACTTACGGCAAGCGTTTATAAAATCTCATGTTCGAGCGGTAGTTGTTGCACCGAGTAAACTTGTAAACTATTAATACAAGATTAGAAGAACACGAAGCAAATAACGCATATAAGTGGACGAAAAAATCGGTACTAGCGGATGACACTTGATACATACAACTTGGCGGTTCTAATGAACGCTTTTGCACACGGATCATTAGGGAAACATTAGTCGAATAGAAAAGACGGTTCTAAACTGCGCTAAGTGAAACTTATAAAAAAATAGTTAGTTAAAATTAAAAAACAACTATTAGAATAAATGATGGATTTCCCTCGGATAAGACATTTAATACTAAGCTTTAATTGTCTCATCACAGACCGGTAACATCACGTCGAATGATAAAGAAAAAGAAATTCAACAAACAATATTAAATATAAGTAAAGGAAAACACCAAGGTAGCTGGCATCAATTACCGATTGGGGCAACTAATTTTTGATGGCTGATTTTTACCCACAAATTAGTTACCTTCTTGATGTGTTTTTTTTTTCTTAAATATTAACTGATCGAATAGCATTAAAGTTATGGAGCGGCACTGCAGTTCATTACTATTTAGACGGTTCTTTCTCAACTTCTCTGATAGTGAGCAGTGTAATCCGGTTCGAAACGTTACGAGTTAAATATGAATTAAATTATACTTTTTTTAGATCAGTAATACATAATTTGAAAACTTATATGTTACTAATTAAATTAAATTTTTATATATAACATCTATTTAGTTATCATTTTCCTAAACAAATTAATAAATTACCATATATATATATATATATGTATATATAAAAAAATAATTTGTTCTATTGAATTTTAAAACACTACTGATCGAATATTACGAAATTCATAAAGTAAAATTATTCTGTTAATAATTTTGATAAGTAACAAAAATTAATTATTTTATGCGACGAAGAAAAGACTGCACTCTAATAATATTTTAATAATTTAAGATTAGGCTAATCTTCAAATGTTCACTTTTTCGTTTTCTTTTTTTTCGACAATGCCATATTATCAGAAAACGTATCATGAACAAGAGTACAACTATTGAATCTGAAAATAAACTGAAAAAAAGTAAATACTTGAAATAACCTTATGGAATAGTCTAAATGAAACGAAATCCTCTACTGTTCAATGTGCGATCCGGGTGCTTTCAGGAGTACGATATAAACGTTTTTTTTTTGTTTTTTTTTTAACGGGCAAAGGTTAGTTTTAAGACCCGAATACAGCAAAAGGTTAATGATATAACACGAGTGTACACGACATTGTGCAAATAAAACTCTTTTCATTTCTTACCGATGCTAACTATATTATCACACGGTATCGGTTATATTGGACTCAGTTCCAAAATTTGCATCCCAATAAACTTGTTAACAATGGAATGGACTCCGACTAAACAATATGCGAATAAAACTGGTTTTAGTTCATTTATTAGCGTTAGTATAAAAAGTAAATAGTAGTCAACCAAAAGACAGTTAGCCAACAAACAGTACCGTAAGCAAAGGATATCGATTATACTATTCAACTAATAGCTTATCAACGTAAATAAATAACACATATATGCAATCCCCCCAATCCATTAGTGCTAATGTGAATCTTACATCCCGATACCGTACCTATAAATGTTCAAGTTGCACTTTGTTAGAAAAAAATATTAATTTTAACAGAAATATTTTTTTTAAATTCGTGCAAAATAGTTAAAACGTAACTTCCATTCTGTTCGCTACGGAAACATCAAACTGAATACATTACTAGTTTCGCGGCATTATAAAAAATACGGAACCGGAAAAAATTATCCGTTCATCCTTCAAACTAAATTTTACACGAACTAGCATATTCGTGAATCATATACAAAAAAATAAATAAATAAAAGAAAACATTATAAATCATACCTAAAGATGGTACTCCAGCGAACAGACTTCGTGATTCTGCGTGACTATCCGCCAACACTAATAATAGGGCACCTATCAGTGCCAAATTTCTTAACACAAATTGTATATCCCATAAAATGCTGTATGCAAACGTCTAACGTTTCCCATAAAAAGTGTATATGAAAAAAATAATTAGTAAAGAATAGGGAGACAAAAATTAGTATAAAATAATACGGCGTTGCAAAACATTAATTTTTTACACTACAACACTAAAATAAGGAAGAAAATTAAATTTGATCTTGGCAATTATATTTATGTATAAAAATTCAGTATTATAGAAAAATAATCAAATTGTCCGAACTAAAACTTATATTCTCTTAATGCTATTTTGTCGGGTTAGTAGATCGATTTTTAAAGGACTAAAAATTAAAGTCGATATTTGGACATCACAAAAAATTTTAACTTGCCATAAAATGTTTAAACTTTCGGTCGTTTCAATTTAACACCATCTAATAATGAAGTGTTTTAAATACCCGCAAAAATGAAAAAAACAATCTCCGCCTACAACATTGAGATAAACTTCTGACCGGGCAAATAGAAGGCTGATCTGAATAATATATAGTTTTATAGTAACAATAACATTTAGCTGTGTATGTTCGAAATTAAATTATTAATAGAATAATCTTACATTTTTTTTTTTTTTAATTAAGTTTTTGAATTACTAAATATACGATACTGAACGCAGGTATATTGAATCCCTCGAGCTATGGTGCTGGAGACGAATGTTACGGGTCCCATGGACGACCAAGAGAACCAACGAATCAATATTAATGGAGGTTGGTGAACCAAAACGTCTCTTAACGGAAGTATTTACCAGAATTGGGCGGTTTTTCGGCCATGTGGTCCGGGAAAATGGACTGGAAGCGATTTTTGTCGAAGGGAAACCGTATGGAAAACGAGATCGTGGCCGTGTAACTTTAAGATGGTCAAATGGAATTCGAGAATTCACCGGCAAAAGCTGCAGTGAATGTGTTCATGAAGCGTACAATAGAGACAGATGACGTAAACTGCTTATCGAACGATAACAGCATTTCTGTGTCACGATGTCCCCTCTAGGGATACACGATTCAAAGAGAGAGAGAGAAGTATACGATAAAGCTTAATTATAATAATACTAGGGAAATGGTTTCGTTCCTTCGGACATTAAATTGTATTACTTTGTAAATTTTCATAAAGACTGCGACGTTCACATACATTTATTTTTTTTAAAAAATAAAGAAGTACACCAATACGTCAATTAAAAAGTGAAATTTAGATTAAAATATTTGAAAAATTGAAACCGCTAGCAAGGGTCATATGCGTGAAAGGAATATAAAGTAAGCAAAAATAAAGTAAAGCAAGTTCCATACGCTTGACAGGGAGTCGAGGATTGTGATACATTTCATTCTTTTTGGAGACGTTAGTATGCAGGTTTTAAAAAAAATCAACACCGTAACTCGCATAGAACCGGCTGTGGAAGTTTTTAAAAATTTTTTGCTCAAAACTTGATTTTCATATTTTTTAAAATTTGGGCTCTTTGATTTTAAAATTTTAGGGGTCTCGTATTTTTCCTTCATTTTAAAAAAAGAGTAACTAACCCTTCAGCTACCATGGAAGGAGCTGTGGACTCTTTTTAGTTTCCAGTCTTACCACTTTAAGAATGTATTTTCCTAAATTTTGGTCCCTAAATATCGAAATTATTCTAATTTTATCATTTTCCTGTATTCTAGGGACCTTTGTAAGCACGTTAAAAAGAAAATCAATACCGAAACTCATATAGAACCAGCTGTAGAATTATTTTAAAATTTTCTATTTAAATCTTGATTTTCACGTTATTCAAAATTCGAGCCCTTTGATTTAAAATTTTTTGGGGTCTCGTATTTTTCTTATATTGAGTGATTGATATACATCATTTTTAAAAAAGAGAGTGACTCTCCAGCTACTATGGAAAGAGCTGTGGACTTTTTTTTACCGCTTTAAGGGTGTATTTTCCCCAAATTTAGTCTCTAAATATTAAAATTTTTCAAATTTTATCTTTTTCCTGTGTTCTGGAGACCTTAATATGTAGGTTAAAAAGCAAATTAATACTGTAACTCATAGAGAACCGGCTGTGGGATTTTTTGAAAAGATTTTTCTCAAAACTTGATTTTCACATTTTTCAAAATTTGGGCTCTTTAAATTTAAAATTTTGAGGGTTTTATAATTTTTGTCGATTAAAAAACTCTCTAGCTACTATAGAACGGGCTGTACGATTTTTTTTCTTGCAGCTTTATCAGACGGATTAGGGGATTAGTCTCGCTGGCCGGTTCGCGGCCCGTTCCATCGGACCTAAAATCGTATTACTTTGTAAATTTTTATAAAGACTGCAGCGTTCACATATACTTACTTGTTTTTACAAAAAAAAAAAAAAAAAAAAAAAAAAAAGTACACGAATACGTCAATTAAAAAGTGAAATTTAAATTAAAATATCTGAAAAACTGAAACCGCTAGCGGGGTAATATATGTGAGAGGAATATAAAGTAAGTAAAAGTAACGTAAAGCAAGTCCCCCATACCCCTGACAGGGCATCGGGGATTGTGATACATTGTAATTGATATATATCATTTTTAAAAAAGAGTAACCCTCCAGCTACTACGGAAAGGTCTGTGGATTTTTTTTTGCCGCTTTAAGAGTGTATTTTCCCCAATTTTGGTCTCTAAATATCAAAATTTTTCAAATTTTATATTTTTCCTGTATACTCGAGACCTTAGTATACAGATTAAAAAGAAAATCAAAACTGTAACTCATATAGAACCGGCTGTGGAATTTTTTGAAATTTCTTTTATTAAAACTTGTTTTTTACATTTTTCTAAAATTGGGATCTTAAATTTAAAAATTTTTGGGGTCTCGTATTTTCCCTATATTCTAGCGATTGAAGTACATAATTAAAAAAAAAAAGGGGTGACCCTTCAGCTACCATGGAAATGGCCGAGGACTTTTAATTAGTTTCTAATTTTACCGCTTAAGCGTGTATTTTCTCAAATTCTGATGCCTAAATATCAAAATTTTTCGAATTTTATATTTTTCCTGTATTCTAGAGATCTTATTATGTACGTTAAAAAGGAAATTAATATCGCAACTCATTTAGAACGGGCTGTGGAATTTTTTGGAACATTTTTTCTTAAAGCCTGATTTTCACATTTTTCAAAATTTGGTCCCTTTAATTCTAAAACTTTGAGGGGTTTATAATTTTTTTTATGATCTCACGAAGAAAATACATCGATTAAAAAAAAATTGAACTCTCTAGCTACCATAGAACGGGCTGTACGATTTTTTTCCTTGCAGCTTTATAAGATAGATATCAAAAATTATAAATTTACCTGTAACACGACAATAAAGAAGAGAATTCCACAAGCGTATGACACTTTTTTCTGAAATAAAATCATAACACAGCCTCCTAATTGTCCAAATAAATTAATCAGAACAAATAATGAAGCTAAAATTATTCCACAGTGCCACTGAACGTCCATGTATGCTCTTTGTTCATTCCATTGAAAGTACATCCGTAATCCATCCTCAATAAATGTTGAGATTAAACACAATCTAGATACTGTCGGTAAATAATTTTTCGTGTTTTTATATACCTGCAAAGAAAAGACGAAAAGAATTGTACAAATGTAATTATTTTATTAACTTATAAATTTCAATAATAAAATTATCGCTTTTTCAAAAGTTGAACTAAAGTTCAATGGTTGTCCCAAAAATATACCAAAAGTTGGCTTTAATACGGTAAACGGAATACTTATCAGTTCGCCGATGATGTGGGATTGCAAAACAATCTATTAGCTATTGATAGAGCACTCATTGGGCGCGGGAAAATTTCTCGTTTCGCTGTAAATGTTTGAATAAAGGTGTAACTGTTGAAGCTTGTAGATTTTACAAAAAATCGTATTCTACAAAAAAAGTCATTCCCAATCGCTACCGTTACCGCCACATCAATCTTTTTCGAGATGTGCGCACCGCAGTAATACATACATCAACGTATCTTTTCTTGCCATTTTACAATTATTGTCTTTTTACATTCGTCTTGGTATTTTTCTGATAGACTTGTGTACAAAGTTCACGATAGCTGTATTCGACTCAAGAAAACAACCAATAGACACACGGTGCCAGGTCTGGGCAGTGAGGATGCGACATTGAATTTGTTCAAAAATTTTGAACGATTTTTGCCATGAATTGTTCGGATAAGATGCCCGGGTATTCTTTAAATCGAACTTTTTTGTCGTGACATGTTTCTGTTAGATTAGTAAAACGTTATGCTAATAAAGGGCGTTCAGGATCCTGGGGGGGGGGCAATATGCTGTTAAATTATTTTGCAATAACCAAAAATGCAATCAGCTCACTTTTACCAGCCAGCAGCTTGTTGAACCTTTTTAATTTTTGTTGAATCGCAGATTTTCATGTGGCATTTTCTTGACGAGTCAGCGGATCAAAATGGTGCACCCAACTTTCGCCAACGATGATTACATTTTTCAGAAAATTTCGATTTTTCCGCTACATTTTGAGCCTCATTGCAAATTTGCGGATGTTTTCCCATTTTTTACCCGGGTAAAAAAATGCGAGTACTAAACGGAGTACGGGCGGTTCATTTGAAAACTGCTCCTTCAAAATTCAATGAGCCGAAACATTTCGAATATCCTAAGAAATATTGCGCGTGACAAATATCGATCTTCACAAATAATCACCGATATCGTATTGACACTTTCTTGGGAAAGCGCCACTGAAGGACGTCGTCAGCTTTGTGAAAAAAGTCCTACGGACTCACGATTGATGCTGACGTAATCATTTGGTGTTGCAGACTTCTTTTAGTATGGCCACAGTCTCCGCAGACCTTTTTTTCTAGTCGCACACAAAATTTCATTACGCAGCGTTGTTCTGTTTCAATGCCCACTTTCACAAAAGCACAAAAACTGAAAAACTTACAGTTCACTTGATATAAACACTCATTCAAACCAATGTTGCAAAGTGATAACGAAAACGCTATCGTTACAGAACAGACCAAACTACATTTCTAATCAATTACCAATTTGTTAAAGCGCGTTTTTGGGCAGTAATCATTAAATAATTATAAATCCTACAAGGTGTGACGCTTCTACCTTTATTAGCGAAGCGAGAAATTGTTGTACTGCGCACGAGTGCTCTATCAATAACTCATTATTCTACAATCATATACACCATCGGCGAATCGATAAGTAATTTCGTTTGCCGTATCGAAGCGGAATCGCAATATTTTTAGGACAACCATTGTAACACTGTACTGAAGAGCATTTCTCGTTCGTCTGGCGCTGTTCAAATAGAAAATAATAATCCTATTTCAGGAAACGACAACTATGGTAGAACCCTATACGAGGTAATAATCACAACGGTTAACGAAACACGATAAAGATAATTTTAAAAAAACGTTTGATTTAGAACAAAAATAAATAAGTATATAAATTTAGTAAGTCTTTGGAATTTGAAATTTATTACGACGTTAACCCATATCTGATTGATCTTTTAAAAATGACTGAAAAAAATTAGTCCAACTAAAATTCATAATAGTCACTAAAAGCCCATATGTATATAAAAATCATAATTTTTGCTAAAGTGCATATTATGTCATCGAAGAAACATAAAATATTTCATAAAATAGTCTATTAACACGAAATAAAACCTTTATCACATATGAGACACTATGCATGTAAGGGTTGTTTTAACGGATTTATTCAATACATATCTCTTTGAAATTACATAAATTACGATAAGAAATAGAGTTAATCGTACGCGGATTATGGAATAGTTAAAATTTGAATCACATACAGAAAATAATGTAAAGCAACGCATATGACTAAAGTAGATTAATTGCGTTACTTATAAATATAAAAAATAATTGAGTAGAAACAAAATATTGCTACAAATAACTTTTTTAGTAACAATTGTAAGTTATCTGGACAAATTCAGACGGGGATCATACCGGGGATAACTATCAACCTAAAGAACAAGCTGGTTTTAGGAATTACAGAACCTGGATCTTAGTTATTATCGATGAATCATTAGTACGCGGAAAAATAGAAATAACGTTTAATTGTTTGCGATTTTTATTAGCTACAAAAAAGAGTTATAAATGTCAAACATCGAACAATAAAAAATTCATCGGTAACTTCCGAATACTCTAAACAGATATAAACATAAAACATTTTGAACAATTCAAAAATTAAAGATAAATTACGTGAAGAAATATATGCACGTAACATTAAAAGAATTATTTCATCAAGATACCATAACTTCATCAAAATTCTTTATAGCGGAAATTGTCTTAAAACAGTTATATTAAAGAAAAACGTAGCATAAAAATTTACATGCGCAAATTTATTAGAACTCTGATGAGCTGAAAGAACAATTTTAAAAACAGACTTTTCAATAACCCAAATTATAATTGTATCAGAGAAATCTCCGGCAAAATATAAAATTGATCAGATAATTCGTATATTTAAGTCAAATAATAAATTCAAATAATGATAACTGAACATTCAAATATGAAACCTTATCAAATTTGCTAAAATTACTTTTGATATAAACGAAATTATAACCCAAAAATAAAAAAATTACGAACAATGATTGAAAACAAAAATGTTCAACAAGTTTTCTCCTATAGATTCTATACCTCAGGCGTTTGGAATTAACCGGTCATTTTCATTTTCAAATCTTGGCACAGGTCACACCAATAAATTCCTCTATTCAGAAAAAATATCTTTTCAGTTTTTGTAAAAAGTGTTTTCAGTAAAACTGGAAGTTAATTTTCTCGAAAAGATTTCTTAAATAATTTTTTTTCTTATTATTACAAAACTAGTACTATCTAGCAAGCTTAATTTGAAATAATAATTCGAAAATAAGGCCTTATTTTGATAGCATCGTATAATAACATGTTGCTGTTTTTCGCATATTCCTACAACTGGCATCCATAACTTCACATAGGTTTTAGTATTTAATTATATAATAAGATCTTGTATTCCATGAAAATTTACGATTTTTCGCCGAGACACTAAGATTTTTTTTTGAAGTTTAATATTAAGTTCATTATGATTCCTCCGCGTTAATTGCTTATCTAGGTGAATTCCAAGATACTTTACTTCCTCCTTAACAGGAAGTATTTGATTATTTATAACGATTTTGTTAACAGAGTCAAATTTCTTGTTGAATGTTATGTGAATAGGCTATTTTCACTAATATTAATTCGCCATTTTTTAAACCATGAGGATATTTTATTAACTGTTTACTATAAATTGGCATGCGCAGTTATAGGAGATGGATCTACCCTCAAAACGGCATAATTCTTCAGCTGATTTCTTAGATTTTTTAATTATCACCATCTGTGGCAATTTAAACTGTAAAAAAAAAGTATTTAATCGTATTATTGCATTAAAGATGTAAGTTAAAAAAACGAAACCTTCCCGTCGGCAGTTCTTTTAAAATGTCGGTAGTGAATAAATTATAATCAGGCGTTCATCACTTGATTCCTCTATTTTACTATTGCCTGAATTTCTCAAGAGATGCATTTGATATTTTCTGATACATTTGAATTATGTAAATGAATTGGTGCACATATATCGCCAGAATTTAGCTGAAAACTCTTGATATTTTCCAAATTCATTTGCTTTTTCAAAATCGCTTCGAGCAATAATTTATATCATAAGTATTTAGAGGAGTATTCAGTAAGTCTAACCTACTACTTAAAAGCTAACAAAAAAATCTGTATAGAATATTGTACATCAAGCTATTGCTGTAAAAAAATTTCAAAACGACAACGGGGGAAAACATACTTTAATAAATTAAATTAAAACGAAAAAATATGGTGCTAGTAAAATTTGCTTTTTAATGCTGAACCAGTATCGTTTTTTTACTTTTTTTGTCTTTTAATTTTCTGTTTCGAGCTAATTTTATTTATATATAACTATAATAGTTTATGTGTTTAAGTTTTAATCATTTATGTGCACGTACTGCAGTGTAGGCAAAAAAAATTTTATAAAGGGAGTTCAAGCATAGATTAAATGGTAGGAGAGAATATTAATAATAAAAGTATTAAACTAGTGCTTTATATTTATATTTCTCTTACCACGGATGCACAAAAATATTATGAGGCCACAAGACCACGGGGATGCTGTGCATAGACATTTACAAGGACAAATATAAACAAAATTAAAAAAACTAAGCTAACGGAAACACGGTGTATTATTGATCTTCATTTTACTACTGCGTGAATATTTATTCTTAATATATTTTTTATCTGGTTTTAGTTTGTCGAATTACCATTCTGTTTATTAGCCTCAAAAAGCAGTGTAAATTTTAATTAAGACCCGTCATAATTTTTACATCTCTCAACACTGATTCATTCAAGCGATGAAATACAATTGCATTTTATGTGATGAGCAACAAAATTTAGAATACTATTAGAAATTACTGTAAAAATTGTGCAATTTCATATAGAAATTAACGTTATGTAGCTGAAAACCTTCATAGCAACATTAACGTTAATAACGATCACTTATAATTTGTGCGAAGGCAATGAAATTTTACTTAACAACGTAATAGAGAGCAGAATGCCGGAGCAAAAAACTTACATTTGCTTTCACTTCTTAATATTAGCGAAATCGTTTGATATGATTAACATTTCCTTTAGTGTATCAGTTACAATATAAAATAATTATAATACTTACTATTTCCGAATAATCTTCTAGCTTATCAATAATAACTTTAGTATTCAACTTTTTCTCCATGGCAAATTCGTTATTATTAATGTGATAAAAAACACTAAAAATGTGTACCCCTGTGTACCCTAATTATTATACTTTCTACGTACCATAACACAAAACTTTACGAAACCGAACTGTGATGTGTAACCAACGACACATACTAATTATTTTCCGCTAAATTATTTTTTTTTACTTGACCTATGTTGCCAATACAGTGTATACCACTTTCTTAAACCGAATACATCGAGTTATATTATCAAATATTGTACTGGTTGAATTATTCAATAATAAAATAACGTTTAACTGCATATTTTCACTTTATATTATCAAATTATACGAAAATAATCAAAATCAAAATGTAATATAATAAAAAAATTTAAATCGGTATTTTAAAATTATATTCTTTTGAATAATATATGTTGCAATAAATTAAGTTGAAATTTTTTAAAAAGTTTTTTTTTTTTAATCTATTATAAAGACATAGAAATTTATTACGTGATAAAAATTTTAATAAAATCTATATTTTCAGTTACGATTTATAAAATTTCTGTACATAATGAAACTAAAACAAATAAAAACTATTAAAACTTTCGTTTAAATGTTTTTTTTAAAGACGGCAGTTTTTAAATGACTATGTAAAGATCCCTGGTATTAAATAAAATTAATTATTATGCTACTGTAATATATTTATATTAAATTAAAATATTTTTGGTTTTTAAAACTTGTTTATAAATCAGAATACAGTTGTAGTATGATTCGGGTAATTTATTAATTGTAAAGTACAGAAATTTGTATAAAAAGCGAATAGATCAACATAGAAATTACTTTTGTACCGTTACGCCATTTACTACAGAATAATTTTTGACAAAATTTATGTTCCTAAAGTATGTCTCTAAATTTCCGGCTCATTGCTTTCGATATTTTTAATTTTATCCATAATAAAAACTTTCTATCTTTTAGTATTTTTTCACATTGTTAAACGCTTTTCTTATAGCAGTTTTATTTTATTATAATTTTATCTCCATCATTGTTTGAACTTATTACTCCCAAATATCTGTACTTGTTGATTCATTTTAGTTGATCACTACCTATCTGGTACATAAGGAGCAGTTGTCAGATTTTTCGATAACTAAAACTTACATTTTTTCTGTATTTATAGACATATTATATCCTTACTCTCTTTATCAGGGGTGCAACAACCTAACGTTGTGAGTGGGTACTCAGAGCATGTGTCTATCGACCAAATCAACAAAAAAAAAAAAAAAAATTACAAATGTGATGGCATTTTTTCATTAGTTTACATAATTGTTCGATTTTCATTAGATTTTATGCTAAACTGTCCAAATATGGTATTACGATAAAATTTGGTTTTGTGCAAAATAAATGGTAAATTAAAACGTTAGTCTTCACTGGGGGTATCCATCACAATTGAATGGGTGCCCGAGCATCCTTGGACCCTCCACTGTTGCGCCTCCGCTCTTTATTAATAATATTGCTGAACCTGCATAACTAATATTTTGAGTAACTTAACGATTCATTTTAATATTTGCTTTGCATACATGTTAAAAATAATCTTGAAAAAAGCTCTTTTTGTGTATTTCACTGTTGCTTTATGTTTAATATACTTACTTTTTAAGACTAATACAGCTGACAAATTATTTGTATATCTTCAGTATCTAAGAAATATTTTTGTAATTACCCAACCGATCTTTTCTGGCTCATATTATCAAATGATTTATAGCCTACATAGTATACAAATATTCTTTGGTTTATTTTAATTGCCATTTGATTTTTTTTCTCTATTAACTTCTTAATAGCCACGATTACAATGGAACGATTTCCCCTAAAACCGTAAAATTTACACAATTTTTTCATCTGGAATTTCTTCATCTTATTTATCTTCTACTGCCATTATTCTTTTTGATTTCCTTTTTTGGTTTTCATTGGTAATTTTATTAGATAACTTGCATTTCTTTATTTTCTGTCTATTTTCTTTATTTGTTTGTATTGGTCTTCATAACAACATTCTTCACCTTTCACACATTTCTTTAAAATGGTGGTTTTTATTTTTTATTTTAGCATTATTTCTGTCTCTTATTTCCCGCCTTATAAAACGTTTTTTTAAGACTTTTTTTATTCCATTTTTTGCTTTATTTGAAGCATTTATTTCGCTGTACCTTTTCAACTTTTCAAAATATCCTGAATATCATTATTTTTCACTTTCATGACTTGTACAATTTTTTAAATTTATTTTCATCACATTTACTTGGAGGTGTATAGATTTCCATGGGTGTCGCCAGCGGGGGGCAGGGAGGGGCTGCTGCCTCCTCCCCCTGGAGCCTTGAAACTTTTTAATCAACTGGCATTGATGAGTAATCATGGACAATTTGGAAAACTTATGTTTTAATTAAGATTTTATTCTTGTTTAATAAAATATTAAGCCTTTACAACTTATAAATTTTATTTTTCCTATAACTCATATCCTCTTTCTATCATCTTGCCCCCCCCCCCCCGGCGGATGGCAACTCATCTTGCCCCTCCCTGGCCCATCGGCTGGCGACGCCCTTGTTGATTTCTATTATTGTAACTGATCTTTGGCTTAATTGTTATTCTTACGACTCTTTCCGACACTTACAAATATTAATTATATTTTTGCTCAAGTTCTGTATTAAAATTCTTACACATATTCGTGTTAATTGTTACGTATGATATAAAATCATTTCTTAAAATATTCATATTCAGCCGTTTTGCTTCTAACAATATTTGGAAGTTTTTCTATTTGATACATCAAATGATTTTCTTTGATCCTGTATTATTTGACATGCTGCTACCATGATTTTTTCATTATAGCTTAATAGATATTCAATGGTATGGGTTCTATGTATTTTTTCTGGCGGAAACTTGGGACCATTACTGTTCTTGATGAATTCAGTTCAAGTTCCTGGAATAATTATGTTTAATAGTGGCGAATGCCATTATTTCCCCCAGTTCTCATCTAAGACAGAAAAATGTTGAAATGGAATTAACACGGTATGCAATTGCACACATTACTAAACAAATTAAGAAGTAATTTTCTTTTTTTAAATTTCAAAAAATTAGAAATTAAATTTATGTAAATAAAATTGGTATTTGAATTTTGATGAAGGAAATAATTTATGTGAACAACAAAAAGGAGCAATATAAAATGAATTAAAAAAATAAAAAAATAAATAAATAAAGAGCATTATTAAGTAATTATTTTTAAAGCTATAAATTTAAATATACACAGCACCTTAATGGCCTCTGCATACAAAACGCGGTACGGTACAATGCGGTACTGCGGTATAATACTGCAACGGTAATCGAATTGATGCATTCACACACAAACTGGTACATCGTGTGCGGCATATTATTTGCATTGTGTATAATGTCTATGTGTTTTTAAGAAAAAAGGAATATTACTTAATTTTATGTTACTTTCATTCATTGTTAGTGTACACATTTTTGTTTGTTTACATAAAAATTATTCAGCATTTTTATTATTGGAACTTCTAACATTATAAATTAATTCGCGATTTTTTACCCTCTCAATTAACTGTTCTACATTATTTGACATTATTAAATGTAATAAACAAACAATTGCTAAACAAAAATTGTAATCCGGTAAAATTTTTTGAATTTCTGGTATAGAAATACTACAATTCACTATTTTCAATCCAATACCGCATAGGAAAATGTAAAATTGTACATTTGTACCGCATCGCGTTGCGGTATATTACCGCTGTAGTAGATCGTTCTCTGTGTGACTACCGCTGTCTAATATTATATAATACAATTTCACCGTTATACCGTATTGTACCGTAGTGCAGTGGCCTTTACCTTACAATAAAAAAGACTGAAGTATTTCATTTAAAGGAAAATTACTATTACATTAAGAAATCTATTTAAAAGTAAAATCAATACATCTGCTCACAATGACAAACTTTTTCAATTGTAAATCTAATTTCATCAGTTTGCTGCATTATTGCTTTTCTACCGTTTTTCATTTGTCATAGTTGATAGATTTTTATTAGCGGCATACATATTTCGTCTAGCGTATTTATCAGTTAGGCCTGTAAATGTGTTTTCATTACATTAAAATATCAAATCAAATCAATATATTTTTTATAAAATTTTACACTTGCGCAAAATAGCGCGAGCAGTGAAATACAAGAGATATGTACGAGAAGAAAATTTTACAAAAAGATGATTTTACATAAATTTCTTAACTTAAAATGACAATATCCTCTGGTACATTTTACATTAAGTATTAAATTGTACAAAAATAAATGAAAATAGCTTTGAAAATAACTGCAAAAAAAATAAGTATGCACAGCTACATATACCACCCATTTACTGAACTCTCACATTTACATTCCATACATACGTTTAGTTATAATAATATTCCCTCACATGTCTATTCATACCAAAAGTCAGGGATGAATTCAGGAATCTATTTCCGGGGGGGCAGACGTTTTTTTAATATTTTTTTTGGATATTCCTGAATAAATCCAAATATGTAAAAAATGATTTATGTAATTTAAAATAATGAAAAAGCAAGCGTGAACAATAAATTTCAAGTAAAATAACCGATTATAAACTACAATAAGGTTTTCTCAGTTGGTTTTAAAATTATTAATTCTAATTGTAGCATTAAAGAACATATTGTAAAAACATTCTAACGGGTTCATTGCCTTTTTATAATAAACGAATACGTCATGGTTTCAGCTATTTTAAATGGATTGTTCTTAGAAATAAAAAACAAAAAAAAAAAGCAACAGAGACTGAAATGAAGTTTTTTTTTTGGAAGAGGGGTCGTCTACAAAGACATTGGCCCAAGAACAAAGGAAAAAGGACACAAGAAACTCAAATCTTTACACGGTCAGTGATAGCCGACAAAAAAAGAGCTTGGACAACAGAAGGAGAAGGAAGGGAGAGAATGAACGAAACACTGTATGGAGTGGGAATACCAATTTGTAAAGGGGAGGAGTAGAAAGCAGCTTGATCGGTTACAAGAGTTGAACACCCGAACATAATGGGATCGGGATCACACACAAATTTGAAGTTGTCTATAGATCATGTTGCTTTGAAAAAAATATAAAGAGAATAAATGAAAACCAAAAAGAAACGTTTAAACAATTTATTGATATTATTAATGATAAATGGATCGACATAAACTGTGATAATTCTTGATTATGATGTCAAAAAATACTAACTGCAGCTAATAATTTTTTCAGCTCAATATTTTACATCTTTCACACATTTGCAATAAAAGCATATCAATTTTCATAAAATACAAGCAAACGTCAAAGTCAAATTTTAAAAGATCATTTTTTTTATCCCTATTTATTGCAAGTTTCATTTTTCCATCAATCTCGTAATTTCGAAATTTTTCAAAATGTTTTGATAGAAACTTTTGATATGACTGTAAACAAAGCGAATAAAAATAAATTTTATTTCTTACTAAATTGCTGCATTTTTAAACAGCTTGTATTAAGTTTTGGGGTGCATTGCCCTCCCCTCCAATACCCACTAGATTCATCACTGCCAAAAGTCACGGAAATATTCTAATTACACACAC
Organism: Icerya purchasi; assembly: GCA_039619475.1. Lineage (NCBI taxonomy): Eukaryota > Metazoa > Arthropoda > Insecta > Hemiptera > Monophlebidae > Icerya > Icerya purchasi. The sequence continues at coordinate 442,515,827 of CM077116.1, forward strand.
ATTCACACATACTATACCAAGCAAAGTAAGTTTATTAGAACACATAATTTTTCCTATTTTTATGTTTTCATTTGTTATAAATTTATTTATTTTAATTTTAATTAATTAATTAATTTACTTTCAATATTTTACACCTGTGTTTATGATTATTTATTAAATTTTTTACATCTGCCGGTAAAGAGTTATACATCACAGCTCCAGCATACTGTATCTAAATTCTTGTATAAAATTTATATCTGGAAACTTGGGCATGGTAATCTTTGGAAGATCTTTTTGAACCAGGTTTAAAAGCAATCCTAAATTTACTCCTAAATACTTAAAGTGAAATGTTACATTTTATTTCGTTTCATATTTTGTTTGTTTATATAAAACACGATTTGTCATATTTTTAAAAATTTCCTTATTTTAGTTATTCAAAATCTTAAACTACAGTTTGAAATGATATTCAGATATGTACATATGTTATTGCTTCAACTGTGATTATATACATTGTTTTGTTGCACGAGGACTTTTTTGATTATATTTTGAAAGAAGCATCTAAAATGTTTCCAATGAAGAGTAGTATCGAATTTTCTTAAAATATTTCCTTTTCATTATAGTTCCTGCACGCATATTATAACTGATTTCATGTATGTATATATATATATATATATACTACATACCTACATGCATATATAATATCAGTGTTGTACATGAGGGGGGGTTAGGGTCCAAACCCCCCGAAATGGCTGCGAAATAATAACTGCTTGAATTAAATGGACTGAAATTCAGAATAAATTTATTTCTTTTCAATTTTTGGCAAAAAAAAAGAAAATTAAATTTTTATGAATTCTATGGAAACGACTATTTTTTATTTGTTTTTATTTTAGTGTTCAAATATTGCATATATAATAATTGACTACAAGGCTTTAGTGCACTATTTATAAATAAATATATTTTACGATAATACACACACAAACACATATATATATATATATAACCATAAATTCATAAAAATATTATTTTAAATATTTTCAAAATTTAGTACTGATTTACTGTACTAGCCAAGAATCCCATAAATTTCGGGAATATTTCATAATTAAATAGCTTCTTATTGGAAACATTTTCGACTATTATATATTTTGAGCCAGTGAGTGCTATCTTGTTAATATTGAAGTTTTGATTATTTATATTAGACCGGGGATTAATAAAGTTTTTGTTTCAAAATGATCGAAATAACTTGTAATGACAGATTGGGTAAAAAAGTTCGCGTTAAGTGTAATCCGGATGACACTATTGGTGATTTAAAAAAACTTATAGCCGCCCAAACCGGAACGAACTATCAGAAAATTGTGTTAAAAAAGTGGTATACTATTTTTAAAGATCATATAACATTGGAAGATTGTATCCTTCAATTTTAATACTATTAATAATTATGTTGTAGATTTTATGATTTCGTAAACTTTTTACGTAACTAGCATCTATGTGCATTGGTTTATAAAGCTATTTTGGTTAATTTTTTTTTCAATTTAATAAAATGAGAAAATCAATACTCTTTTCTAAATGAAATAAGTGATTTTTCGAACTGCTGGAATTTATATTTCGATAAGTTTGTGATTTTAATAAGTAAAATATCTCAATTGAACTTTTTTGTGTTAAATGTAGACTATGAAACTGTTGCGTACAATTTATTTGATACAAAACAATTTCAATTCATTTTCGTATAAAACTATGATAATTTTGATTTGTTTTAGTCAGGGATGAATCCAGTGGGGGTTTTGGAATTGCCCCCCTCCCCGAAATTTTAATACAAGCTGTTTAAGAATATAGCAATTTAATAGGAAGTAAAATTCTTTTTATTCGCTTTGTTTACAGTTATGTTAAAAGTTGCTACCAAAACATTTTAAAATGGTTCAGTTAGTCGTATTAGTTGTATATTTTTAAATTTCAAAATTACAAGGTTTATTTTTGACGGAAAAATGAAACTTCATAAAGTAGGGATAAAAAGAAATGATCTTTTAAAATTTAACTTTGACGTTTGCTTGTATTTTATGAAAACTGATATGCTTTTATTGCAAATGTGTGAAAGATGTAAAATACTGACGAGCTGAAAAAAATATTATTATTGTAAAAAGTTAATGAACCCGTTAGAATGTTTTTACAATATGTTCTTTAATGCTACATTGTTGTTTATAATCGGTTATTTTACTTGAAATTATTGTTGACACTTGCTTTTACATTATTTTAAATTACATAATAAATCATTTTTTACATATTTGGTTTTATTCTGGAATATCCCAAAAATATTTTCTCAGTAAAAATATAAAAAAATCTCTGCCCTCCTCAAAAACACCCTCCCCCTCCGGAAACATTTCTGAATTTATCTTTGGTTTTAGTACTAAACTTTGGAAGCTTATATATTAATTAGGTTAATCTGACTTTGTATGATCGATTATTTGTTTTCACGGATAGTATGAGGAGCTTTACGTCGAAGTCTTATTCCTTTGATAATAGTGATTTTAATTTAAAATGAGTATAAAAATTATTTCATTATTTTTGTAATTAGAGGATTGTTTTTTCCCTCATGAGATGTTTTTATACACCAGCTAATTAATAATTGGTTATATAGGCGGTTGTAAATCAATATACAAAAGCCAGTATGTTAATATCTAATCTACATGTTGGGTGAAATTCTGATTTAACAACTCATTTATGTTGCATTTGATTTGAAAATTAATACTTTTTGTTTTGTATGATGGTGAGAAATGCAAAATTAAAATAAACTAACTAATAAATTTGTAGATATCTATCGTACTGAAAATGGAATATTCCTTAATGATTTATTATATAGATGAAATACACGATGGAATGAATTTGGAATTATATTACCAGTGAAACTGCTGGACATTTTCAAAATATACAATTTTTGGTAAATATAAGTTTGTAATTTATATATAATTAAAATAATTTTATATTTACGTTTTCACCTAAGTATTGTAAGCCAAAGTCGATGATTTATTTTTAAGATATATCCTTTACGAATGAAGAGCTCTTCGGTTAAATGTGAAATAGACGTAACATTTTAATTATTAACAGTTATAATTAAAAATAAATCATAGAAATTTATTTATTTGTTAATCTTTTCTCTCTTTTTTTTTTTTTTTTGCTTTTTGATCAGTATTAAATATTAACTAAAAGCTCAGAAATTATATTATTCTGTTCGTATTTTAAGATCGTTAATGAATTCAACGATTAATAAATTTTTTGTAAAAATGTTTTCCATCGTCGCACTGTACTAAATATTTTATTTTTTTTAGCTTACTCGATACAGTTTTCTATTTTCATTTTCACTTTCAGCCTTATTATTATTCTTGTTTGTCCTTATTTCACATCTTACGTATCCATTAAGTGAAGTTTTCTATAAAAATTAAATATGGGTAAATTAAAAAATACATTTTATACACTATATATAATGTTTCATTCTGTATAAATATTGTACATTAAATAATTTACGTGAAATTATCAAGAATTACAATTTCACCAAGCAACAATTTTTATGATAAAGCGCAATAGATATTTCAGATACGTTCGCATTATGGCGTATTAACATCGGCCTTGCGCGTGTCTCACAGTATATACTTGAAATATTTTTTAATGACAAGTTAGAAATTAGTATAATTAATATGAAATTATTTCCTCACGCAATGACGCTGATGAATGTTCTACGGGTTATTTAAATCACTAAGTAATATAATGTTTCGTGGGCAAGAAACGAAATTATTTTAGGAAATTAACAAACAAAAATTACCAATACCACATACAGAGGGACCTTGTTAAAAGTGAGACTATGAGTTAGGCACTGTTTTGGAAAAACGAAATCTTGATTGCCCTTTGTTAAAATCTAGTGCTTAATTGAATGCTGTATAGTTAGAGAGGAATGTAGTTATTATTTAGCTGTTTTAAAACCAAGATACTAGTAATGGCACAAAAATCGCAGAGCTGCGTTTTTTGGAATTGTTCTGACAGATGTGCAGTTGCGATTCAGAGCAATGGTCGGAAAAACTACTGCTCACTGCTCTGACAATTGCTGTGACAGCTGTATGACAATTGCTTCGGTAATTGCGCTCCAGAGCATTAAGTTGACAAACAGCGTATTCTCTTTTGTTGAATGTTCCGTAGCCTCTGCTCAACCAGTCGCATTATTACATAAAACAAGTAGCCAAACGAAATATTTGTTATTGCTAGCGACAGCATGTTTTCTTTATTACGCAATATACTTCGTGAATCAAGATCTTATCTTGTTTTCCGAGAATTAAAATTATTTCAAGATGTGATACTAGATGATATATGAACGTTTGGGAATTTATCACAAAGAGTAACGTACTCATCTTTTTTTCTACTATTTTCCACTTATAAGTGCTATTTTTTGTTTTTTTTTTGTTTCGTTGATTTTATAAATACGATTTTTCTATTATGTGAAAATAAAAAAAAAAGTAACTTTATATTAATCAACCGTTTCGCACACCAGTTATTAGGGCACAGATAATAATAGCGTTCCGTAGCAATTGCTCCGGAGAAGTAGCGAAAAACTACTGCTCATTTCAAATCACTGCTCCGGAAAATAAGCAGCTACAAGACACCAAGTCAGCATATAGTTGTGATGAAGTGAAAGAAAACAAGAAGTAATTAAAACTGTCGCTCTTTTCTTCTAAACCGAATCGTTACAAAAATTATCAAAATTTGTAGTCCTAATATTAGGCTCCACTAAAATCACTTTGATAGTGATGATTGTTCATTTTTGTGTCACTGCTTCACGATGATTCCAACACTATTTGATGGTACGGCACTAGAATAATTAAAGAAAATGACAAAATCCCGAAATTGTTTATTATTTAAGTTACGATACTCAAAATATGTTCATTTGTGTGTTAGGCAATAAGATAAGTCAAATTTTTAAAAATAAAATTAAATAGTTAAATATTACACTATTATACTAGATCAGCGGTTCTTAACCTTTTTCACGGTGCGGACTGCTTTTTAGTATATTATTTTCACGTGGCTTCCCAATTATTAAGTAACGTAACTTAAGTTTCTTAAAACTAAATTATAATCAGTACATATTGAGAGTTTTCTTTTAAGTTAGTAATTAAGTATCGAACAAATTTGGATGGAAGGAAAAAATATGTCAATATATTTTATGATATATTGACAAAATTTCATGTAAATTGAAAATTTACAATAAAATAAAACTTTGCGTTTTTTCGATATTTCGACTAATCTTTGCGGACCATCTGTGACGAAATAATGAACCCTGTAGATTAAGAATCGCTGTATTAGATTATACAGTAGGTAATAGTGGAGTAGAGCAAACGTTTCAAGCAATTTGGTTAGCAACCAAGAGATCAAAAGTGCACTTTTTGCTGTTTGTTAATAAATACTAGCATATTGTTCAGTATGGCTGATAGTTCGTTTTTATCGTCGATTCGTTAAAAATCGTTTTTGATTTTTCATTCGACAATTCGGTAATATATATTTTTTTATTCTTTCATTCCGGCTTTTTTTCATTACTTTTGTGTTTTTTTTCGTACTTTTCCTCGTCTAGCTTTTTTCGGATTTATAATCCTTACATTTGAGCTTTTTGAAATAGCCCATTTGACGGCTTCGACTTCATTCGCACTCGTCGTTCGCTTCGTTTCAATATACTACTTCGGCGAGTTTGGTTTCATTCTTTCGTATTGCTAACAAATTTCTGGAATAAGTTTGGTCCTCCAGGAAGTTGTCGAATTATACATGTAACATTTGGTCCACCGGGTCGGATACAATAAGACCTTTTATCGTAGAATTGAATAAGTCTCTTCCGATGTACATGCAATTAATTAAAAAATTCGTTAAAATCAAGGCCCAGTGAAAGCCTTTTCGTAATTGTTGTTCATCTGTTGGTTATTAGGGTTTTTTTTTGTTTTTGTTTTTTTAAACACATACATTGGAACGAGAACGTCGTTATGCTGAAAGACAGTTAGAGTTGGTTTAGTCTCATATTGCAAATATATTAAAAGAAACTTTAAACAACGTTATCATAGCAAAAGTTGAAAATTTTGCTGCTTGCTGCTATTTATCTAGTGCGAGCTGTCAGTTTTCGAGAAATAACTTCCAGCTTAATTTGCGCAAAACTTGGGTCGCCCCAATTAAACAGACAGCGATACCTCCGCTGGAATTACAAAGCGCGTTACTATTATCGAAACTGGTGGTTCGAATTGCTAGTAATGTGAAAGTTAATTTCGGAAATATTTTTTCTTTTCCGATTCTACGACACCGTGTTTGTATTAGACCATCCGCTTGAAAGATGGAATTATTTTGAGTATTTTGAAATTGGTCTTACAAGATCACCGAATAGTCATGGCGAACGCCAAGCGATTCGGAAATTGCAGACGTCTGAACGCAATAGGCGAGTCTGAAGGGATCATTGGGATCCGCGGCAGGAGAATAACTTGCCGCTGAAAATGGTAGCTTCAAGAACATTGCCTATGATTTTGTTTATGTTCAATCGCATACCATTGCATAGTTTTGGTGCATTCAAATTAGTTTTAGCGTACTTAAACTTTTGAAAACGTATCTGATTTCTTTTTAAAAATACATCGCCTTTTATATTTGTGAATATAGTTCTTAAAACGTTTTAAATACTTTTTCAGATCCCTTTCTTGTACATACAAATTGGAAAAACATATCTAAATTCTTTTTTTAAAAAAACATCGCGTTTTATATTTCGGAATAGAGTTTTAAAACGATTTAAATAATTTTGAAATCGCTTTATTTTAAGTAAAACTTTGGAAACGTATCTAAATTCTTTTTTAAAACTACAACGCGATGGAAATTTGGGAAAATATTTGTAATCAATTTTATAAAATACAAAAACATATGACGCTGAATTAAAATTATAATTTCTAGAACAAAATCTAAATTACTTTTCGTAGTCTTAGTTAGATTAGAGTTCTGTGTTGCTAACAATGTTTTGTTTTTAAGATTTTATTGTACCGGTAATATTACCATAAACAACTGTGATCTTAACTTAAATTTACTATTAAATTAGTGTCTCCAATGAGACACTAAATTATAATACAAGAACTCTGTAAATATGATAATAACTAACTATATACATATAATAACTGAAAACAAAGAATTGATATGTTGGAAAAGAGATACATCGTCTGTGAACTTTTGCAGCTTTTAGGTAATCGGGAGAGCGTCCCGGCACCACTTCCTTCTCAGTCGTCTAGGCGGATTATCTGGAAGTCCAGAAGAATACCTTCTGTTGATGTTGGGATTACTGCTATGTTGAAATTTATCGAACAATTTTTGATATTGGTGAATATACGCTAAACAATGATACAAAATTGTAATGATGCATTATTTAACGAATAATTTTTGAAACACTTTGCATGTTTGCTGTAGTTTATTTAAAATTTCGTGAATGTATCTAAATGCATTTTTAAAATCGTAACTAAAATAAAATTACGTCGAGGAAATTGTTGCAAATATTTGTGTTAAATTTGAAGACGTGTTTTATTCCGAATAAGTTTTTTAAACAGTTTGCGTGTTCGCTGTATTTTAATTGAAATTTTAAAAAACTCGGAGTATAGTGATATAATTCGAGAATTATAGTAGGAAGTATTTTTAAAAATTCGGACATAGTTTAAAATATACTATACAAAGCAAAACCGATACTCTTAATTTCTTGATACGATGAATAGAAGGAAAAATTCGGCAAACCGAACAATTTTGACCAAAAGAAAAAAACTTTGATAATTTCGGAAGTTGGATCGTCACACGAAAAATCTTTATGACACTGTAATCGCTGTGATGAAGCCAACGGAAAGACGCCAGAACGCGATCTAACGGCTGGAATATGGGGGTCAAAGGTCAAAACGGAAAAATACGGTGTTTATGGCGCTGATGGTCTGCCTGCGGCGGTGCAGGGGGTTGAATACGGTATCCGGCTGTTGAGCAGGGTGCAGGGGGGTTGCTAGAATACGAACGAAGAGCGTAACGATCATTATTAGAAAAGTGTTAAATACAGATGGCTTCAGCAACCTTGACGTCACTCACCGTGTATAGTCTTTTATTTGTAATTTATACAAAAGAAAAAACTTATAAATTTAATTAATATACATAAACAATGTAAATTTTAATACATAAACAGTAAATAAAAGTTGAAAATCGATTATTGTAATATTAAGTTACGAGTTATTTTATACCAACATATTTTATTTTTAAACGTAAAGTAGATTTCCTAGTTGAATACAACATTCTGCAAATGCTGCAAACTGCTATTTTTATTTCAAATTTCCGCCTAAATTAAATCAGACAATCATAACTCATTTATGGTGTTTAGAAAATTACCATATAAAATATAATTTAAATAATTGTTTTTTAAAAATTACACAAATGAAAGAAAAAATTTATGACAATAACGAGTCAGCATATATATTAAACAGTAGGGGTGATAAAACACACCCTTGTTTAACTCCTCTGCGTATGTGTATTGATTCCGATTCGTTATTTTCTATACGAATTTTAACACTCTGCTGCCAATATAATTTCTGTATGATCCTTTGATCGTATTCATTTATCCCTTTCTGTTTTACTATTTGTATTAATTTATCGTGCCTGACTCGATCGAAGGCTTTTTCATAGTCCAAGAAGCATATGAAAACGTCGCGTCTTTGGTCCCAACATTTCTGTAGCTGTATATTAACTGCGGCCAATGCTTCTCTGATACCACATCCTTGACGAAATCCACACTGACAACCATCTAGATCTTGTTCGCATTTGTTACGTATACGCGCGTGCACTATACGTAAGATAATTTTTAGTAAGTGACTCATCAGGCTAATCATTTGGTAGTTATTACATGTACTAGCTTGTGCTTTCTTCGGTATAGTTACAAGTACTGACTGCAGCCATTCATGAGGTATTTCACCTGCGCTACAGATACTATTGAAGATTTCTGTTAATTTTAATACATTATCCTTATCTAATAATTTAATTATATCAGCTAGAATGTTATCTAAGCCCATCGCTCTCCTAGGTTTTGTCATTTTTATGGCATGTTTTACTTCTGACGGCACGATGTCTAATTTTACATCGCTAAGTATCTCCGCTGTATTTTCGTTTTTTGTATCTTGGAACATATTCTTTACATACCGTGCCCATACTTCTAATTTGTCTTCCGTATCAACCGCTATTGTACCGTCTTCTTTAAATAATTTCGCTGGTGTTTTCCTCTTAAATAATCTTATTACTTCTTTAATTTTCCAGTGTATATTGAAAGAGTCGTATTTCAATTTCAATTTATTTGTTCAATTGTGTACATTCTTATATTTGTGTATCTAAAATATGGTTACCACAAATGCGCATTGTTGCGCGAGCAGTGGCGATTATCATTATATAACTATTTTACTTTATTTATTGTATTAACTATTAATTATTTGCTTCTTACCTAGTGCAAAAGCCAACCTAGTTACTGATAATTTTCATTTTTATCAATCCTATTGGCTATTGTTTGCAAAGCGACATTTATTTGTTTAATATATATACAGTAGTGTTAAAATTATGTACAGCTTATTTCTAGATCACATTATGAGTTACGATAAGTACAGTTACTAGCATATTTTAGAGTAATTCATACTTGCATACTACAATTATGCATACTCAGGCGTACAAAAGTTCTAACCTGCACGAATAAACGCATACATTCCACAAATACTCATACAGAAAGCATTGCACACATAATCACACTCCCAGAATCTTACAAGTACTATTCATAAGGTTAAGTAAAGTTTAATTGGACTGTATTGAATTTGAACTTCTAACACCCCTTAATGCTACAAAGAGCAATAACCAATAATGTTAACTGTTTTCACAACAATATTTCTTTGTTAACTATATATAAGGTACATTTTGATATATACATAAGGCAATGTTGCGGAAAGCAGATTTAAGCAATGTTATATTCCAAAATTACACAAGTTAAACAGCTACATTGCCCCATGTTCACGGAGAAATTTATCAATTAATTATAAAACTAATCATTTATTCTCCCTCAGTCCCTTTTGTTAATACACTTCAACAGTAAATTATAAATTATGAATAACATCATGCTATAGATTACTATAATAATAATAATAATAATAATAATATAAAAACCTATAGAAAATAGCACTAAAAATAAGAATCTATCTATCGAATCGTTTCACCCCATGTAGGGGTATCGTGACCATGATCTGTCACCCGGTTGATCAGACTGCGCCAACAATTCCGATCCCTTGCGATGTGTACACAATCCTGAAAGGTACGACCAGCAGCTGTGCACACTGCGTCCGTCCATCTAGTCGGCGCACGACCTCGACTCCTTTTTCCATTGACCTTTCCTTGGACGAGCACCGTTTCCAAATTGTTCGCTCTGATCACATGACCAAAATACCGCAGTATCCTGCAGAGCACTACAGATGATAGCCTCTTCGGGTTACCAATCTCATTTATTATGGAAACATTTGTTCTTCTGGCTGTCCATGGGACACGCAGCATACGCCTCCAGCACCATATTTCGAGTGCGTCTATACGTTTTTTGTCTGCGCTGGTCATTGACCAGGTCTCTGCACTATACAGGAACACTGAGAAGACGAGGGAGTTCACTAACTGAATCTTTACACCTTTACTAACAGCGGAGTCAGCCCAAATTCTTTTTAAACGGCTCATTGCGGTTCGTGTAATCTGTGCTCTGTGGCGTATCTCATTTTTACATCCACCGCTGTTTTCCACTATAGAGCCTAAAAATAAGAATACCAATATGGAAATATGAAATAAAGTGAAGTAAAGCAAAATAAATGTATCCGAGTAACTATACTTGACGTCAAGGACAACAGGAGCAATCGGAACTAATTTTTAAAAGTAATTTGTATTCTAACTTAAACTAAACGTTTATTATAAATGAGTAGTTTTTTACATTATTAATGATAATAATGTACAAATTAATATTTTGTAAGATATCTTTATATTGTATTAACTGGTAACACTTAGGCAATAAAAGTTATGTCTATTTACATTGTAGTATTATACTTAATTAAATCATAATACTGAAACGGTTCGATCATATATTTCAGTTGTTTAAGAGAAATATTAATACTATTAGAAATTAAAGTGACCTTACTGCACACCAGATTTAGTCACATCCGAAAGAATTTAACAATGTAGTGTTAACCACTTTCATTCCGCAGTTTTTATAATTTTAGTCTGGGAAAGTGTTAAGTCTTCGTGCAAATTAACAAGTTTTGGAATTTACGATACACTAACAATTGAGAAATACTTCAGCGCCGCTTTATTACTTTTTACGCAATTGAATTATAATTAGAAGTTTTTTGTTTATATTTTTTGTATTTAAAGTACATCTATTGTTTAATGATCTCATTGTGAATGGGAGTAGTGCGTATTTTACTTTAAATTTTAAATTTTTAGATGTTTTTAGCATTTCTGCATTTTTGCTTGTAATAAAGTTTATTAGTATTTTTCGTTTGTATTTATAGTTTATTAGATTTGCTTGTAATGTTTCTGGTAACAAATTATATAGCACAGCACCCGTATATTTCGCTTGTTTTCGTATATGGTATTTATTAACGAAAGGTATGTATGCTTTTTATTTGCCAGCTGATCTGGCAATACCTGGGCGAACTTTTATACCAAATTTTTCTTTATTTTTTATTGCGTAAAGTAATAGTTGTAGGCTCTGCAAATGTAAACATTTTTCCGGATACGTCTAGGTTACAAAAGTCATTGATATAAATAAGGAATAAGACGGGACCCAGTATACTTCCCTGCGCTACACCGTACTCTTGTGTAACACTATCGCTATAGGTGTTAATTTTCGTAACAAACTTTCTATTGGTTAGGTACGATAGAAACCAATTGTAAATAAACCCACGAAAGCCACAAGCGAATAATTTTTTTAATAGTGTATTTTATGGTCAGCAACGTCGAACGCCTTACAGAAATCAAAGTAAATTGCCGCAACTGGACGACCTGTATCAAGATTTTCGAAAATAGCTGAAATATGGTTAAATAAGGCATCGTCTGTTTCTTTGTTTTATAAAAAACCATATTGATTTTCGCTGAAGTAATTTAGTTGTTTTAGGTAATTTAGAATTCTTACTTTTACACACTTCTCATAAATTTTAAATATAGTAGGCAATAAACAAATTGGTCTATAATTTGAAACACTTGAAGTAGTGCCACTTTTATAAATTGATATAATAATGCCCAATTTTAAAATATCCGGGAACTTAACTGATTTAATGGATTTGTTAAATAGACGAGTTAATGGTTTTATAAAAAAATGAATATTTTCTTTTATTAAAACAATAGATATTCCATCTGAGCCAAAAGAATTTTTATTAGGGATGGCAAGAATAGCAGTTTTTATGTCCTCATCGGTAAAATCAACGAATCCAAAAGATTTTACACTTTGGCTAATAACATTAGTATCGAGTGTGTTGTAGTTTATGTTTTTTTTTCATTGATTTAACAGCATTTGCAAAGTAACTATTAAAATGATTGGCTATCTCATATTCTTTCTCACACACCAATAAAGTTTCATCATTTACATTGATTTCCTTCAAAACAGAATTTTTACGACCAATTACATTTTTAACTAATGCCCAGTACTTTTTTTGGATTATCGGCACAATTTTGCAACTTCTGCGAGTAGTATTCTTTTTTTGTAACACGTATTAGTTTTTGTAGCTCTCTAGAAGTGTATTTATAGCGATAATTTAGATCCGCATTATCGGCTGATTTTTTAACTAATGTATATAAAGATTTTTTTTTCCATTGAAAGCCTAATTACGTCATTTGAGATCCATTCAGAACGTTTTCTCTGGAATTTGCAATTTTTACAGTTAACATTTGATCTGTTTAAAACATCTTTTATAGCTGAAATAAAAAAATTAAATTTATCATCAATAGACGACAGTGTGTCACAGTATATATGTATCATTTAAATTGCACATCTTTAAATTATGTTTAAATAACGCTTTGCCAGTAGTATGCGAGTAATCGTTTCGTCTTATTTTATAATTAAATTTAACTTTCAAATTTAGTGATTACAATCGAATGGTCTGAAAAATTACATGGAATAACCTCTATATTTACATCTAACTCTTTATTTGTAGTTTTTATGCCTCGAACAAAAACATGATCTAAACATGAAAAATACGAGTCTCTTAAATGATGCAAAGTTGATTGGTTTAACATGTTTTTAAATCCGGTCGTGCTTAACAGATTTAAATAGTTTACACTTTTTACCTTGTCAAGTAAGTTAATGTTTATATCTCCTGTAATCAACGCCATATCTTTTAGTCCACTTATGATATTTTTTAGTTTAATCAAGAATTCATTATGTTGAGATTCGCAAAAACGATATATCCCCACGAAAGATAAATAATTATTGTCTAATTTGATGCCAAAACCGACAGAATTACCGGTATAAATCGTTACTTTAAAATCCAAGATATGTACGTTTTTTTTTTTATATAAATTAAAACACCTCCCGATCTTTTATTTATTCTGCAGTCCTCTCGCATGATATAACCCGGTATTTGATATCGCCCTACCTCATCTTCAGTTAACCGGGTTTCAGTCAAGACGAATATATCGTATTCTACTTTTGTTTCTGCGAGTAATAATAGGAAATTATCAAAATGTGCTCGCAAACTTCTTACATTAAGAGTAAATATTTTTAGGTCTTTAAAATTCATTGTGTATTTTGGAAGAAAATTTATGTTTTATTCAAGCTACGCTATTTTTACGTTAAATATTTCAGTAACAGGAAACTCTGCTTATACTATTTGTTTTCAAATTTCTACTTTGAATAGGAGTTAATAATATGCGAATCTATGTTATTAAAACGTAAATCGTTATACATTAATGTAGAGGATAATAATAACAAGTAACTTACTTCGCAAGTCATAAATTTGTAGTTTACTTGGAGTATAAATTTTAAGATTTTGAAATTGGATTAAAGATATGTATTACAATTGTTTTATTAAGATATCTTACTAAAGCTTTATATGCACGTAGCATATCGCTATAAAGAGTAATGTTACAAATATTATATACTGCTCTACGATTTGCATACATATCTAAATTATAGTTTATATAAAAATTATTTAGTCGTTAACGCAGTGTAAATATAAATGTAGAGGAGTATACTGTGAAAGCTACTGGGTAATCTATGCTTAGCGGGTGTACAAAATATCTATAATAAAATATCGAGATTTTTTTAAAAATAAAGAAAACCTTATATATACCTCTATTGTAACAATTAAATTTATAAAATTAATAAACTTAACATTTACTGTTGAAGTTTGTATGAGTTCAGATGTAACGGAAAGAAAGAAGTGAAGATAAGAATAAAAATAAAATATGTAAAAAAACAAAAACTTATAGTAATGACAAATTACCTTTAGTCAATGCGTGACTCACTGAGACCAGAAATCTGGTCTAACGAGATTATTCTAATACCCCAGGTGCTCCTTCACCTTTTCGTGCAAAAATGTTGCCATCGCGCACCCAAACAAACTTCCAGTTACCGTCAGTACGAAGTCTTCTTGCCTCTTGTAGTAGTTTGGCGTTAGCTGCGGTGAGGTGTTCGGACATATAGAATTGATTGTTTGTAGTGACTCCAGTGAATCCTATATCCGACAGAGTAGGTTGTCGTAGTCGCCAGTTTTTTAACAATTCGAATTTTGTTATTCTTCTACAAAAACGAACTACAATGCTCGGAAACTGTCATCGTGGTGATTTAGAAAGCCTGTGGCAGATATCAACGTCCTTCTCTGTTATCTGCGTACCAACCATTTCACCAATTTTTGTCACTAACTTCACTATATTTTCGTTAGATGCAGTTGGTATATTGGACAAGATTATATTATTTTTTTGCGTCTGCTGTTCCAGTTTGTCCACCCTTCCTAATAACTCTTCATTTTGTTTGGTAAACGAGACATTTTCTTTCCTTACACTTTGCAGTAAGTCAATCGTCTCAGCCAGCTTAATTTGTGAAGCATTATACATTGTTTCTAGACTATTGATTTTATTAACCAATCGGTCCATTTGAGTTCTTAATGGGCCAATTTCGTTTTTTAACGTTTTAAAACTTCATCCATTTTATTTTTCTCTCGGCATTGAATACAGCGCCGTGATTGTTTAGCTGGTGCACCCATTCGTGACCATGTTTTTGCCGCAAGTTCAGCACATTCAAAGTGCAGGTAGCGTTCACACATAAAACAGTAAACAAAATCACTGTTTTCAGGCAACTTGTTCCTACATTTTGCACACGTTCCTGCCATAGTGCCGAGCCAAAAAATTTATACTTTAACAGAATTAGTGAAATAACTTTTACACTAAGGTTGATTACCGTCCACTTAATTATTAAGTAAGATTTCTTCAAAACAGTAACTGTAACACAATTAATACACTATCTAGATAGTAAATAAACAAAATTTTGTAACTTGTATTTTCTTTAACAAAACGAAAATTTGCATCAAACTTTGAACGCACAACAGCACAACTACTCAATCCAATAATAATAATAATAATCTTTCCATTTCTTCAATTTCTCAGCATTGTTCCTTTATCCGTAGACTTTGCTTGTCAAATTTTACGATGTATAATTTTTTGTTTTTTTTTGTACATTGTTTTGTCCGTGTTTTTAACTATACGCCTCTGGTTCATTAACTCCACGATTTCTTGTCATCCACGGTTTCTTTGGTGTATTAGTATTTTTTAGAGTCTGTGTGTATACTGATGTAATACTCTTTGTGATCTTGTTGTGTGTTATCTGCTTTTGTTTCTTCATAGACTTTTGAGAATGTTTTAACTGATCCTGTACGTTCACTTTATATTCAGTATTTCTCAATTTATCCACGTTTATCCTATTACCTAATTTTATTTTTTTCATTAATTTCCATCTGAGTGTGAACGCTGCGATAATGGGATTATGATCCGACCCCGCGTCTGCGTCGGGGTAGGCTGCTACTACTTTAATGGCATTTCGGAATCGTTCATTGATCAAGAGATGTAATCAATTTGATTGCGTATTACTTTTCCCTCGTCACTACGAGGTGATTCCCAGGTATGTAGCCTTCGTTTTGGAATTTTATACCACGTGCTCGTGATAACTACATTATGTTTTACGCAGAATTCGAAGAGTTTTTCTCCTCTTTCATTTGTTTCGCCTAATCCGTGAGAACCGACT
This sequence comes from Icerya purchasi, assembly GCA_039619475.1. Classification (NCBI taxonomy): domain Eukaryota; kingdom Metazoa; phylum Arthropoda; class Insecta; order Hemiptera; family Monophlebidae; genus Icerya; species Icerya purchasi. Next base: position 442,532,109 of record CM077116.1, read on the forward strand.
AAATTTCCGCGTTTTCCTGCGCTAATTTTTGCATTATAGTCTCCCATTATAATTAAAATTTCACGTGATTTAACTGTTTTCCTAATTTCTTCAATACCGCTATAAATTCTTTCAATTTCATCATCATATTTTGGGTCGTTGGTATATACACTGGTATAGTTTAAGATACTACTTTTGAACTTAAATCTAATAAGGGCTAGTCTATCTGAAAACGGTACAAAACCTATTACATGTGGAAGGTATTCTTTGCTAACTACTATCCCAACACCGTTAATATGTTTTGAGTTTTGATTACCGGAATAATATAATTTACTCTGTTTTTTGTTAATTTCTCCATTTCCAGGCCAGTGATGTTCACATATTCCAAGTATTTGTATTTCCATTCTTTCCATTTCCTGAAGAACGTTATCCAGTTTGTCAGTCGGATGTAGACTTCGGACGTTCCATGTAGCTATTTGATTTGCGAGTTTGTTTTACTTCATAATTTAGTTGTTACTTTATTGTTGTTACTTATTATTAGTAGTCGGTGGGATTCTTCGTATCCTGTGTCCATTAAAGGGCTGCACCGGACTCGGGGCCATTGCTTTATGATTTACTGCTATAATGATAACCAGGGGATGAATTACAGCAGTGGTTTCCACGTTGCCTTCCGCTGGATTTTTTTTAGGGTTTACTCCCTTAGCCGAATAACTCCGGTTTAAAGGCGTCGGAGACTCGCCTACTCATTCTGGATTGATATTCACCAATCCGATTGGGGCGCATTGTCACGAACGAGTTGCTGACAGTTTACTTGTTGGTAATGCAGTTATAGCTTAACGGTATTTTTAATGGTAGGAGTACCTTCGGCAATTGAACTTACCTCCATTTAACTGTGAGTGGAATATGTGAGTACTGCTTTAGCCTTCCTGATCGACGCCAAGCCCGTCGAAAAGGAAGTTACCACCCCGCACAACGTGGACGCGCAGACCTCACGGGTGGTTGTTTCATTTCTCTGTCGGTGAGAGTAGCATCTTATGGCAGTCGAGTGACTACTCACCAAAGACGATAACTCTAGCTACAACTACTTGTGACCCGCGGGGCGAAGAAACATTAATAAGATAATATTTACTTCAAACCTATTGCATTTTATAAACAACATTTCGTTATTGCATTAAAAATTTTTAAACAGTTTGGCTGCTAATATATGTAATTATAGTAAAAATATTGATTTTCTTCGTACATTACCTAAAATCATTTATGTATAAAATGTCTAGATACATAGTAACAGTAATATATAAAAGAAAAAATGTATTACCGTTTCAAATCGTCGTTTTTTCTTAATGATAAAGAAGTGTTTCTCATTCCTTTTAGTTCGTTTCCTGTATAAGATTAAGTAAGCAATGAAAATATTTCACGTTTGTTGCGGAGTGCAAGTTAATTTTTCACACACTATATATTTGATATGAATAGTATAAGAAATATTTTTTAACAAACGTGATTGAGTTTCATTTTTACTATGAATCTAGGATAGGTTGATTCAAGATGTAGTTAAAATAGTATATAAAATTAATCGCATTTTTTCTTGTTTTTCATAAGATGGCATTTATATTATTTGACAACTACTTTTAAAACTTTCGTTCAAATTTTATAATACATTTGAATTTTAAACTTAAGAACCGCACTTAGACAATTATTAAATAATTTTTTAACTTTAGAGAATTATATGATAAAAGTTAGATATGTATGATTGAATTTTTTTTCTTTCTCATTGGCAGGTCTTTTAAAGTTGACTGTTGTCTTTTTAATAAAACTAATCCATTGTCTTTTTCTGTTAAATTCACCGATTGTTCTTTCAACTTTTTGAAATCAGCAATGAATTGTTTACCTTCATCCTCTGAAATGTGTTTACAAGAGTAAGTGGAATGTGACAGTTCTTTACAAAGTACAAAGTTCTCGATTTTCAGTTTTGAATCTCGTATTCATCGTAACTAAATTAACATTTGCTCAGATCAGAGCCATGCTTCCCATTTGCATTTGAACTTGAAGATTCAAAATTTTCAATAGAAATGTTTTCATAATTTTCAGATCTTGATGGTTCAAAAGCGGGAAAATTTTTAAACGCATCCATGGAAATAAACGAGTTATTCAGATATTTTTCAGGTAATCTTTCATAACCATAGTCCGGATAATATAAAAATACCGCACAAAAATGTTTACAAACTAAGCGAAATTTTTCAAAGTCATAACAGTTGCAAGATGGAACGTTAAAATTAACTACATAATGTAGTTTTGGATTTTCTTCACTTTTAACGTAGAAAATATCATTATCTTCCTTTTTTCTGATTTTGTCAGTAGCATATGCGTTTTGAGCAGATTTGTACCTTTGGTAAACGTGTTTTACATACGTCGTAGGTTGCTGATGTAAAAAAGCAGGTATATGAGGATCAATTTTTTTCCATTTCGAACTTAATGTTGAGGATTTAATACGATTATTTTGAAATTAATAACTTAATGTTTAAAACGTTTAATTCATAGCTCGATGTTGAGTGCACATGAGCGGAGCGAACGACTTATTGACACAAAGGCGAGCGACGAGCAAAGGCGAACGATGAATACGAGAGCACAACGAATAAAACCAATACTGAGAGTAGAGCAATAAAAAATATGGTCGGCAAAACAGACAAACGCATGATTCCAGATAACTGGAAACGGCGAGGAACAAGTAGGCAAAAAAAAAGGTATCGATCTCGGCTGTACTAGCCGGTCAGCGGGCGGTCACATAAATGGCGGTTCGAAAATCGAGCGCTACACATTCATTAAAAATATACAACAAAATAAAACATAAACTAAACGAAAATATCGTAACAAACTCCCCCCATGAACCAAATGGGGTTCATGATAACGAGGATGACAAATTTTTAAAACGAATATTAACATAAACAAAAAATCGAAAATTAGAAGCAGATATGCGACCGCCAACATGAATTAAATTATTGCAATCTAGAAATACATTAATTGCAAATAATTTACTACGCTTATTTAACGCGAAAATATTACGAGTTTCGATTTTTAAGTTATGTGACACACGAAGTAAGAGTTGCGATAAAACAACTGCTGACTGTAATTCTAAACGAGGAATAGTTAACGCTTTAATTGGTGCTACTCGAGTCTTAGCGCAGACGAACGAAATTGTTACATTATTCTGGTCATCAGCAACGCGCATAAATACAACGGCACAATAGGCTTTGGGTGAGGCGTCGCAAAAACGACCGATTAGTTGGCGAGAAATTACATTACTTGAAAAACTGTGACAGCGAGCAATAAAATAATTCGATAACGATTCTAAATTTCGACGGTAAGACAAAAATTCACGTTCGAGTTCATGACTAATGGGATCATTCCAATCGAGCCCTTCACGCCATAAATCTCGTATTAAAATTTTGGCTCTAATTGTGATCGGCGATAACATACTGAGAACATCAAAAATACGAGAAATATCGGATAACATTGCGCGTTTAGTGACTGTACTAAGTAACTGGGCTAAATTTATAGATATATTAAAAACATCGGACTGCGGGCGCCACATTAAGCCTAATACAAAGCCAAAGATTCCGATCCTAACAATCTAGCGGTTAATGTTTCAATTAGTAACGGATCAATATGATTTAAAAAATTTACCGAGTTACTTTGATATTTTCTCAGCGGAAAATTAGCTGATAGCAAGGCTGCGTGTATGAGCTGTTGTAATTGTAGAGCTTCCTCGAGGGAATCAGCTCCGGTCATAAGATCATCCATATAGAAGTTTGAGTTGATCACGTTAGCGGCGTTCGGATGCGAAGTTTCAAGAGAACGAGCGATAGTTTGAAGATATTTAGTTGTGAGACACAACGCAGGACTGGTACCATATGTCACCATAATAAGTTCGTAGTGGCTAACGGATTCTGAGGGATCAGATCTCCAAACAATACATTGGTACTTTCTGTCATCTGGGTGAATTAAGATTTGTCGATACAACATCTCAATATCTGTACAAAATGCGACGCGATGAGAGCGAAATTTAATTATCACATCGAACAACTCAGGTTGTAGCGTTGGGCCAGTTAAAAGGTGATCATTTAACGAAGTACCAGACTCATCGATAGCAGATGCATTTTATAGTTTCAAAACCGCCGAAATTATTATACTAAGGAAGGTCAATAAACCCGAAGAGGAAGTATCTTCTTATAGGCCTATATCTACATTACCTTCTATCTCCAAATTGTTTGAAAAATTGCTCCTAACAAGACTTCGGCCATTTACTGATGTTATAATACCAAACGAGCAATTTAGTTTCCAGAATGAACATTCAACTACTCAGCAGGTACATCGCGTTTGGCTCGCAATCAATAACGCTTTAGAAGATAAAAAGTACTGCTCAGTAGCATTCTTGGACGTGGCTCCAGCATTCCATAGAGTATGGCATAAACGGTTGCTATCTAAAATAAATAATTACTTACCAAGTAATTACATTTCCTTGTTGCAGTCGTTTCTATCCAACAGGAAATTCCGTGTTGCAATTGATGATACTAAATCAAAATTTTATCAGATTCGAGCAGGAGTACCTCAAGGTAGTGTCTTCGGTCCTCTGTTGTACCTACTTTTTACAGCAGACATTTCGAGGACAAATAGCACAACCTTAGCCAAGTTTGCCGACGACACTGCGGTCCTTGCAGTAGGTAGCACTCAGAACGAAGCAAATGCTAAATTACAAAATGCATTACATTTAATCTCTCAGTGGACCTCAGAGTGGAGGATTAAATTAAACGAGGCAAAGTCAGTTCACGTGACCTTTGCTTTACGTCCATTAGACATTCGTTTGCGCGTTTATATAAAAAATATCCAGGTACTAATATCCAGCTCGGCTAAATATCTTGGCATTCATTTGAACACTCGTCTCACTTGGCAGCCGCATATTAAGGCTAAAAAAGAGCAAATAATGGAAAAGGTTAGTCAACTTTATTAGTTATTGGGTTGGCATTCGAAGCTAAGCTTATATCATAAGCGCCTAAACTACAAAGTGATCATCAAGCCAATCTGGACATACGGTATTGAATTATGGGGACATGCTAAAACGAGCAACTGCAATATCATACAGTGGCTTCAAAATAAAATTATACTAATGACAGCAAAAGCTGCATCGGTTTTGATGCTTGTTTCGAAATGGTAATTTGCTCTGACGATAAGTTATTCCGATGCAGCATAGAATGATGATTGCTATCGCAGTACAAATAATTTGAGCGATTGTACTCCGCAACGACGTGAAATGGATTAAAACATTTTACGCGCAATTTATTTTTTTTCACGATTTGGAAACGATCATTTACGTTTTTAGACCCGAACAATTTACACTGATTCAAAAAATGGCTTTCTTGGCACACAACACATTTTAATTTGCTCGAATTTGTGACAAACGATTTTCTTTCAGTCGTATCGAACACTGGCTTCGAGCCTTTGCTAGGTTTCGATGAATTAGATACTTCTACCGAACGATCGTCGGCATTCAACGATCAAATTTGCAAAAAATTCCACAATTCGTCGAAGGTTGGGTACGAATTAATCGAAGTCGCGGAATTTCCCCAGTCCTGAGAGGTCTTGGGATCAAGTTCTCCTGCACGCTATATAGGTTACAAATTTCGAAAACGTTGAATACTGTGCTTCACAATAGTCAGTGATAAAGTATTGAGAACCCAACTTTCATTCTGACATTTTATTACGCTTAATGCTTCACTGATGGATTTTTTTGTCTTCATGTTGTATTATAACAGTAGCAGCCACACAATAGTTGACATCGGTTTTTATAACTAAAAAAAATATCGGTAAAGTGTATTTGGTTTCTTTGTAGATAGCATCTAACAGACATAAACTACCAAAACGTTTCAATAATTCTTTTTGCCATTCAGCTTGATAAACAAACATCAATGATACTACATTCCCATCAATATCTTCATGATGATTGCGAAAAAATGTATCTTTTGGATTCCGCTCCTTATACCGCTCGAGTAATAGGCAACCGTTTCCTTTCCGATTTGACTAATATCGACTTAGCCTTATAAAACGAACCATTTAAGTTTAAGATACTAGACCTAATTGGTAAACGAAATTGATAAACACCGTTTTCGAGACGTTCATAAGTTGTTTCAAAATGTTCCTCAATAATTTTATGTGCGAGTAAAATTGCTGCGTTTTTGGAAGACGATTCCTCATTGGAATCCTCGATTTCGAAAAAACGTTTGAGTTGGTCGTCGATGTCTACCTTTGAAAGTCCGCAATACAATTTGGTATCGAGAAAGGACGATTTATGCAAGCCTGAGATTACATAACCGAATTTAGTTTTTCGTAAACACATACCCTAGAAAAAGTGTCTTTGATCTTGTTGAACGATTGTTTACACGGCTCGCATGCAAGTGCTGTCGTGTAATTAGATCTGATCGTCGGCATTTTCTTTCCTCCTTGCGCAGTCTCATTTATTGTTTATTATCACTCGTAATGTAAGTTTAAGTTTATGTTTTGGTTTCGATCACGTATGACGTTTGCTCGCTCGTTTTGTTTTGTTCCCGTTTTCAGTGGTTTGTCTCGTATTTTTATTTTGGTTGTTGTTTCGCTCGTCAGTTCTTTTGTTTCTCGTTCGCCGAAAGCAATTAATTCGAAATAGCCCTTTTCGGGGCTACCCGCGCATTTTAATAAAGTAAGTCGAAATCGATCAATATCTTATTTTCGTATTTTCTTACCTTTTTATTTAACTCACAGAAATTTACATAAAACAGATCTTCTAAAATATATTCGACATATTCAGTGTTGAGAACTATATGTACATCACCAAAAGAAAGATCACTCAATTCAGCAAAATTAATCTTAGGGAATTATTGCATTACGTTATTAAGGTTGCTATGCGATTATGTGTACGGGATTTTACTGATTATTTCCGCCTTGATAGCCAAAAAAATATTTAGAAAAACGAGATTGCAAATCGAATTGAGTTACTGAATCGAGAATGGTCGAGTTATCATTAATACCGACAAGAACGGTTGCATTTTCATTTTTCGTAAGTGGGTGTAAAATACGCTTGCAAAATTCACAACAAATTAACGTAGTTTCAGAGGCTTGATGGAGTAATAAATGAGCGAGTACGATAACTGAAATAGTTTTCGTCTTTATAACCGCTGTTGACAAGAATATCATTTTTTGAGTTGCATCGACAGTCATATCGTCGATTTAGCTATAATCGAGTTCGAATTAGTTATTGGTTGTTGAGAATCCGGTTTTGATGCTTGTTCCGAAATGGTAATTTGCTCTGACGATAAGTTATTCCGATGCAGCATAGAATGATGATTGCCATCGCAGTACCAACAATTTGAGCGATTGTACTCCGCAACGACGTGAAATGGATTAAAACATTTTACGCGCAATTTATTTTTTTTCACGATTTGGAAACGATCATTTACGTTTTTAGACCCGAACAATTTGCACTGATTCAAAAAATGGCTTTCTTGGCACACAACACATTTTAATTTGCTCGAATTTGTGACAAACGATTTTCTTTCAGTCGTATCGAACACTGGCTTCGAGCCTTTGCTAGGTTTCGATGAATTAGATACTTCTACCGAACGATCGTCGGCATTCAACGATCAAATTTGCAAAAAATTCCGCAATTCGTCGAAGGTTGGGTACGAATTAATCGAAGTCGCGGAATTTCCCCAGTCCTGGGAGGTCTTGGGATCAAGTTCTCCTGCACGCTATATAGGTTACAAATTTCGAAAACGTTGAATACTGTGCTTCACAATAGTCAGTGATAAAGTATTGAGAATCCAACTTTCATTCTGACATTTTATTACGCTTAATGCTTCACTGATGGATTTTTTTGTCTTCATGTTGTATTATAACAGTAGCAGCCACACAATAGTTGACATCGGTTTTTATAACTAAAAAAAATATCGGTAAAGTGTATTTGGTTTCTTTGTAGATAGCATCTAACAGACATAAACTACCAAAACGTTTCAATAATTCTTTTTGCCATTCAGCTTGATGAACAAACATCAATGATACTACATTTCCATCTATATCTTCATGATGATTGCGAAAAAATGTATCTTTTGGATTCCGCTCCTTATACCGCTCGAGTAATAGGCAACCGTTTCCTTTCCGATTTGACTAATACCGACTTAGCCTTATAAAACGAACCATTTAAGTTTAAGATACTAGACCTAATTGGTAAACGAAATTGATAAACACCGTTTTCGAGACGTTCATAAGTTGTTTCAAAATGTTCCTCAATAATTTTATGTGCGAGTAAAATTGCTGCGTTTTTGGAAGACGATTCCTCACCGGAATCCTCGATTTCGAAAAAACGTTTGAGTTGGTCGTCGATGTCTACCTTTGAAAGTCCGCAATACAATTTGGTATCGAGAAAGGACGATTTATGCAAGCCTGAGATTACATAACCGAATTTAGTTTTTCGTAAATACATACCCTAGAAAAAGTGTCTTTGATCTTGTTGAACGATTGTTTACACGGCTCGCATGCAAGTGCTGTCGTGTAATTAGATCTGATCGTCGGCATTTTCTTTCCTCCTTGCGCAGTCTCATTTATTGTTTATTATCACTCGTAATGTAAGTTTAAGTTTATGTTTTGGTTTCGATCACGTATGACGTTTGCTCGCTCGTTTTGTTTTGTTCCCGTTTTCAGTGGTTTGTCTCGTATTTTTATTTTGGTTGTTGTTTCGCTCGTCAGTTCTTTTGTTTCTCGTTCGCCGAAAGCAATTAATTCGAAATAGCCCTTTTCGGGGCTACCCGCGCATTTTAATAAAGTAAGTCGAAATCGATCAATATCTTATTTTCGTATTTTCTTACCTTTTTATTTAACTCACAGAAATTTACATAAAACATTTTTGGGCCTCCCGGCCGGATCATAAGAAAAGGATCCGGCAAAAATTTGGTGTTTTTTCCGTGGGTGGATAAGGTGGTTAGAAAATCGAAAAGTAATTTTTATGTCATTGGAAAGTTAAAATAATATTCGCGTAAAGACATTTATTTTATAGTTTTCGTTGTTTTTATTAAAATTCGTAATAAAATCGGCAACGTACTAAGCGCATATAAAAAGTTGTCGAAATTTCCCACACATTCGGTGTTTCAAAATTTAGTATATTTAGTGCGTCGAAATTCGGTAGATATTTGGTGTTTTGAAAATCGGTAAATATTCGGTGTTTTAGAATTCTACGCATATTCGGCGTTGCAGAATTCTACACACGAAAAGTTTCGTCAAAGTACACTCGCTCGGCGCTTTAAATCGTGTTTACACCACTCACCCAGCGATTTAAATTGTGTTTACATCACTCGCCCGGCGATTTAAATTGTGTTTAGGCTGTCGCTTAATTTGTGACTAATCGTAGTCAAATTAGTGCGACAGTTTTCCTAGCTCGTAATAAGTCAATTTCGGAGTTTTATTGATTTGAACAAAATGAGTGAAAAAGGTTCGGTTTTGGAAGCATTAAACCGCCGTAAATGCGCTGCGTTCCGATCAGCAAACTCAGCAAAGGCTCTCGTTCATGCTGCCTTACTCGAGGCTCCGTCCAGTGAGCGATCTAATGAAGTCGCTGTCCGACTTGACTCGTGGAATACTTGCCTAGGAGAGATCAGTGACGTCATTGCATCTATCCTAGACAATACAGACTTAAAAGGAAAATCCGCAGATCAGCTGGAGGTAATAGAGGGAAAAATGTATGAGCAATGGCAGCAAAGTAAGGAGGAATACGATTTGGCCAAGTCCAAATTAAACACCATGAACGATTTTCTTTACAACAGCGGGACCAAGACAGTCGCTCCACGATGCGTCTTATGCGATAAAGGGCATTACCTATCACAATGCCCACAGTTTATTACAAAAAATATCGCCGATCGGTGGCGTTTTGTAAAAGACAAACGGCTTTATATAAATTGTTTACAGCAGTTCCATTTTGCGAATGATTGCAACTCGTCCCAGTGCAGAAGGTGCAACAAGACGCATCATACTATGCTGCCACCTCTTATAGTACTACATTGCCGCATGGATCGACTCCTCTGACGCAAGTTTTGCCTTTTCAACAATCTATACAACACAACATACAACACAACATACAAACAACAGCCATGACAGTGGCAATAACTTAGCGTCATTCTCAATGCAAGTAATTCGATGGTCAGTTCCAATGCGATGCTGATGGGAACGACGCCAGTTCAAAACTCTGTTTACATTCGTTACTAAACTGCTCATCCGCCTGTACTCACTACGTTTATTATTTGTATCCTGGTTCAATCATCTCGTTGTACCATGGTAAATGCTGGTGGACTGACGGTAGCCAAATTACACAGTTTTGAGACCCTTTGGGTCTCAAGGGGGGGAAAATGTTGAACGATTGTTTACACGGCTCGCATGCAAGTGCGGTCGTGTAATTAGATCTGATCGTCGGCATTTTCTTTCCTCCTTGCGCAGTCTCATTTATTGTTTATTATCACTCGTAATGTAAGTTTAAGTTTATGTTTTGGTTTCGATTACGTATGACGTTTGCTCGCTCGTTTTGTTTTGTTCCCGTTTTCAGTGGTTTGTCTCGTATTTTTATTTTGGTTGTTGTTTCGCGCGTCAGTTCTTTTGTTTCTCGTTCGCCGAAAGCAATTAATTCGAAATAGCCCTTTTCAGGGCTACCCGCGCATTTTAATAAAGTAAGTCGAAATCGATCAATATCTTATTTTCGTATTTTCTTACCTTTTTATTTAACTCACAGAAATTTACGTAAAACAGATCTTCTAAAATATATTCGACATATTCAGTGTTGAGAACTATATGTACATCACCAAAAGGAAGATCACTCAATTCAGCAAAATTAATCTTAGGGAATTATTGCATTACATTATTAAGGTTGCTATGCGATTATGTGTACGGGATTTTACTGATTATTTCCGCCTTGATAGCCAAAAAAATATTTAGAAAAACGAGATTGCAAATTGAATTGAGTTACTGAATCGAGAATGGTCGAGTTATCATTAATACCGACAAGAACCGTTGCATTTTCATTTTTCATAAGTGGGTGTAAAATACGCTTGCAAAATTCACAACAAATTAACGTAGTTTCAGAGGCTTGATGGAGTAATAAACGAGCGAGTACGATAACTGAAATAGTTTTCGTCTTTATAACCGCTGTTGACAAGAATATCATTTTTTGAGTTGCATCGACAGACATATCGTCGATTTAGCTATAATCGAGTTCGAATTAGTTGTTGGTTGTTGAGAATCCGGTTTTGATGCTTGTTCCGAAATGGTAATTTGCTCTGACGATAAGTTATTCCGATGCAGCATAGAATGATGATTGCCATCGCAGTACCAACAATTTGAGCGATTGTACTCCGCAACGACGTGAAATGGATTAAAACATTTTACGCGCAATTTATTTTTTTTCACGATTTGGAAACGATCATTTACGTTTTTAGACCCGAACAATTTGCACTGATTCAAAAAATGGCTTTCTTGGCACACAACACATTTTAATTTGCTCGAATTTGTGACAAACGATTTTCTTTCAGTCGTATCGAACACTGGCTTCGAGCCTTTGCTAGGTTTCGATGAATTAGATACTTCTACCGAACGATCGTCGGCATTCAACGATCAAATTTGCAAAAAATTCCGCAATTCGTCGAAGGTTGGGTACGAATTAATCGAAGTCGCGGAATTTCCCCAGTCCTGGGAGGTCTTGGGATCAAGTTCTCCTGCACGCTATATAGGTTACAAATTTCGAAAACGTTGAATACTGTGCTTCACAATAGTCAGTGATAAAGTATTGAGAATCCAACTTTCATTCTGACATTTTATTACGCTTAATGCTTCACTGATGGATTTTTTTGTCTTCATGTTGTATTATAACAGTAGCAGCCACACAATAGTTGACATCGGTTTTTATAACTAAAAAAAATATCGGTAAAGTGTATTTGGTTTCTTTGTAGATAGCATCTAACAGACATAAACTACCAAAACGTTTCAATAATTCTTTTTGCCATTCAGCTTGATGAACAAACATCAATGATACTACATTTCCATCTATATCTTCATGATGATTGCGAAAAAATGTATCTTTTGGATTCCGCTCCTTATACCGCTCGAGTAATAGGCAACCGTTTCCTTTCCGATTTGACTAATACCGACTTAGCCTTATAAAACGAACCATTTAAGTTTAAGATACTAGACCTAATTGGTAAACGAAATTGATAAACACCGTTTTCGAGACGTTCATAAGTTGTTTCAAAATGTTCCTCAATAATTTTATGTGCGAGTAAAATTGCTGCGTTTTTGGAAGACGATTCCTCACCGGAATCCTCGATTTCGAAAAAACGTTTGAGTTGGTCGTCGATGTCTACCTTTGAAAGTCCGCAATACAATTTGGTATCGAGAAAGGACGATTTATGCAAGCCTGAGATTACATAACCGAATTTAGTTTTTCGTAAATACATACCCTAGAAAAAGTGTCTTTGATCTTGTTGAACGATTGTTTACACGGCTCGCATGCAAGTGCTGTCGTGTAATTAGATCTGATCGTCGGCATTTTCTTTCCTCCTTGCGCAGTCTCATTTATTGTTTATTATCACTCGTAATGTAAGTTTAAGTTTATGTTTTGGTTTCGATCACGTATGACGTTTGCTCGCTCGTTTTGTTTTGTTCCCGTTTTCAGTGGTTTGTCTCGTATTTTTATTTTGGTTGTTGTTTCGCTCGTCAGTTCTTTTGTTTCTCGTTCGCCGAAAGCAATTAATTCGAAATAGCCCTTTTCGGGGCTACCCGCGCATTTTAATAAAGTAAGTCGAAATCGATCAATATCTTATTTTCGTATTTTCTTACCTTTTTATTTAACTCACAGAAATTTACATAAAACATTTTTGGGCCTCCCGGCCGGATCATAAGAAAAGGATCTGGCAAAAATTTGGTGTTTTTTCCGTGGGTGGATAAGGTGGTTAGAAAATCGAAAAGTAATTTTTATGTCATTGGAAAGTTAAAATAATATTCGCGTAAAGACATTTATTTTATAGTTTTCGTTGTTTTTATTAAAATTCGTAATAAAATCGGCAACGTACTAAGCGCATATAAAAAGTTGTCGAAATTTCCCACACATTCGGTGTTTCAAAATTTAGTATATTTAGTGCGTCGAAATTCGGTAGATATTTGGTGTTTTGAAAATCGGTAAATATTCGGTGTTTTAGAATTCTACGCATATTCGGCGTTGCAGAATTCTACACACGAAAAGTTTCGTCAAAGTACACTCGCTCGGCGCTTTAAATCGTGTTTACACCTCTCACCCAGCGATTTAAATTGTGTTTACATCACTCGCCCGGCGATTTAAATTGTGTTTAGGCTGTCGCTTAATTTGTGACTAATCGTAGTCAAATTAGTGCGACAGTTTTCCTAGCTCGTAATAAGTCAATTTCGGAGTTTTATTGATTTGAACAAAATGAGTGAAAAAGGTTCGGTTTTGGAAGCATTAAACCGCCGTAAATGCGCTGCGTTCCGATCAGCAAACTCAGCAAAGGCTCTCGTTCATGCTGCCTTACTCGAGGCTCCGTCCAGTGAGCGATCTAATGAAGTCGCTGTCCGACTTGACTCGTGGAATACTTGCCTAGGAGAGATCAGTGACGTCATTGCATCTATCCTAGACAATACAGACTTAAAAGGAAAATCCGCAGATCAGCTGGAGGTAATAGAGGGAAAAATGTATGAGCAATGGCAGCAAAGTAAGGAGGAATACGATTTGGCCAAGTCCAAATTAAACACCATGAACGATTTTCTTTACAACAGCGGGACCAAGACAGTCGCTCCACGATGCGTCTTATGCGATAAAGGGCATTACCTATCACAATGCCCACAGTTTATTACAAAAAATATCGCCGATCGGTGGCGTTTTGTAAAAGACAAACGGCTTTATATAAATTGTTTACGGCAGTTCCATTTTGCGAATGATTGCAACTCGTCCCAGTGCAGAAGGTGCAACAAGACGCATCATACTATGCTGCCACCTCTTATAGTACTACATTGCCGCATGGATCGACTCCTCTGACGCAAGTTTTGCCTTTTCAACAATCTATACAACACAACATACAACACAACATACAAACAACAGCCATGACAGTGGCAATAACTTAGCGTCATTCTCAATGCAAGTAATTCGATGGTCAGTTCCAATGCGATGCTGATGGGAACGACGCCAGTTCAAAACTCTGTTTACATTCGTTACCAAACTGCTCATCCGCCTGTACTCACTACGTTTATTATTTGTATCCTGGTTCAATCATCTCGTTGTACCATGGTAAATGCTGGTGGACTGACGGTAGCCAAATTACACAGTTTTGAGACCCTTTGGGTCTCAAGGGGGGGAAAATGTTGAACGATTGTTTACACGGCTCGCATGCAAGTGCGGTCGTGTAATTAGATCTGATCGTCGGCATTTTCTTTCCTCCTTGCGCAGTCTCATTTATTGTTTATTATCACTTGTAATGTAAGTTTAAGTTTATGTTTTGGTTTCGATTACGTATGACGTTTGCTCGCTCGTTTTGTTTTGTTCCCATTTTCAGTGGTTTGTCTCGTATTTTTATTTTGGTTGTTGTTTCGCGCGTCAGTTCTTTTGTTTCTCGTTCGCCGAAAGCAATTAATTCGAAATAGCCCTTTTCAGGGCTACCCGCGCATTTTAATAAAGTAAGTCGAAATCGATCAATATCTTATTTTCGTATTTTCTTACCTTTTTATTTAACTCACAGAAATTTACGTAAAACAGATCTTCTAAAATATATTTGACATATTCAGTGTTGAGAACTATATGTACATCACCAAAAGGAAGATCACTCAATTCAGCAAAATTAATCTTAGGGAATTATTGCATTACATTATTAAGGTTGCTATGCGATTATGTGTACGGGATTTTACTGATTATTTCCGCCTTGATAGCCAAAAAAATATTTAGAAAAACGAGATTGCAAATTGAATTGAGTTACTGAATCGAGAATGGTCGAGTTATCATTAATACCGACAAGAACGGTTGCATTTTCATTTTTCGTAAGTGGGTGTAAAATACGCTTGCAAAATTCACAACAAATTAACGTAGTTTCAGAGGCTTGATGGAGTAATAAACGAGCGAGTACGATAACTGAAATAGTTTTCGTCTTTATAACCGCTGTTGACAAGAATATCATTTTTTGAGTTGCATCGACAGACATATCGTCGATTTAGCTATAATCGAGTTCGAATTAGTTGTTGGTTGTTGAGAATCCGGTTTTGATGCTTGTTCCGAAATGGTAATTTGCTCTGACGATAAGTTATTCCGATGCAGCATAGAATGATGATTGCCATCGCAGTACCAACAATTTGAGCGATTGTACTCCGCAACGACGTGAAATGGATTAAAACATTTTACGCGCAATTTATTTTTTTTCACGATTTGGAAACGATCATTTACGTTTTTAGACCCGAACAATTTGCACTGATTCAAAAAATGGCTTTCTTGGCACACAACACATTTTAATTTGCTCGAATTTGTGACAAACGATTTTCTTTCAGTCGTATCGAACACTGGCTTCGAGCCTTTGCTAGGTTTCGATGAATTAGATACTTCTACCGAACGATCGTCGGCATTCAACGATCAAATTTGCAAAAAATTCCGCAATTCGTCGAAGGTTGGGTACGAATTAATCGAAGTCGCGGAATTTCCCCAGTCCTGGGAGGTCTTGGGATCAAGTTCTCCTGCACGCTATATAGGTTACAAATTTCGAAAACGTTGAATACTGTGCTTCACAATAGTCAGTGATAAAGTATTGAGAATCCAACTTTCATTCTGACATTTTATTACGCTTAATGCTTCACTGATGGATTTTTTTGTCTTCATGTTGTATTATAACAGTAGCAGCCACACAATAGTTGACATCGGTTTTTATAACTAAAAAAAATATCGGTAAAGTGTATTTGGTTTCTTTGTAGATAGCATCTAACAGACATAAACTACCAAAACGTTTCAATAATTCTTTTTGCCATTCAGCTTGATGAACAAACATCAATGATACTACATTTCCATCTATATCTTCATGATGAGTACGAAAAAGGATATTATCCTTTGGATTCTGCTCTTTTTACCGCTCAATAATATTTCGTACAGCATCTTGATCTATATTATTTTGCTTCTGAAGATAATTAAATTTTAGAACATAATTTCTGATTGTCTTTTCTTCTGAATTAAAAGATCTTTTAATCTTTTGATGCATTTGTACAAGAAGATTTATTGTTCGCAAAATCAATGAATAATTTGTGAATTAGATATCATCCCTTATTTACCAAACTATGAATTTCATTCTGGACAGACTCATGAATAGGCTTATTAAGATTGTGTTGGTTGGTTAAAGAAATTTTAAAGTAATATTTTTGTTTGTCCTATGTGTATATTGATTTCTGAAATTCTACCTTTCACAGTTGCCAATGCATTAATCCTGTAACAAATTAATGTCTAAAATTTGGATTAGAAAATTACTTTCAATTAAAGATTCCGAATTACTTTCCACTGAATACTCATATCCCGTTATTGCAATAATATCTCGCAGTGCTTTTTCAGCATCATCATCCAAACTTTGAAAAGTAGCAAAAGAATCCTCAATTTCGAAATGTATAAACTTATAAAAATTTTTAATTGAAGTTCAGAACTTATCGTCATCATTAACATTAACTGCCATTCTATTTTATTTATTAATTAATAACGTAGTTAAACATTTGATAATGTCAACAAGTAGAGCATAACAACACTTGGTAGCAGCTAGCAATTTGACATTCAAATTTGATACAAAACTAATGTATCGCATATATTGGACCCTAATTTTGTACAGCGTTTGATATTGTGTGAAGAATACCATGATTATTATTACAGCACCATCAGATGGGAGTTTAGAAAGTCATTAATGCTTATATTTTAATAATTTATTCCAATGTGTACTAATTCTTCCAAACTATTTACACGAATTTATGATATTTTTTTATATATCAAACTTCACTTAATTTTTTTCATTGATTATGGGCTGGAAGTAATATTTTTGCTTCTGAGACATTGAAGGTTTTAAATAACCAAGAAACAATTACTTCCAAGTTCATCATGTAGAAGTAAAATTAAGAAGAAAAATTATAATCTTATAAACTAAAAATCAGCTATAATGAAGTTTTTTCTTCTAGTCGTATATATAAACACCTTTTTACTTCGATAATGCGCTTACATTTATTTATTCGATTCACACAAAAGAGTGAAGCATTTTATTATAAAAATATATAATTTTTTAAATGCAATAATAAAATAATTCTACATTGGAATTAGCAATGCCTTGTTTTACAAAATTAAAATCCAATGTATGTGATAGATTTAGTCTTGCGAATTTGATGTTACCTTTTTAAAATACGAATATTATATGTTATGTTTACAACAAATAAACGTACATGTTTTGTTTTCTTCATTTACAATTTCAAACCTCGATGTTACTTTCTGATTCGATGTATTTAATGTGATACACGGTGTGTGACGTCAAGGTTGCTGAAGCTATCTGAATTCAGCACTTTTCTCATTATTATTATTATCATGTTATTGCCTGTGACGTCACTGCACGGATCAGTGAGAAGGACATTTTTCTTCATCTTTCTCCTCCCAGAAGTAATAAGTGAAATTGTGCCGGTGGGAAGGGTCTACCTGGTCCAATTGTGAATCTAAACCATACATGGGCCCTATTAAATACCCACAGAAAATTTCATTGAAATCGGTTAAGCCGTTTAGGAGGAGTTCGCTTACAAACACACGTGTCCTACAATTTTATATATAAAGATAGAGGAATAGAATCAACATAACTGAAATTGCTCGATGAAAAGATATTTTTCTGTTAGAAGTCAAATTGTGGTGGCTAAACTACGCAAAAATCTCAAAATAGTAATAAACATTTGGTTTCCAACTAATCATACTGCTGATTTTCTTTGTTAAATAACGACATCATATTTGATTATTAGTTTTGTGTTAAAGACGGTAAAATGCTGTTTGTTTCATTACTTTTGATATTTTTTAACCATTTTATATAGCAAGTCCGATTCAATAGTCTAATGTTTACCCCCAAAACATGTTTTTTTATTTCTGGCTGAATAAATTTTACTTATTTTATATTAAATATATGTAATATTAATTAATTATTTATTTAATTATTAAACAAAATTCATTATTATTATTTAAATATAGTATTTTAAATTTAACGATTTAGAGTCTTCGTGCTTTCCTTCGGATTATTGTCGATTATTAATATAATAAAAGAGTGCATTTGAGAAAGCGTAAATGCCCGTTGCCCATTGCATCGAGGATTACGAAAAATCTAATGTGTTTTCCAAAAATCGGTTACTATACATTTAAATACAACGCTGCTGATTTCAACTAGAAATAACTGAAATAGTCGAAAGAAACAAGCAAGGAAAAATAGTTCCTCGTTCAGATCAACAGCTGAGCGAGTTATTTAAAACACATTCACATATTTCAATATTTTTAATAAAAATGTTTAAAGTTTAAATATTTAATTGTGTTTTAGTTATTCACATTACTTTATTTACTCCAATTTATTATTTATGTTTTATTTACTATAATATATATTATTATTATTATTGAACTTATAAATTACCGAAAAGTGGGAGAATTAACTGAAGTTAGAAATTATGAATTTTTATGAAATAAAAAGATAATTTCTTTTGGTATTTATAAATAAAATAAAATCGGAAGATCGAAAAAAACTTAATTAAACATAAAATAAAGACAAATTCCATTTATTACGCTTACACTATTTAAAAATAACTAAAATACTAAATAACGATTACAAGTAATAAAAAACAATTCACTAATTCAACTGCAAACCAGAATTTTTTTGCTCAATGAACCCACTGGAATGAGCAGTTGAAAAAAAGACATTCACATTCTTTGCTGCAACGGGCAACAGGCTTAAGAATTCTAAATGTGCATGTAAAAGTAAAGTGAGTTCCATACCCTTGACAGGGCGTTGGGATTGTGAAGTTAAGGTTCACAATGTACTAAGCCCAACGGGACTAATGAGAGTAGGGGGGCCAGTTCCTTTCTCTCGGCCGCCTTTACTTTCCCAGATTTCTCTGGTACCCAATTATTTCAGGCTGGGTAGGCTTGGGAGCGATTTGGATCCGGGACGATGTGCATGTATTTAAATTATTTTTTAAAGTAGCATCGGGGAATTTAAGTTAACTTTAAGATACACTATTTTAAAAACATCCATGGCAGATTTTATATTTCGTTTTTAAAATAATTATTGCTTTTTAGAAGTCTAGAACATAAATAATTTTTTTTTTTATGTTTTATCACAAGCCGTAGAGTAAATTAATTGTTTAGTTTCAATTTTTTCAAAGCAAATTTGTAAATTAAGAATAGCAGGAAACCAGCAGTAAAAATAGTGTTGAAGTTGCAAAATAGCAGTTGTTAAACAAAATGGCAATGTTGATTCTGACACATGTCCAATACAAACAAGCAGCAGCAGCAGCTACTTGGATAAATGTACAGCTACTGCAATTGTTATTCTAGTAGCTATTGCTATTTTTTCTTCCCTAGTATTTGTGAGATTTTATTTGTAAAAATGGTAGGAAATATATTATATAGTAAATTACACGGGCAACAAAATTTTTTTTTTTTTTTTTTTGGTGCCGGAAAACTTAGAACTGATTTTGGATATATTTGATGAGCTAAATGCAAAAATACCTAGTTTTTTTTTGTAGCAGCTTTAGTTTTCGAGATATAGGTTAATTGATTTTTATTTTTATAAAAAGCACAAATAATGAAATAATGGCACTTTTACGGGCCTAAACGGAAACGTGGTACCTAAAACTAGATTATATTAGGAAATGAAAATTGCTGATAACTGTACAACTTAGACCTTTTGTACCTGCCTAACCCTCACTGTTCCACACCCGCCGATATGTATTACCCGGAATCTGCCACTGCTGTATTCGGTTCGGTTTACAATTAAGTTTGCATAATTGCAGTTGTGCTCCACGTTTTTTGTTATGTGTGTGGCGAATACACTTTAAAAGAAAGCAGAAAACCTATTTCTGCCTTTGTGAAACGGTGTTATCTTGCTTATTTCGGCGTTCACTTGGAAAACGAAAATAAAGCTAGGGCTCTGTATTTAGTGTGTAAAACATGCGTTGAACATTTATGACAGTGGCCAATTGGAAAGAGAAAATCTCAAAAGTTTGGAGCAACAATGGTTTGGAAAGAACCGAGGAACCATTATGATGATTGTTATTTTTGTATGGTAAATATCAAAGGAATTTCTCGGAACCATAAACACAAATGAACATATCCCGATCTTAATTCAGCAAGGAAGCCGGTACCGCATTCGGATAAAATCCCCATTCCATTATTTAATAGTCTGCCTAGACGACTCTCGAAAAACGAAATCGAACCATCAGTGTCTGATGAAGATGGTAATGTGCAATCAGACAGCGATAGTGATTTTGAAGCAGATGCAGACAAGCCTCAACGTTCCAATCAACAAGAACTGAACGATCTCAATAGAGACTTGAAGCTCTCAAAAAAGTCTTCAGAATTACTCGCCTCCAGATTAAAAGAAAAGAATCTGCTTAAACAATGGGTACCAACATTACATTTTATGCTAAAAGAGAAACAGATCTGCTGCCTTTTTTCTCTCAAGAAAATAACCTGGCATTCTGTAATGATATAAAAAGACTCTTAGAAGCAATGGGTTTATCGAAATACACATCAGACGAATGACGTTTTTTTATTGATAGCTCAAAAGGTAGTTCAAAATGTGTTTTTTTGAACGACCGTAACAAATATAGAGCAATACCTATTGGTCATTCTACCATTTTGAAAGAGGAATACGAAACAATATCACTAGTCCTGAAAAAAATTAAATATGAGGAACATCAGTGGATAATTTGTGACGATTTAAAAATGGTAAAAACATCCTCCTTGGATAGCAAAGTGGAAACACAAAATATATTTGCTTTTTATGTCTTTGGGATAGTAGAGCTAAGGATCAGCATTGGGTTAGCAAAAATTGGCCCCTAAAAAACGTCATGGTTCGAGGAAAACAAAACGTAATCAACGAACCTTTAGATGCAAGAGAGAAAATCATATTTCCACCTTTGCATATCGAGTCAGGACGTTTGAATCAATTTGTGAAGGTGTTAAACCGAGATGGACTTTACTTTGGATACTTAATACGTAAATTTCCTGGAATTAGCATGGAAAAACTGAAAAGAGGCATATTTGATGGTTCTCAAATAAGACAGCTCATAAAAGATGCACAATTTAGCGCATCAATGAGCGAGATTAAATCTATTGCTTGATTTGTTGAAGTTGAGCAAAATTTTCTTGACAATCATAAAGCAGAAAATTATACAAAATTAGTAGAAACTATGTTTGCTAACTTTAATGTTCTCGACTGTATTATGAGAATAAAACTTCACTACCTCCACAACCACTTAGATCGATTCCCACAAAACCTAGGTGATTATAGTGAAGAGCAGGAGGAAAGATTTCATCAGGACATTAGAACGATGGAAGAACGATAACAAGGGAAATTAGATACCCATATGCTGGCCGACTACTGTTGGAGTTTGTAGCAAGAATGTTATAGCAAACTCCATGCTAGAATGTCGTATGAAAGACAATTTTTAAGTGATACGCCGTGAATGTTATCTTTATCTACTTTGTGAAATAAATTCCTTACTTTGTATCCCTCGTTTTTAATGAGGCCTTATAGTGAATACTAATGTTTATAACCTGAAATATATATGAGTTAATAGAAAAATGATTTTGTTCTAAAAGAGGTCAATATAGCGTATTTCAAAAACAAGATCTGATGGACTAAATCTAGCAGTTGTTTTGGATTCTACACCCAAAAATTACTTAGAAACAGTTCAAAAACAGCAGGCACCAAAATGTGTGTTGCGCTGTATTATCTAACGGTAAATTATTGAATATTAAATGTCTTCATAAAATCAAAGTTGTTGATAAATCATTTGCCCATAGATAAACATGAATTTAAATAGTTACATTTTGTTATTTAGTACAAATTGTGACTTAATATTTCATACCAGCTTTCGCACAAATTTTATAATGAGTTTTGTATTTTGACATCTGTATTATGTTTCAGTTAAGTAAAATTTGTATAATAAATCCCAAAAACAACTAAATATTGTAAAAACAACATTCAAGTTTATCAGCTTTCACCTAAAAAAGTATTAAAATTATGCAAAGATATTACACAATTAGTTGTTTTATCAGCCTTGAAAATTGGGCTCTTATATAAACTTAAACAGATAATCCTACCGGGTTTATACCTATTTTTTCTGTCCTATTTACTAAATGTGTAATTTATAGGAAAAATTAATGGTTCCATATCTAGAGAAGAACAATATCGGCCTCAGTTTTCCAGGGTAGTCTTTTTGGCCCGATTTTATACTGTGTCTACACGGCTGACCTTCTTGTAACAAATCAAACAATCTTAGCCACATTTGCTGATGATATAGTCATAATGTCTTCAAACGGTAATTGCACATATGCTAATAATGCTGTTCGGGATCATATAAATGGGATAGAGATCTAGACCGAAAAATGGGGAGTTAAATTTAGTGAAGAAAAGTGCCGACACATAAGTTTTATAAACAGATCCGTTAGGTGCCCTAAATTAAAAATTAATAATGTAGAAATTAAACGGGCAGATATAGTTGAGTATTTCGGTATATATTTTGACCGTCTGCTTAGTTGACGTTTTCATGTTGCACGGACATGCAAAAAGTTAATCGCATGTATTAAAATGATATCAGGTAATAAATCTAAACTAAGCCTAGGATTAAAAAGATATATCTATTTAATAATCATAGCTCCGGTGTGGAAATCCAGTTTCAAATTGTATGGAAATACAAGAGGAGCAACCTTGTCCAGATTCAACAATCGATTATCTTCCGAAAGATCACGTCAGCGCCAAAATATGTTTCAAACCTAACTCTCCATAATGATTTGAATATTCCTTTTGTTTAATCAATCCATACTGAACAGTACAGCAAATTCTTTGAAAAGTTAAATTGAAGTCCTAATCCTAAAGTTAATAGCATGCACGTAAATACTCTTCCAGATAATTTGAAGAGAAGACTACTTAGAAAAGGAAGTGGTGCCGCGGTGCTCTTCCTATATCTCTACTGATATTCCATAAGCAGTGCTTGATTGTAGTCATTAACAGGTTTGGTTAGACTCCTCTGGGCAATATTTAATGGCATCTGCCGCTATGATGTCTTATTCACGAGTTTTAGATTAAATACCTATGGGCTATACTTAACTGTATTGGTTGCCATAGTGTTTTAATTTTTCCTAAGTACTTTCTTAACTGGGCTCCTATGGGCCATACTTAACTGTATTGGCTGCCATGGTGTTCGAGTTTTTAAACAAATAGACTAGACATGTATGGGTCATACTTAACGTATTGATTGCCATGGTGCTTGTGTCTTTACTTGGTATATGCTTACCGAACCTCCTTGGTCTTTGCTAAATAGCATTGTTTTCATGATGCTTGTGTTTAAAACGTTCCAAACTAAATTCCTGTAAGTAACGCTACATCGCACTTGCTGTCAAAATATTTGAATTTTATCCTCAAAATTTATCCTTCTTTCCTATAAACTCAGTGTCATAGTCGTACTTATGCTGTACTGTTTACTACAATGTCGCCTGATATCCTTCTTCTTTATTCTATTCCTTTATGCGTTCTATTAATCATTTGTTTCTCCTATCTGTTGATAATCTGTAGTAATGATATACTATAATGGACTTCCTCGCTGGAGGTATTGGGATCAATTCATATCTTTCTGTGATCATCTTGAGTTCATTATTCCTTCCAGTATAATTTATAAGTTTCTTAGATCTAAATTTTTTTACACATCGTAAAATCATTAACTACATATATGTGTAATTAAATGATACATTAATACTAAAAAAAAAAAAAAGCCACATATTTTTTTATTTTATTAATCTTGGCAATGCTAATACACCTTATCAAATAATGATTGAATTAACCTTGCCAAAATTAATAAAGTAAAAGAATATACGGATTATTTTTTTTAGTGTAAACAATGTGGATCCAAAAAATATATAAATTATAAAGCAAGGAATAATGAACTGAAGACAGTTATATAATTCACAAAGAACTTGATATTCTTTTTTTATATCACGAATTTTTAAGACTGACGAGAGAGCTAATCGTGGAATATTTTTGCTTAATTTTAATAATAAATCTGGCTGTAGTTTTTACAGTACTTCGTTTTTGTTGGGATATCACCAATTTTTGTAGACCTCTTCTATAATATGAAGTAAACAAAAGTATATGGTGGTGTATTAAATATTTTAACTTAATAATTTAAAATTTTGTTATTTATACAAGTATCTCTGTAATACACTATTGTTGTTGGAGGGAAAGGAAAAAATATGAATTTTGAATTTAAATAATTGCCATATGGTTTGGTTCAAAAAAGCATAATTATTTGAATAGATTAAGATATATAAAATGTGAAGTCGACCACATACTAACATGATGTTTAATATTTGACACAATATTTATACAGTATAATTTATAAAAGTTAGAAATATACAGTCCAGGCCTAAATAGGGTTGGCGATCTGACAATTTGTTTTTGGAATGTATTTATTTTTGTTACTATTTTTTTTTTCTTTGCCCCAGCTTTCGTTATTTGGCCAGTCTA
Source organism: Icerya purchasi (assembly GCA_039619475.1). Lineage (NCBI taxonomy): Eukaryota > Metazoa > Arthropoda > Insecta > Hemiptera > Monophlebidae > Icerya > Icerya purchasi. The sequence continues at coordinate 442,556,915 of CM077116.1, forward strand.
TCCGTTTATCATCTAATATTTGTTTCCGTCCCTCTTTAAAACTATATCTCTCCACTTTACAAGATCTTAAGTAATTATATAAATTTTTAGTTTCATCAGAGCACAGGTCTATTACTATTTGTGAAATTGGCGACGACAGCGTGCCAGTTTTGTGTAAAGTATTAATAAAAATTTCTCTTTCTCTCTTGTAACCGTCACACTGCCACAAGATGTGCTCTATAGTTCCCTCCGTATTCCATTTTCAACGTGATCCACTATACACTATACCTATTCCAGCCAAGTGAGCGGGCGTGCGATGGCGACCTATTCTCAATCTGCTCATTACGATTATGTAGTCTCTAATCATTTCCTTCTTTACGAGCCAAGTGCTGCGACTAATGGTATTTGCTAATGTATGATATACCTTCCATTTCTGCTGACTAGTATATCGGACATCTTCATTCCACTTGACAAGTAAATTTTTTTCAATTAAAGGTATATATATTCCTCCCAATTTAATTTTATACTCTTCGTTAATCTGAAAGTAGATCTTTTTAACGTATCGGAATTTTTATTACCGCAAATCTCCGCATGTTCCGGTATCCACTTGAGCGTGACCGAAGTGTTCTGTTCTTTTAATTTAGCAATTACTTTTCTTATTTTGACTTCTATATTGTGCATTTTTCAAATGCCGGCTCTCTTGAGTTTTATTTGCACCCCTTGGGAATCCCTTCGAATTAAAAAGAGTATCTATTACCATAGAAGTTGTATGCAATTCCATTTGTATAAGAGGAACCGGCATATGGTATTTGGTAAGTTCGAGATATATTTTCGTTCATATAATAAAACGCTGGCGAATATCTTCCCTGTGATCTATTCAGTGACCTGTCAGTGTATATTATTTCACGATCCTTAAACTGAGAATTAATTATGCTTTAAATTGGAATTATAAATGTTTGTATCCATTTTATGTTTTGTCACTTTATTAAATATATATATATATATATATATAAACACATGTAGTACAGAAAATTGTAGTCATAAAAAACATAAAATATAGCAAATAAAGTTAAAAGTACATAATCGATATCTGATATCGTTTATGTACTTTTAACTTTATTTATTAGTGCCATGAACATGGAGTATATAACTCCGAAACATGTCGGCTATATTTTATATTTTTCATAACTATAATTTTCTGTAATACGTGTTTTTATATATATATATATATAATAAATTAATTATGCTGTTAAGTTGAACATTATTTGACTCATTATCTATTATCTGGATTTCGTCTTTTTTATATCAATATACCGCCATCAGTGCAACTTGTTTTCTTTTAGGCATTTTGGTAAGTAATGTCTATGATTTAAATTTACGTAATAGATAAGTTGATTACTTACTAAATTTTTTCTCATCAGTTAACTTTATCAACACGCTGAACACATTTTTTCAATTAAACTATTAACAATCCTTATCAATAATTTTTATTAGAGGAAGGCTTTTTAAACCATTTTATTCTTTGCCACATCTCCTTCGGACTCATTCTAGGCTTAATGTCACTGAAGAATTTTCTCCACTTGTTTCTTTTGATACTTTTTAAAGTTTTCTTAGTAATAGCTTATGTTTTTTATAATTGGTGTAATTCTGCATCGAAGGCTTCCCTTTGTTAAACTTTCTAAGGGCGATCCTTTTTATTTACATTCTGTATTCCACCGTGTACGGTCGTTTATCTTTTCCCCTTTTTTTGTTTCCCTTTGGCTATTTTTTATGAGTGTGCATTCTGTAAAATTGACATAAGCCTATTATACTGTTCTTCAAGAGACAAGGCAGTGAATCTCCCTCTATTTAAGTTTTCAAATTCATACTCAATGGTTTATATATATTCATCACATTCTACTTTACAGAAATTTAGCGTCCGATAGACAGTGCCACCATCTTTGTCTTTTCCCCTGTTCCTGTAATTATTAATTTTAACTATTATGGGAATATGGTCGTTCCCTATTGCGTCTGACATAACCTCATATTCCGTATTAGCAGCTAACGATGGAGATACTAAAATTAGATCCAAATTGTTTTTCGTCTGCCTGCTGGGGATATGTGTGTGTAGGTTGTTCTGTATTTACAATATACAACTGTTTTTGATTTATAAATTCATCTAAATAGTTACTCTCAGTATTACTACTGGCACAGCTCCAAGCAGAGTGTAAGGCATTTGGTTCGCCAACAATTAAATACGGATTATTTAAAGCTGAAGTTAAATTTTCCCAAGTATTAGTATGTATTCTATGCCCTGGATGTGCATATACCAAAAGAATGTTCAGTTTTAGCTGTTTACAATTAATCGTAGTTTGTTTTTTTTTTTTTTTTTGGCTTATAATGCAAGACAACTCATCGGCCTAGTTATAATATACTGTGAATTATGACCTAATTGTGTATTATATGGCTTGAATTCAATTTATAACAAACAGATGAATGTATTAATAATACTACATTTCCTTCTCTAGTGAGGTTTCTATCTACTCGTATAATGTTATACGACTATATATTAAGATTTTGAGAGGCTTTTAACCATGCTCCGCTCAGTGCGCAGATTTTTACATTTTGCTTGAGTAAAATGTGTTATGGTTTCTCCAGGTTAGAGTATATGCATCTGCAGTTTCATGCCATTATACTCAGTGTATGCATATGTAAAAACAAAAAAAAAAAAAAAAAAATTTTTGTTATATTTTCTGTATTAAAAGCTTTATTTTTTCCATTTTTGCTTTATTAATATTTTGCACCTTAGGTTGATTATCTTTTACAAGTTGTAGTATTTTGCACTTTTGGTTGATTACCTTTACTACTTTTTAGAGTTATAATATTTTATACTGTATTCGAGTTATTTTTGTTATTACTAGTAGAATTTGTTTTGTTTAAGTGTACTATTGTATATTTTCTACGTGTTTTTCGTATCATTTTCGGTGATTTATGAGGTTCGTTCGAGCTATAGGCTCTTTTAGATGTATTAGCTCTCTAATCATTTGAGTCTTATGTGTTTTATTTGATCGGTAACCCACTTTAAATGAAGGTAGTTTTTTTTTTTTTTTTTTAAATAAACTGTATATTAAGAAAATAAGTGTATAAAGGTGCAGAGGACTGTGTGTGTAGTGTACTATAAAATCAATACTACTATAAGTCTAGGATTGAAAAAAAAGGTTGTGTGTAAGAGGTCCTTTGCAAAGTGTACTTATAGCTATATTGTGGGTATTAGTCAGGATGATAAACAACATAGTCCCAACTAGTACCAAGAAAATTGCATCATTTAATTGCTATTAACATTCTAAATTAAAATTAAATATATTAAAAGAAGGATAAAAAAATAAAAAAATAAATACTGTAGCAGTATTGTACAAAAATAAAAGTTGTTGGGATAACGTTTGATTTAGTGCGTACGTGAGAAGTTATAATTCTATATCTATAATAAGCTACTAATATTTAACACAAATAGTAATTAAAATATTAATAAGAAACAAATCCGAATGACTATCGCTGAAATAATAATTTATAAATAAATAAGGATGAGCGGTGGAGAGGAGGCAGATAATCTTGTAATATTAAGATTTTATGAAATGTTTAAATTTAACAGAAATGATCTAATTACTCAGTTGAAATTTACGCCTCATAGCCACCTCATCAAACTTAAGTAGGATTCGTGTTATTAATGTGAGAGGGGTTAGTTTTTGTAATATTGAATTTAGAAAGTAAGTAACTGAACATGGGGCAGTAAAAGAGAAAATGATCAACGTCATCAGTATTGTTAAGAGAACAGCAAGTACAGCCTGGGCTGCTGGAAAGTCGGAACCTTTACAGGTAGGCGTCAAACTTCCCGTGCCCAGAAAGTACCTGTGAGCTATAGAAATTGATATTAATTTTATTCATTCTCAGTCTATCAGGGATGCTAGGGAGTAAGTAATAGGTTTCCCTTCCTGTGTGGTCAACATCCCATCTCCTCTGCCATTCAGCTATTAGAGTCTGTAGAACTTGCTTTTTAAGTAATACAGAGGAGTTGTTATAGAAAGATTCCACCAAATTGTTATTTATTAACTTCAGGGATGTAAGCAAATTAACATCCTTGAGAATCCGATACTCGCTTGTGATAGCCCTACCTATAATGTACAGATCCATAGGAAATATACCAGTGATAACACAAGCAGCAGATGTAGGTGTAGTTCTATAAAGAGTTGCAATGTTGAGGAGAAACCTTCTCTGATGGCTATTGACATTTTTCAACACCTCCAAATAGGGATTGAATTAAACCCTTATATAGAATGATTCGTTCAGTGTATCGTAAATCTGAAAAGTTATGTTACAGTCGACTGATACTGCTAAATAGAGAACCACATTTTGTTTGGATATATTTAAGGTGAGGCAGAAAAGTAAGTTTACTATCTATGAGGATCCCAAGATATTTCAATATAATTGTGTGTTGAATACCCTGATCAGAGAAAAGTTTTAAGTCGTTAACTTTTTCCACTACATTTTTGTTGCCAAACATAGAGTATGTACATTTGGAAACAGAAAAGGATAGTCCTAAGCTATTAACTGTTTCATTTAAGTATTCTATAATTATAGACATTTGATTATAATCAAAGTGGTTAATGACCTCAAACACAAGGCAGAGGTCATCAGCATAGGAGATAAGAGTGCAGCTGCTATTAAAGAATTTACAATAGGTTTCAATTTTGTGATACACAGAGGAATATAATATGTTCCATAACGTGGGACCTAGGACAGAGCCCTGAGGAACACCACAGCATGCACTCATTGAACTGTTAGAGTTGTTTATGGTAAAGTGTGCAACCCTATCAGAGAGGTAGCTAATTAACATGTTAACCAGGAAAGGGTTGATGTTGTTCTTTTTCATAATGTCAATTATCGCAGACCATTTACAGTTGTCGAATGCTCCTGCGATATCGAAAGAAAATACAACCGCAGTATTTTCAGAGTTTATTGAGTTCCTGATTACTTGAACTAATTTATACACTGCACCCTCTGCAGATCTTCCAGAGCGAAAGCCGAACTGGTTACAGTGGAACAAGTTCTGCGTGTCAATCTCAACTGTAAGTAATTGATTTACAATTTTTTCAAAGACCTTACCTACAGTGCTAAGTAAAGAAATTGGGCGGTAGGCCGTGATGTCAGAGAGTAACTTCCCAGGTTTTGGAAGGAGTTTAATAAAGGCGGCTTTCCAGCATTTGGGGAAAACCTGAAAATGTGTAAGCATTTATTAAAGATTAGTAGAAACAATTCTTCAAATTGTAGGTTAAGCTGTTTAACCGATTTGTTAATGATTTTGTCCGGTGATGCCGCTTTTCTATTATTGAGATTTTTAATTATATTATCTATAGTTGTTCTATTTACTACAGGGGACTGAACCTCAGAAATGAGGGCA